>CM067486.1:889370-986338 GCA_034552555.1 Semaprochilodus insignis
GATAGTGGACTCACTCACTCTATGGTAGTGGACTTCCTTACTAGTGGTCTCTCTCTCTCTCTCTCTCTCTTGCTCTCTCTCTGATAGTGGACTCACTCACTCTATGGTAGTGGACTTCCTTACTAGTGGTCTCTCTCTCTCTCTCTCTCTCTTGCTCTCTCTCTGATAGTGGACTCACTCACTCTATGGTAGTGGACTTCCTTACTAGTGGTCTCTCTCTCTCTCTCGCTTTGTCTCTCTCTCTTTGTTAGTGGACTCTCTCACTGTATTAGTGAACTGTCTCTGTTAGCGAGCTCTCTTTCTGTCTCTGTCTTAGCTGACTCTCTGTGATAGTGTGTGTGTGTGTGTGTGTGTGTTAGTGGACTCTCTTTTTTCTGTCTCTTTGTATGTTAGTGGACTTGTTTTCTCTATATATGTATATGTTAGTGGACTTTCTCTCTCTCCCTCTCTTGCTCTCTCTCTGTTAGTGGACTCTCTCTCTATATATGTTAGCGTGACAGGACACTGTGACAACACACCCACACCCACACACCCCCTCTTATCTGAATTATTAGATATGATACAGTAGAAGTGTAAACAGTGCTGAAGTGTTGTAGATGTTTTGTGTTTGTCCCCTTGCGTGTCCCTTCACACAGAGAGAGAGGGCCTGTGTGTGCGCACGTGTGTGTGTGTGTGTGTGTGTGTTAGATTACTCCCAGATGTTGGGCCTTTGGGAGTGTCCAAAGAGACATATGACATCACACACACCCTCGAACGCAAACCTTCCTTATGCATGTCTCTGTTTCTTTCTTTTCCTCTCTCTGTCTCTTTTCTTTCTGTCTCTCTCTTAACACACATACTCCCTCACAATCTTCCCGTACCAGAACTCAGACTGAAACACCCCTCAGATAAACAGAGTGGAGAAATTCTGGAGCCGCCCGTGACTCACAAGCGTGCACACTCACACACACACGTTTGTTTTTTTCGGAATCGAGACATGGGATTACATATTTCTCCCAGATATATTAATGTATACATGTAAATGTTTATATGTGTTAATAATAACAACGCCACAATGTACAATAATTCAATAATACTTCATAATGTATGAAAATCTAATGATTTTTAAATAGTTGGAAAGCTCATTAACGATTTATAATGATTTATTCCCATCTTCAACATAGTTTGGGAGATACAGAGTTTTTATTGGCCAACGCTTATGTGGAAGTGCCTATATGTAATAGTCCAATCTGTATTATACACACTACATGACCACGTGTTGTGTAGACACCAGAATAATAGATGGATTTGGTTGGGGTGGGCAGCATAGCAGAAATGGGGGAGCAACAGCAATCTGTAAGTAGCAGCTATCCTGTTTGACTTTATCCAGTATTTGCCAGTTGAGGCAAATCATCTTAAACCGCAAGTTTCATGATGAGTTACAACTTTAACTTACTTTGTGTTTTTGACATTGTGCTTTCCTGTGTGCGTCTGTTTTGACATGTTTCTTCCATTGTGCTGTCTCGCTGTAAATCAGCCAATCAATTCTCAAGCTCACCAAGAAAGGGAAAACAGCTCGTTTCATTCTGGGACCAAATCATAGGGTGTAAATGGGCGTGTAAAACTGCATCTGGGTGTTTTTCACCTTGACCAAAGGCACGTATCTTCTGTGCAGACTTCAGAGCATAACTTAAAATGAATGAATCCATTCTATGGCTCCTATAATGCAACAGACTACAAACACGTCCTAGAGACCTGAATACCTTCCAGCCTTCCTGCTTTGTATGGGGACAGTCTTTTCTGTTTCTTTAGGACAGTGTCCCAGATTACATATACCTCTTTTTCACCAACAAAGTGCCAGTCTTGTGCTGGTTCCCAGGCCTTACTGAACCCGTTAAGAACGGACCCCCTTTTCCACTGGTTTGAGGGCCGGGAAATTACGTATCTGGAGGTGGGCGGTCCTTAGTCCGTAAGAAGAAGTCGGTGGACAGCGCATAAAAACATAGTAGAACACGTTCTTTAAGTGCAGACTGTACTTCCTGCTTTGAGGGCGTATATCTCACCATCCAGAACCAACTTTTCCAGCATTTGTGCTCAGCCCAGAGGGATTGTCATAGACAGCGATTACACGCAGGACGACTTGTACGTGTTTCCTCTGTCCGTTATGAAGGTGTTCTATTATAAAGCATCACGTTAAGGTTCTGTAGTGTTTCCCACATTACACATCTCCTGCACGGATTAGACGACACGTGTTTTGAATGCTTCACATTTTAGCTCATTAAAAGGCAGACGCCTCCCATTGAATGTGCTCATCCACTAGCACATCGCTGGTGGGATACGATTGTTCCCAAGTTCAACTCAGTGCAGTTAATCATGCAGCGTCATGCCCGTTTGCTGCCTGTGTCAAGGGTTCCGCAGTTCCAGACCAGAGAGTTAATGTTTTTTTGTTTTTTTGCAGTGGAAAGGCGCAGAACGGTTTGAGATTTTGGCACCGGCACCATGTTGGTGGAAAATGGCTAATAGTAAGTTAGGTGTGAAAGAACTAGACTGGCCAGCACAGAGCCCTGACCAGCACCTTGAGGAAGTAATGTAATGCCGGCTGTGAGCCAGGCCTTATTGCCCAAGATCACTAACTGACCTCACTAATGCTCCTCTCGCTGAAAAGAAGTGAATCTCTGCAGCCATGTTTCAAAACCCAGAGCAGTGGTTACCAGTGCTCCTCCTAAAGATCTGCTTTCATGCTGAGCTTAGATCTGCATCTAACAGTAATACACCAGATCCAGCCAATCATAAACCCCGGATGAGGTTGGATAGTGGGAGCAGGTGTGGCAGACTGTGGATGGTACTTGACGCTGCAAAAATGCAGCTCTCCAGGTCTTAGAGGCTGATGACCACTAAAGCAAGTGCAGTGAAGAGGGAACAAACTCCTAATAGCCACAAGTTTGGAATGGGATATTCAACAAACACACATGAATGCAGTGCCACATACTGTAAACACAAGTACTGTTTATGTAAGTACTGAAGAGTGATTCAAATTTGTGCTCGTCGCATTATATATACAGTACCACCTTCAATGATATTTCTTTATTTTAATTATTTTCTGCAGATTAATTTTCTGTAGATTAATATTGGACGGCAAAACTGTATTTTCTACACTTCAAACAGCCACCTTTTGCTCTGATGACAAGTTTGCACACTCCTGAGATTTTCTCAGTCAGCTTCATGAGGTAGTCACCTGGAATGGAAGGTGTCCAGATGTTTGACTGGTCCTGTATGCCAGCAGATACTAAAAAGTAGCACAAATATCATAACAGTGTATGGAAACTGTAAGGCCAGTACGCCCCTCGCTCCTTCAGTGTTGTGTAGAGTCTCTTGTTTAGTATCTGAACACTATCGGAATACAGGGGAGGGAGTGGAGCTCGTACTATGGTCATGCCGTCACGGTTGACTGAGCCTTTGTTTTTTCTAAAGAGCTTTAGATTTTACAGCTTTTTTAGAACACTAAAAAAGAACACTGGTTGGGAACTTTTTTATTTGTCTGAGCCAAAACAAACTTTCTAATATAGCATTACAGCTTTGAAGAATCCAGAACATTTACTATTATTATCATGACACCCTGATATAATAAGAACTTTGTAAACCCAAACCTTAACCTCTGGTACCATAAAGAAAACCCTTTACTCTTTCAGTTTTAGGAAACGAAATGCTGAGTTTTAGGTAATAAAGTCAGGACTGGTTTGTTGCTTCCGCCCTGTGTTTTTCTGGCTTTACTACAAAGGTGGGACTTTATTCACAGACTCACACAGGTCTCAGGTTGGAAGAGTGTGTGGGCGAGTGGTACGTGTGTGTGTTTGTTTGTGTATGTGTGTGTGTGTGTGTGTGTGTGTGTGTGTGTGTGTTAGAGTGATCTACAGAAGAATGTTGTGGTCACGTTGTGGTCTATTAAATGTAGGCGTCCTGGGTGATTCACCTCTGAGTAAATTAGCGATTACTGTGTGTGGGTTTGTGTATGTGTCTTGTTTTGTGCCTTATGTAGGGTTTATTCACTGGCAGTAGACCCTTTTTGCTTCAAGAATGTAGGGTGTTTAAGGCTTTTCAAATGTCTTTAATCTTACCTTTCATGTTCACTTTTGGGGTCGATAATTGTATTTTTGGGGTCTGCTAAAATAGATTCTAGTATGTTTCTGTTCGCCCTCTGTCTGAAAAGCTCTGTTAGAGCTCCTGTGTCTTTAAGCTCTGTCCCCAGTGAGCCGAGTGTGAGCTGCTACAAGTTCAGACCCCACACTGCTGTGGCTGTTCTTACAATGCTGTGGGCTCTTCTGTATCAGTTTGATCCAGAATCTGACCCTGAAAGTCTGGTAGACCAAGTTGGTACATGCACATTCTCAAGCTTTTACTGTTTAGCTCTCGGTGTGTTGTGTGAGGGCGGGCTAAGCTTGGCAGTGTAGATTGTGTTACGAGATGATGTCACCTTGTATTAGAGAGAAAGGTTGGAATTCCTGCAAGGTGTTTCAAGCAGCTGAGAAAAAGTGGTTGCTGTGGGAGGGAGTTTCTCCCCTTGGAGTGAACTTTGGACTTTTGAACATTGCAGAACGTTTACATGCACAAAAAGCTCCAACACACTAAAGGAAAGAGGAAAACAGAAAAAGCCCAAATAGAGCCCCTTTAAAAAAACCTTACATGTTTTTTTCCTCCTCCAAGATCCCATAACAGTGAAATACCATATAATGTACATCCATCAGCCATAACATTAAAACCACCTCAATGTATCTACACGCTTATCTTTATCTGCTGTGTCTGATCCACTCACACCAGCACAACACACGCTAACACACCACCACCACGTCAGTGTCACTACAGTACTGAGAATGATCCACCACCCACATCATACCTGCTCTGTGGTGGTCCTGTGGGGTCCTGATCTTTGGAGAACAGGGTAGTACAGTACACAGAGAAACAGATGGACTACAGTCTGGAACTGTACAACTGCAGAGTGCTCCTATATGGTCAGTGGAGCTGACAAGGTGGACTGTGAGTGTAGATACGGGGAGGTGTTAAATGTTCTGGCTGATCGGTGTACATGTCCATCTTACATATTTTCTTACATCTTAACTAGACAGTATCACTGTGGTTTGGTGGGTAAACAAAATGTATTAAAGGATATCTGAGAGCATAAAAAGCCGCAATCGACTGCACTCTGCTCGCTTTTGGTACCAGCTATATCGTTGTCCTCTGCCGATATAGTACTCTGTCAATGTAGCGGGTTGTCGTAGTGATGGCACATGAAACTGCCCAGACAAAGAGGCAGCAAAACAGGAGACTGCTGAAAACGCGAGAGCTCGGGAAGTACTGCATCGGAGTTCGGACCACAAGACAATGCTGGTTGCTCAAAGCTGTTGAAAGAGGGCACGCTAACCTGGTACCTAGTGCTAACATATGTGCTCAGGCTGGAAAAGCGGCTTCTCCCTCCTGATGATTCCATCCAACCATTCAGTAGTTTGTGGTGATTTTACATCACCTTTTGGTATCAGGAGTTACTGAATGTCTGCACGTTGTTGGTACAAGGTGACACATAACTACTTCATAGTTATTTGTTTTTAAATAACTTATTTGTACAAAAATAAAGGTTTTTTTTTACTTAATGTATCTCTACACATAGTTGCAGCAATATGTTTAAAATGGGAATGTGCCAGATCCACTGAAATGGGTCTGGGATTTGCTGGAGTGGAGGTGCCAAATGCCAGAAAATTGCTTTGGTCTTTAAACTGTGTAGTGTATCCACCGCTCTAAATTTGTTTGCTCCGAATGACATAATATATAACGTTTCTGTTTGTCAAGTGTCAGAATAATCACAGCAAAAACCTCTGGCAGATAGACAGCAATGCTGTTCCAGTTTAGACGTTGCATGTTTGCCGCAGACGGCTATAGCAGGTCCCCCAATCTACAGTATCAGTTCAAATGCCAGAGCCAGCCGCTTTCTAATCTGCCAGTTTCTGATTCCAAAGAACGACAAATGGAGTGAAGTGTTTCCCGCTCACCCATGACTTTCTCAGCCCTGCTGTGGTCAAAACAGATGCGCACCGCTCTCCTTCCACCATGTGCAAAACTTGGGAATAATTTGTGCCTTTGTACTCAGTCCAGGCTCGATTGGGACGCATGAAGCAGCAAGTGCTGATAGGGATCTTCTACATGTACTGTACCTCATTACAAAGGCATCTAGAGAGAGAGAAAGAAAGAGAGAGAAAGATAGAGAGAGAAAAACAGTGCTTTGTTCTTTTTTTGTTCAGAAATCAGTTCAGCCAGACTCAACACATTAAGAAATAAGCCTGAGCAGAGCGGTAATTTCCAGACAGTGTTACAGAACTGGCTGAGAAGCTAACATGCAAGGAGCAATTCCATCAAAAGAGCTAATTTTACGGATTCCAACAATTAGCGAAAAGTGCATTACATCATGATACTAGCCTACCATTTGTTTCTACAGTTTCTCATTAGGTCTCATTGAGTCCCATTCCACAGTTTCTCATTAGGTCGAGTGTATAACTCTAAGCTCTAAATGTAGGTATTGTGGTATAAACTGAGTCTGTTCTACAGTTTCTCATTAGGTCGAATGTATAACTCTAATCTTTCATAAATAACATTGGCAGGGATGAACACTTTCCTGTCGTTGTTTTCCCGTTAGCCATGAGTCTGTCCTACATCCCTTTATCTCTTTTAGCTCTCGCCAACCCGTAAAAGACAGTCCGAGATTTACTCTTGTCTGGTCTCTTTCTTAGTCACCCTGTCTGTCTCCCTTCCTTGCTTTCTTCAGTAACGTCTTCTTCCGTCTCTTCTCAGCCTCTGCTGTGATGTCCATTGTGGAATAAGGAGCTAGCTTCTTCTTCTAGCTGCTAGCTGTGTGATGCGGTGCCGTAAACGCGTACACAGTTCTAGCGAGAGGTCTCGTGCATGCTCCTCCATAGCACTATAGCAGGCTTTCTGGGCCCAGAGTGGCAGTGACAGAGATGTCACTCTACCTATTGTAAGTCAGTGCACCGTACACAATGATTTTGAAGCTGCCATTTTAAAGTCAATCCTCATGTGATGTTACTTTAAAGGTTTCAGATGCATTGATGATGATATGCCAGCACAAAAGTAAGACATGATTTGTTGGGTTTGAACTGACACTACTTAACCACTGCAGTCCCTTGATTGTCGGATATAGACCTTATAAAGCTTTAACAGAGAACTGGAATGGCTTAGTGACCAGACTTGGGGAACTTAGTGTTCCTTTGGGTTTTTTAGCCTGCAAATGTTTGGCGGCAATAGCAGCGTGTGTGAGTGTGTGTGCATTCAGGAGTGTGTGTTTGCCTTCATCTTGAAAAGCTTACTCGAAAGTGTGTATGTGGAGTTTTGTGTAATTTAGTTTTTCAAGGCGAAATGTGAAATTATGTGGTTTGCGCTGAAACACAGAGTGTAATTTGTCATAGCATTTGCTTTGAGTTTGCTGTTTTTTCACACACACATATCTCCATCACAACACACACACACACACACACACACACACACACTCTCTCTCTCTCTCACTCTCTCTCTCTCTCTCCCAGAACGCCCTAGATCCAGCCAAAGCACGGCAGAAAAAATCCACCCACACAATGCTCGCTCTGTGCAGCGTGTTGCCTTCCTGTCTGTAATATGCTGCATGTCTGTGTGTTTCAGATTACCGGACGGGCCCATGTTTTTCCTCGGTGAGTAACCAGATGTGTCAGGGGCAGCTGACAGGGATCGTGTGCACTAAGACTTTGTGCTGTGCTACTGTGGGCCGGGCCTGGGGGCATCCTTGTGAACAATGCCCTGCTCAGCCACACCCCTGCCGCCGCGGCTTCATCCCTAACCACCGCACTGGAGCCTGCCAAGGTGCGCTCACTTACACACACAAGCCCACAGACACACATTTTAGCAATTAGACAATTACAGAGATGTAGCAGCTCAAACTTTGGCCTGCATAATTAACAATATGGTCTTTAGCTAACCTGATAACACACAGAGCTTGTAAAATGCCTACAGAACCGAACACCTGTGTGCTGGGTACATGCCAACACAATAACAAGTGGCAATCTGGCGCACTAATTTAAATAGTTAACCCCTAGTGGCTAGTGTGGGGTCTAGCTTGGGTAACATATCCCCTTGGGACCAGTGTTAGAAAGAGAGCCCTCAGTAAACTGATAACTAGCCATACTGACCTATTCACTAAACAACCCTCCGTCTTAAAAGACAACAAGCAAAATAGTGTCCAAAGTAGTTACTGGACTACACAACATCAACAAATCACTGCTGTGATGACAGTCACCTTCCAGTATGTTAAAAACATGTTTTGTTACGAACCTTTGATGTGTACTCATAGACAGGGCTTCATTGTTTTCACCAACATTATTTTTGTTTGTCGGATCATGTGAAGGCCTTGTTTCATTTAAGCGGTCACAGAAACTCATCTGGAGCGCCAGAGGTTTGTCTGGCTGCTAACAACACACAAGAAAACATTTTGTTGCTGTCGGAACAAAACTTCCTTTCCAGGAGAAGGAAAAAAACATTTTTATAGGGGACCTGTTGTGCTCGTTTATAGTGTTGAGAATTTTATATTTGGGTTCTCCTAGGGTAGATGTACATGCTTCGGTTTTTCCAAAACACAATATTTTTGTCATACTGCACATCTGTATTCACCCTCCGTCTGAAATGATCTGTTAAGAGCTCCTGTGTCTTTAAGCCCCGTCTCCGATAACCCTAGTGTGCTCTGATTGGTCAGTTTGCTTATTACGTTTTGATTTGTCAACCGCTGGAGTGGCGTCCCACATAGTTCTGTCCCCACATAGCTGTCTCCGTTCTTACAGTGGCATTGTTTCTACCATCGAGTCCAACGCTGATAGTCTAATAGATAGTAGGTAGACCCACCTTCGCCAGCCAGAGGAGAGTAGAGCATTTCAGTCGTCAGTTTGTACTGGTTTAGTATGCCGTTATTTTTGTGCCACAATTCTGAGAGCGTGTGGATATTTTGCGTGAGCAAGAAGTTTTTTTGTGCACACATGAATTTATTACTGTATACAAATTTAGTATCACACACGGGATTCTCAGCATTCATCAAAGTAAAATTAATGTTGAACTTAAATTAAAATCTGTGTTTATGCTCCATCTTGCTCTTCTGCATGCTCAGCGTTACATGGTTTCTCTGTCTGCATCCCTGATCTGCGTGCTCAAATGGAACGCCATACTATGGCACACCATACTGTGGAATGCCATACTATGGGACGCCAAACGGTCCAAAAAACACCTAGAGAAAACTTTTTTTTTTTTTTTTTTTTTTTTTTTTGTGAGTTTTTATGCCGTAATATATGCATAATATTTCACATCGGCGTTAAAGACGCAGCTAAAACCTTGAAAGACGCTGCAAAACGTTGTTTTGTAATATGGTAATGAGTTCCACTTGCCAGTTTACAGAGCCAATAGATTTAAATTTCTTCCACCCATTCCCTGACTTAGAGAGTCAGACCACACAAGCTCACTACAGATCCAGTCTACTTATAATCCTGCAGCTCTTTGGCTACAGTTTATTATTCCAAACTCGAAGTCTAAACATTCTGTTGTTTAAGATATGTTAGATAAAAATACCACATTTTTCTCGTTTGAGTGGTAATGGCAAGTGCAGGTCTGTTATGGAACTTCTCTATGGAACTAGCTTATTGATAACTATTGTAGCGAATCATTATTCCAAACGTTATAAAGAACGTGTTAAAACATCATCATCGTCATCATCATCATAATAATAATAATAATAAATTGGATTAAAAAAAGAAGATTATTTTGAAGAAGAACAAGAAGAATAAGCATCAGCTATTCTAACATTAAGTTTTAATTCCAGAAGAAGTTTTTCTTTATTGGTGAGAACCATGTGTTCTACTTCAGTTACTGACACCTGAGTGATAGGAGAAAATGTGGTATTTTTATCTAAAGTATTTTAAGCAGCATAAAGGTTAGATACCTGAAAGGCACGAGAGCAGGAGTGTATAAAGATGTAGAAGTTGAACTTGGGAATAATAAACTGCAGGATTATACATAGGTCTGGTCTGACTCTCTCAGTCTGGGATTGGTTGGAGGGCGTTTAAATCTATTGGCTGAGTAAACCGGCAGGTGGAGCTCCATATTACAAAATGCCACTTTTAACGATGTCAGAGCGACATAAGAGCAGCGGAAAATACGCCATAATGCTGCAAATACTATGTTTGTATAGAATATTCTACAATATTATACAAGTACTGCTTCTTCATTTCATATAAAAAACTGTGGATGGAGATACAAGGTTTTGTTCTGACAGTGACAATATATTTGTGATTAGTTTGTGGTTAGTTATAAAAATGTTTCATAGGCCGATATTGGTAATAAATAATATATGGTATTGTTGTAATATTTACTGAATAAAAACCTTTAGGGCTAATAACTGAACAGCAGTTCTAGTTTTTTAAGGGGTTACTAATTACATTACTCAGACTTATTAGACTGAAACATCCAATATTAAATTGCACGTACATCCCCCAGGAACCCTCCTGACTGACACATTTCAGGATTTAGTGAATTTATTATAGCCCTGTTAATTATTAATAATCAGGAAATCTCGTAGTAGCAGTTTTATTAGGTGGTTGACTCACTAATCGCTTAAAATAGATCTACAAATATTCATGCTTTTTAGACCGAACACAAATCCAAACCACACTCACTCGAACACATACCTGTGTACACACCGGAACCTTCCTGAGTACACACAACACACACACACACACACACACACACACACACACACAAACACACACATTGTCCTAGGCTAGATACACACACTCTCACACAGGGATCTTCTCTAATCGGGTTAAATTGGGTTTGGTTCCCGTTAGTGTTCCGCATGCCTGTGGAATGCTTCAGCCAGGCCGAACGAGAGGTGCTGTCAGAACACGTACGTACACGCCTCAGTGACCCAGACTTTACCACACTACACACACACACACGCACCCTTACGTACACTCTCTGCTTGTATAAAGGAAACTCCCAGTGGTTTGACCTAATTGGCTACATCTGTAGCATACAGGCTATTATAACAGACGTTTGAGGTGTTTTCTAATCTAAAACCTTTACATTTATCATATGAGGACAGAAGCACCTGCTCATTTACTCCTACTGTAAAAGCAGCCTTCAAAGACCAGAACAACTAACTGAAACCGGACCACCAAATACATAATGGTTTCTGAACTTCTTGTTTAGACTACATCTCCTATAGAACTAGGACCCCTTTCACACCCCTCGGTTGGGCTGAACCAAACCTAAACTAGCCTAAAACTACCAGACATGCCTATTGCTTTCCTAGTGGCCATGCCGAGACTTCGCCGAAGGATGTTGCGCAAAAATCTTGTGTCATGTTTGTCACAGTGTGTCAGCGATGCTGTTTTGTTTCAAGATTACAGACAGGCTTTTTCCCCTGTTACCTCATGTATCATCATCCCTCTGTTATTTATTTATTTTTTTTACTTTTTATTTATTAATGTTGCACTTTCCATCATCAGCCACAACACATTTGGACACAATGTCACCAACAGCAGATATAAAGAAGAAAGGCGAAGTAAAAAAAAAGGGGGAGAAAGGTACTAACTAAGATTTTCAAGATAGGTCCAGAGATGAGGCCATATTTGCCAAAACCTCTCTTGTCAGTCTAGGTCAGTTTCTCGAGAGGAAGTATTGACACCAGTTGTGAAAACCACAGTCTCTGTGTTGGGGCCTGTTGAGAAGACCAAAGCAGCAGAACACATTTCTTCGCTACGTAAAACAACAAAATAAATACCTGCCTCAGCCAAATGTATCATCCCTTAGGAAGACTGTGGTGTGTGTTAAATGTTAAGATCTTTACCGTAAAGCAAAATGTGAAGCGTAAAAAGTGTTCTCACAATACACAAATCCCTCAGACCACAAAACCAGCTATGACTGAATCAAAGTAAGAGAGTTTGGTTTGCGTTTGGGCCGTCTAGAGGGTCTGAATTCGACATGTTCACATATGAAAAGAAAACAATGACTTCTGTGTCCACTTTTGTGTGAAAACGCCCCAATGAGTCTCAGATTGAGAGACGGCAGCACACACAGCTACATACAGACTGAAGCAGCTCGACTTTCTAGGTCAAAAGATGTGTTTTATCTTTGAAATGTGTTTGTTTTGCTGCTGACTCAGATGTGTTTGAGTCAGCATGTTAATTAACCGTACGCTACATGCTGGAGGATTCCTGTGATTGGTCTGAATATGTCTCCAATAGGTGTTGAGTATTACTCAACTACCTTTCCGAGTGGGTGTTTGACATCCTTCATTGGGCTAAAATTAAAACACACCACTCTTTACAGTGTTTTTTGTCTGTCCTAACACACACTCACACACACAGCTTGCACATGCATGGATATGAGGTTGCCTGCGTGGCTACACTGTGGCTTTCGGATAACCATCATTCCCTGGCCTTCAGTCCCATGGGCCTGAGAACTCAACCGTGAGCCCAAAGGTCATGGACTCGATCCCACTGGAAAGCATCCAGCTACTGCCAGTGTGCTCTAGGCCACACTGTCTTGGCTGACGTGGGATGCCGAGCTCAAGCGCCTTGGCTCCTTTCCCTGCTGAAGGACACCTGATTCACCCGTTTATTACTTCACCTTGTTATATAGCTTTCAACTTTAGCTGGCAACGCCAAAATGTACTGGACTAAAGACCTCCAGTTGGACACTCCTTCTCTTGAGTAATTAATCTCTTGTTGCATTTGAATATACAGAACTTACCCTCACACTGTAGAACAAAGTACTTACCTTATACGCTCTAAATATTCATGTTCTACTCCAAACTATAGCATTTAAACCAATTAAGGTAACTTTCTGGCAGAACAAATCTACAACACATCACAACAAATCTGGTCTAGAGTGTGGTATGTTAAAAACCTGCTGCTCTAGAGTGAGATGTGTTAAAAACCTGCTGCTCTAGACTGCTCAATGTTAGACACCTGCTGCTCTAGAGTGCACAATATTAATAACTTGTGCAATAGATTGTGGTATGTTAAAAAGCTGCTGCTCTAGATTGTGGTATGTTAAAAACCTGCTGCTCTAGACTGTGGTATGTTAAAAACCTGCTGCTCTAGATTGTGGTATGTTAAAACCTGCTGCTCTAGATTGTGGTATGTTAAAAATCTGCTAGTGTTAAAAGTGCACTCTGAATTCTCTAGAAATTAAAGTTCATTACTTTGAAAGCCTACTGCTCATGCAGAACTTAAACATGGACAGTACAAGTAGAGCACACAGCTCATTATTCTAGAACACGGTACCTAAAACCCCCTGCTTTAGAGTGCGGGATGCTGAATTGACAGAATCATCAGCTCTGCTGTCTGCTCGGGAGGATGGTGCATGCTGGACCGAGCTTTAATCAGTGTATCAGTGAGCAGCAGAGTGACGTGGAGCCAAACTGTGGGTCGTGTCTGAGGCCTTTCCTGAGCCACGCGCAGCTCTGTTTGGCCCTGACGCTCCTTCCTCCAGCTGGGTAAATTCCTCCACTGTCTGGCTGTCTGACCACGCTGGGGAGAATTAGCAGCCCCCCCCTTTCTTGCTCTCTTCTCTCTTCTTTTATTCTCACATTCTCTTTCTCACTCCCTGTCCACCTCCCTTTTTTCTTTTTTCACCTTATTTCTCTTCCTGTCTTATTTCTCCCCTTTCCCTCCTTCTCCTTCTCTTCTTCTCTTTGCTGTTTCTTTGCTCAGTCACTATTTTTCCTTTCTGTGCACTGCTCTGTTAATCTCTGTCTCTTATTTCTCTTCACTCCCTACAGCTCTTAGGTATCACCCAGTGCATGTGTGTGTGTTTAGGATAATAAGGACTGCATTCCTGTGTGTGCAGTTATTTGGCTGCTGCATGTTTGCTGTGTAAACAGGTTTTTTTTTTGCTTTTGTCTCAAAACTGAGTGTGGGAGGTAGAAATAATGTTTATGTCTCTGTGTATCTGCTGTAATTGACAGCTATAAAGGGTATTTATGTAATTGACATGTGCTGAGGTCATGTACCAATTAATATACCCTATTTAATACACTTTCTAATGAGCTTATTGTACAGATATTGTATATACTTTCAAAATATTTTATTCATATGGACAGCATGCGCACATTTGAATCAAGTTCATTCATTGCATATATTTCTCAGTGTATGTGACTGTGAAGTCTCATAAGTTATTTATATTATATTATATAAAGTGTCTTTCTATCTCTGTGTTTGTGGGTGCAGACGTGGACGAGTGCCAAGCCATTCCTGGTTTGTGTCAGGGAGGAAACTGCATCAACACCGTTGGCTCATTTGAGTGCAAGTGCCCTGCTGGACACAGATTCAGCGAGATCAGCCAGAAATGTGAAGGTAAATTATTTAGACTAAACTGTAATGTTCACAGATTTCCATATCTCTCTGTCATGGACAATTGGGAAAAATACCTGGGCTCTGCACCTGGAAGACTGGACCAGAACATGTATTATTCTTCAGGCCAAAATGCCACTGCTGTCACTGGATTTCTAATTTAGTTTTTACAAGTAATTTAGTCTGAAAATAATCAGTGATAATGGTGTAACGCAGAAAAGTAACACCAAAAAAGTTATTTCCGGCCCACGCTACAGAATTTAAAAACCCTAACTGGTGTTGAAAACCCCAAACATAATGACATTTTTCTTTGTTTGTCCTTGATTGTTCTTGGCAATTAAAGTCCCCACACTACATAATCTGCCCTGAATGAAACACCACACATATTCAGATGCATACGACCAACGGTTCTGATTCTCACCCCCCGGGAGTTTGTTGAAAGTGAGCCTGGCGCTGTGCACCAAAAAGCCATAAAAAAGTGTAGATGAAACTGAAATGACTGAAAAGAAGTGGGTCAGCTGGGTCGCAAGCTTAAGGTGAATACTTACATATGTAAGTATATTCACGTACTAACACATACTGTGTACATCAAAAAGCTTACAACTCCTTCCATACACACCAACAGTCCTGTTCAGTGTAGCTCCTATTGATTGTGTTCATTTTCAGCTTGGCCTGACTTGAGCATGAAGTGCCGATGATTTCAGGGGTGGGCTATTAAACCCTGCCGTCAAGGCGGACCCATTCTACTTCCCTTAACCTGGGCTTTCAGCAGTGTCAGATCCCTTTCTGCTAGAACCACATGTTCAGAGAGATGTTTTCTCTTTCTGTTTTGTCAAGAATCACTTACCTTAGAATAAAATGCAAACTACAAAATTACAAAACTACAGAGGCAACCAAGATGCCAAGAGGATGACAAGAGAACTAACAGATCCCTGAGCTAAACAACTTTTACAGCATTTGTGTTGGAAATAACAAGGTAAAGAGCTACGAGCCTGCAGAAGGAGGACATCAAATAAATGGCATCTCATTTGGGAGAGATAACCAGGAGATAACAGATCGGAAGTTCTGAGAATACAAGCATAACGTACGTGACATGCCAGTGAAGGTGATGTTCTGACACCACTGAGGTGTATTGTAGCTCATGCAGCAGATGCAGAGCAACTCATCACCTGACTTCAGAAACTGAGGGCGCCTTGCTCCTTCTAGATTATAATGTCATGTGACATGGTGATGTTCTGAAGCACCAGAGGAAGTCTATTTCTGACAAGCATTTCTAACCAGCATGCATCACGTTAAGTCAGAGCTGCACAGGGCCTCATTAAGCTGAACACAACCATTTGTGGAGGACCTTTCAAGCGTGACGTCAACGTTGCATCTTGCACCAGAGAACCAGCGTCCATCTCACACTGCACTGTACTGAGTTGTAAATGTGGAACATGTTTAATATTGAATATTTGCAATCAGGGCGGCCCCGACCAGCCTGGTAGTAGATCGCAGGAGTGAATGGTCAGGAGGAGGAGGTCATCCCGCCCGATTATCCTGTAGTGTGTCAGGCATTATTTAGATCAGTCCACAGTAAGATGTTTCGTTATTGGTTACAGTTACTGGCCGAGAAGCTCTATATGCAGAGAGTTCAATGGGTTGAAGACAGTCGGTTTCTCTCAGTCAGCCCAGACTGATGTTCCCAGTGCAAACCCCAGCTCCATCGTTGAGATGGGCAGTGCTGCGTGCAGGCTCTGAAGTCAGGACTGGATGGATTATTGCCGTGACAGATTGAGGTGCATGTAAAAAGCTGTTTCTGTGAAGCTTGGAGAGAACTGTATTGCTGGTTTAATGACGTGCTTGAGCTGAAAAAGTGACTTAGATTTGATCTGGCGCAGTTCAGGCCTTAAATTAAACCCATTTAAAGCTACCGCTGCCTTCTAGTTTATGAAATGTCTGCGTTTAAGTACTTGCTGGCTGGGTGGGCACATAGCTATGAGAGGAGGGTAGGGCAGTGTGTGGTTGCTAATTTAACCCTGCAGGATTGAGAGGCACCTCACAGACCTCACTTTGCTGTGCCGAGCAGTATGTTTTAGCACATCTCCTTCAAGCTGAAGGCCAAAGGATGGATTTGTCCCCACTGGTTCATACTTTAATCTTTAATTTCTTTTTTATTTTAGTGCAGAGGAAGCTAGAAATTGGTCTAGGATTGGTTGGTGTGCCAAAAGAACTGTTCAGTGTATTGGTTCTGTGTATCCTCTTGGAAGGTTTCTGGTCCTGGTTTTACATGTAGTAACCTGTTGGTTCTGGTTCTGTGGTGGGCAGGTTGTTGGTTCTTTGGTTGGCAGGCTGGTCACTCTGGCGTTTCTGTGGTCATATGCTCATGTGGTTCTGTGGTTGGTAGACTGTTTGTTCTGATGGTTCTGTAGTCACAGTCTGTACTGGTTATGTGTTTGGCATGTTTCTGTGGTTTTCAGGCTGTTGGTTCTAGTCTTTGTATTGTCACAGTGTGCTGGTTCTGGTTCTGTGAATAGCTGGTTGGTGGCTCCGGTGGTTCTGTGGTTGGTAGGCCGTGGGTTCTGACGGTTGCGTAGTTGGAAGACAGCTGGTTCTGGTTGGTTATGGTGGTTGTGTGGTCACAGTCCATTCATACTGGTTGTGTGGTAGGTAGGCTGTTGATTCTGGTGTTTCGGTGGTTGGCAGACTGTTGATTCTGATAGTTGTGTTGTTGCAGTATGCTGGTTCTGGTGGTTGTGTGGTTGGCAGGCTCTTGGTTTTGTTTGTTCTATGGTCACAATTTGTTGGTACTGTTTTTTGTGGTTGGCTGGCTGGCTGTTGAATCTGGTGGTTGTGAGTTTGGCTGGCTGTTGATTCTGGTGGTTGTGAGATTGGCATGCTGTTGGTTATGATGGTTCTATGGATGATAGGTTGTTGGTTCTGGTGGTTGTGTGGTCAAAATCTGTTAATACTGGTTGTGTGTTTGGTTCTGGTTCTGTGGTGGGCTGGCTATTTATTCTATGTTTATTCTGTGTCTGTGTTTATTTCTGTGTTGTGGTTAAAGGTTTACAGGAAACACTAGAGGTGTTTCTCCATACCTAGACCGCAAATAAGGAGGAACATTTCTTTGATCTTCCTGTGCGTGTGTGTTTGTGTTTTAGAAGCTAGAATGTTCTTCTCCTTCACTCAGCAGTTCAGGACTTGAGCTGATCTCGTTTAAGTCAGTACAGACTTTCCTATTAGCGGTGTTTAGCATAGAAATAGCGAAGATTAGAACTGCAATTTTTTGAATGTGCCCTGTTTACTAAAACAAGAACAGGAACCCGTCTGAACGGAGAGAGAACTGTGGATTCCTGTGACCATCACACTTCAAGCGTTTGTGTTTGTTAGTGTTTGTTTGGTCGGTTGCTCTGGCCTTTAATCAAACCTGCATCCTTCTTCTTTGCAGTAAGACCCCAATGAATTGCTTTAAGTTTGTTCTTGTTGGCAAAACATGAACAGATAAATCCTCATCAAACAAGTCCACAGGATGACACGAGCACAGCAGTGCACACTGAGAGGTGCCTTCGAGCTTACAGCGACTCCCAACCATGAAAACGTTCGACTTACGTTGACTAAATTCATAGTATTTAATGGTGTATCCAATGGTAACAACATTTATGTGAATCGTGTGGATAGGAGGAGATTTTTGCAGGGGTGTCGGCGGGGATGAGTTGTGGTGTGGTATTTGAAGAGAACAGCAGGTTACGGCCTTTTTCAGCCAATCCATAGTCATTATTTTTTTCTGTGGACCAATTAGAGCAAGATAACATAGCCGTCATCATCGTCATCTTCTGTAAGACAGTTAAAGATGTTGTTTTTCTCAGTGTACTGTATGTAAGAACAACAGAGTTGAAAGTGATTTTCATTATTTGGTACATGCAGTTCTACAGTTTAGATAATAGTCTAAAAAAAATTGTATTTATTTAAAAATGTACTTTTCCATAAACTCCTCCGGGCCAGTGAAATGCAAATAGTCTGAGAACAGATGTCTTCAGCAGGAGAACCAGAAGTTCCCAGACAAAACAGCATACATTATACCACTCTAAGTGTTATACTGGTCCAGAATTATTAGATTAGAACCGTTTTGCCAATTGTGCTTACACACAGAGGAATTCAGCCATGCAGTGAAACACCCACACACTAGGGGGCAGTGAGCACATGTCCCTGGAACGGTGGGCAACCCTATCCACAGTGTCTGGGGAGCAGTTAGAGGTTAGGTGCTTTGCCCAAGAGCACATCAGTCACATTCTTTCGGTTCAGGGAATAGAACAGGCTACCTTCCGATCACAAGGCTGGTTCCCTAACCTCCAGTCCAGAGTGTTTCCAAGCGTTGGTAGTGCTGAGGTTAGTGAAGAAATCCTGCCTTCAGTCTCGCCTAAAGTGGATTTTGTTTTCTAAACTTTTTCACTCCCCTGGAGTTTTCACGCCTGGACTCCAAAGTGTTAGGCTGAGGTGTAGTATCTGCTGGTTCTATGCGCTGTTTGGAGTCTTACCAGTTACAACAGAGATAATTTGCGTAAGAAAGTGTTTTTTGGTACATAAAACCACACCAGCGTCATGAGTGGAGCTCGGGGGAAAACCGAAAACAAAAAGTACAAGAACAATCTAGGTTTCAGGCTCTGAGCATGAGACAAAACCAATACGCCCAATAGTTGCCCAATGAGTGGCGCTCGGCTAACCTCTCACTGAGAGAGCGTTTTCTTGGTGTTCACGGGAGAAACAGCCCAGCCTTCACCTCCAAGCTGCCAGACACACACACACAGCTCTCCTCAGCTGGAGTGTGTTTATAAGAACGGAGAGGGTGGCTATTTTTAGTTCCGCTGCATTGAATTATAAGGCTCATTACTGAAGCCGTGTTTCACTAAGGCCAGTAACGGGCACTGAGCGCTCTCTGATTTGTCTAGTGCGCAGAGGGAGTCTCTGGACACAGGAAAGAGCTCCAGACTAGCAGACCAGCCATAACACTCACACAGACACTCGATGTCGTAACTTGCACCCTCATCGTGAGTCCACTGGGTTTGGAGGAGTCGGGTGCGTGGTGATGATATGAGTCGCTTGCTTCTGCCCAGAAATAATAACATGATTCTGAGAAAGCCTGCCGACCTTCGGACTGGGTTGGGTTATTTTCAGAACAGAATCTGAAGAGGAACTGGCTTGGTTGGATCTGTCATGACTCCTGGGACCAGTCAGCATAGCGCTATTATTCTGCCACCACTAAACTCACATGAACACGAGCTTTAATCTAACATGGCTCGCTCTCATTAGAACTTTGAGCATGGATTAACAGTGCCACACACCCATGTTTGTGGCACAGGAGCCGTCCTCACACTGCTCGCCGCTCTGGCCGACCTTCCGCCGTCTCGTGGCTGTCGGTCTCCTCCCGCCATCTCTGGCAGCTGTTGTCACCATGTAGGACTCAGGCACCAGCTGCCACACCTTGCTGCTCTCTTTGGGGGCTGAAGAAAGGGTGGCTGGCACGAGCGTTTCAGGCAGAGGGTGGCTATAGATACACAGCTTGGTTTTGGAACATTGAAGCATCTAGATCTAGTAGACCTCAGAAATGAAATCATCATCATTGCAAATTAGCATAATTGATCTCCTTTAAACCATTCACAAAACAGTTTGTATTCATTATTTCATATGGTATACTGCATTACATCAAAGTTAGTTTACTCCCTTTATAATGAAACGTGGTTGGTCTGTGCTGGTTACATACAGACAGTATGTTCAGAAACACCATATCAAAATGAATCATAACAAAGCTAAAATATCATTGCCCTCTGCTATTTAAGAGAATATGAATAACATTTCCAATAAAGCAACACATGTTCTTTCTGGGAATTTTCTGTAAGCATGGTCTTTGAAATAAGGGAGTTAAGGCAGCAGCTTATTGAGCATAAATTATAGTACCACTCGTACCTAATCATATCTTTATAACAAGAAAAAATCTACAGCTAGCATTTGACTTTACACAGACAGAAGGAGTGCTGTACGTTGACCAAATGTGAAGCTGCCAAAGACCTTAAATCGCCCTTACATTTAATTTAATAACAGGCTAACAACTCACAGAGGAATGACATCAGGGTTGCAAGAAGACGAGTTAACCCAGACACATCAGGTTGACTAGCAGCAAGGGCAAGAGAATGTGATCAAGTGGAAAGTGGCAAACAAAGTGTTTTAGTGTAATATCTAGGGCTGCAAAGATTTAATAACTTAGTAGACTAAAATCGAAAACCGCATTAGTTGGCAACTAATTTAATAGCCGATGAGTTGGTGACATCATTTCCTCTATTTCCATAAAGACCTGTGATTGTAAAATTCAGTTGCAGCTGAGTGTAGACAACAGAATGCATTTGCTAATTTGTGTGATACATAACATGACTAATCAGTTATTCATTTTAATAATCAATAGAGTATTTGACTCATTAGATGATATCAAAATAGTTGTTTATTGCAGCCTTAATAATATCATAAAATGCTGTGTTGGGATACTGTAGGCTTCATCTCATTTCTGTAGCTTGCAGCTATGTGCTGACTACGCAAGCTCTGCCCCAGGACCAGACCAAGATGTTTCCATCTGCAGATTTGGAGAACCACCAACTGTTTGAACTTGCAGTTTCAGGGCATGATGTGACTTCAAATCTGCATCAAACTTGCTTCCAATTCCTGCGTCTAAAATACAAGATCTGGCTCCTCTGCTTAAACAAGTGGAGACCTACAAACCCCAAACTGATGGCCAGGCTAACAGATTAAAATGTAAACAAACAGCTCATGTAACTTGAAACCTACTTGCTTGACAGTGCAAACCTAAAATCACGGCATGCTGTAAAACTGCAGGTTGACGCAGGAAAGTAGTGCTGCTCTGCGGATTCGTCTGCATGTGTAATGGTGTACGTGTTTGTGTTTTCCAGACATTGACGAGTGCTCGAACGTCCCAGGCTTGTGCAGTGGTGGAGAATGTTCCAACACCATCGGCAGCTACTTTTGCAGGTGTCCTTTAGGATTTGACACGGCTCTGGACGGCTCACGCTGCATCGGTGAGCTTTCAGCCAAGCTGTTGCTGGTTCCAGATCCCGGAACCATAAAACCTAATCACACACAGAACAAGCTATTCAAGGCATTATGGGTCTGTGGTTTGAATGAGGGGGATTCCCATTGCATTATGAAGGCTGCTTGCAGCTGTGTTTCATACCGCTGCCAAACAACAATCAAGCACCACTCTCCAATGTTTAACATCTACGAAGCTAGTTGGTTAATCCTCCTAGTCCTGCTTTTTGTTTGTCATGTTGATTTTGATTTGTGTAGTCAGTGATGGCATGTTTACAATGGTGACGGGGCATCAGAGGGGCTTTGTAGAACAAGGTGTATGCCCTGAATACTTGTAGTGCGATTTGCTTTGAGCACTGATACAGCAAGCAAAACATGTTTATATGTTAAATGAAATAAAATAATAAAAATTGTCATAGTGGGTTGCACCAACAATGATTAAATTAAAAATAGATTAGAGCTAATCAAGGATTTGTTAATCTAGGTTTTATTTTTTAAACTGTGTTGCACTTGGATTAACGGATCTCTGTATAAAAACCTGACCTGGCATTCATTTTGAATGTTTGCCATGACTGATTTGGCAGTATAAATAAACAAAAAAAAAGGTTACTCTCTGCACTAATCACTATTTGTGCTTTTTTTAATTTTGAGTGAAATCTGCCATAGGACTACATCAAAACAGCTCTCACAGACAAAGAAGGCATTTAGACTTTTAAACAGTTTACAGATACCGGAGGCTTGGCATCAGGGGGATCACTTCTTAACTCTTAGAAACCTATTTTGGCCAAATACAATTAAAATGATAAAGTACTTACATGAGACAGCCACACATGCCATACAACGATCAGGAGACCAGGGGGTGCTTGGATATGCCATCACGTGACCTGTAGATAATAGAATTTATTTATCTTTATAAATTTGACAAATTTTTAGTTCAAAATGTTGGATATTTTGTGCATACACTCACTGACCAAAAAATGATGCACACAGATAGAAATGTCTTAGTACTGCAAAACTCTGCATGTAGTTCTGCCTCAGGCAGATGTGTAAATGATTACAGGTGTGGCCTGGTTATGCGAGGGCACGCACACACTGCTACGGACACGCTGCAGTCCTGCCTGGCTGTGGAGCGACACAGTGCCCCAACTGCTGGGGTGATGATCTGGGGAGCCATCACATATGACAGTCAGTCGCCCCTAGTAGTGATACGAGGGGCACTAACAGCTCAGCGATATGCAGAAATCTCATTTTAAAAAATGAGGTCGGTGAAATCAAGCACATGTTCAGGGGAATTTAGTAGAGTTGTACTCATTGGTAATTTCAATTTTAATATTTTAAATACAAACACTTTTTTGAGATTATATTTAAATTTTTATACCTGTGCCGCTCTTGTTTAATACACAAATCTTGACTTAAAATATTAAAACATTGTTGGAGCATCCTGATAGCCTGTTAGCCTGTCTGCACTGATCACTCTAGACCTAATCGGACAAAACCGTGTTCTTACCTGACACACGTCTTCACATCTTCAGGCATTTACTACATATACGTGCGGTTTATAACCTTAAAAAGTGTACATTCATGAGATCCTGCTGGTGTGGGTTTCTTCTTTTTTTAGTGATATACACAAAAGCTGTGATTTCATCAGTAATATGCAAAATAAATGTTTTACTTGGTTGTCCAGAAACTACTGTTGCATTTGTAAATTTAAATCACATCACAAGTCTGCTGGAATGTTAAATTTATTTTTTAAACAAATATGCAGTGGAACCACATGACTAAATTTAACTTAGCTGGATTAACAGCAAAACTTGGATTGATCTCTGTTGGTGCAACCCAGCCTCAGTGTAATAGCAGGCTTTACATTACCGTTATAGTAGATATGATGATTGATGATTATTGATTATTACAGCAGACATGTCAAGTTAGGGACTGAAATTGGGAAGCTATGAGTTAGAGTGAGAGACTGAATTATACAGTTAATACGGTGATAACAATGGAGATCAGACACCCCCAGCATGCTTTGCTCTGTGTTATTGTTGGACATCAGGTCGGAAAATCTGGCCTTGTGCAGGTCAGCAAGGTCAAGGTTATACCATCAGCTCTTTCTTAATAACCACACTGCTTCCTCTAATTTGTGACCCGTCTGTAACTCTACACACACGTGCACACGTATTAGCACAGTGCTGAATCCTTTCCAGAATCCCGTGCAGCAGAATTTAGGTCAGTAGTCGGGCGTTGGTGATTTTCACAACAATGAGCTCTTTTCTGTCCATGAGCTGAGCTAGAGAGAGAACGTGAGTGAGTGAGAGGGGTGAGAAGGGAGAGGGAGAGGAAAGAGAGGAGGGTCAAGAGGATAGACGTCGAAGGGAATTATGACTCACTCTGCTCCTGAAATACCCCTCGTTTCTCTCTATCTAACTGGAGGATGGCGGGAGAGATCGTTCACTCGCTGTCTTCTCTCTCCCAGAAAGATCATATTTATAGTCTCCATTTATCAAGACCCGTTCACAAGGACGTTTTGGTACGGCTCACATCCAGAGCTCCGCAGTCCAGCTCTAAAGATCTGTAAAAACATCAGTCCAGTACGATCCAGCTCTCATAACAGCTCACATCCACAGCTGCACAACCTACGTCTAAAGATCTAGAATAGCTCACATCCAGAGCTGCATGACCTACGTCTAAAGATCTAGAATAGCTCACATCCAGAGCTGCATAACCTACGTCTAAAGATCTAGAATAGCTCACATCCAGAGCTGCATAACCTATGTCTAAAGATCTAGAATAGCTCACATCCAGAGCTGCGTAACCTACGTCTAAAGATCTAGAATAGCTCACATCTAGAACTGCACAGTCTAACACTAAGTATCTAAAACAGCTCATATCCAGAGCTGTACAGTCCAGTTCTAAAGATCTATAACAGCTCACATCAGGATGGGAATGGTCACATGACGCATACCAGCTCACCCTTTTAAAACACAGAGCTGCACATCCTACATTTAAAGATCTAGGACAGCTCGTATCCAGAGCTGCGCATTCTAACTTTACTGATCTGTAGCAGCTCACATCCAGATCCATAAAGTCCAATGCTGAAGATCTAGAACAGCTCACATCCAGAGCTGCACTATTTAAAGGCCAATACAGAGTGTAGGAGACAAGTGTTGCGTGACAGTTTTCAGGAACTGTATTAAAGTTTTGAAACAACATTAACAGTAGGGATTTTAAGATGCAGGTTTGCTACAGCAACCAGAAAAACTGCTTTTTCACACATGTGGGTTTCGCAAGTTCTTTCCCCATCACAAAGGGTTCCCAGATCCGGGGTTTTCCCAAAAAATCTTTCCCAGTTAGTCTGAAAGTGCAGTGTAAATTACACTGTTGGGGATGCAATTTCTGCTTGGACAACTTTCTAAATGAACTGCAGCCAGGGGAAAGGTTTGAAAATGAAAATCATCTTGTGAATGTATATTGATCCTAGATTTGAATAACTGACATCTCGTTTTGTTTCTGGGAATGTGAGCACCGCAGCCATGTGACTTACATTAGGCATGCTGCCCATTCACACATACAGCAGCGGAGCAGCAAGACGGTACACACAGCCTCACACTGTGATCGCAGCAGCATTTCGAATCATGTCCAATCAGAGAGCACAACAACGTCTGCATCCTTTCAGATTGATTTATGTATGCGATGTCTGTGACACTGCAAATTTTGCTTCTTTCACATCATTTTTTGTTGCGTGTCATTTTTCCCCTATACTATAAATGGGCCATAACTCTTAAGATCTGTAACATCTCATCCAGAGCTGATAGCTCACATCCAGAGCTGCACAGTCCGACTGTAAAGATTGCTCCTGTTCCTCACTAAATGGAGACAATACTCCCCCAGCCTAAACGTCTATAAGAACAGCTCATGTCTGGAGCTCAACAGTCCAGCTCTGAAGATGTACATGACAACTTTATGTCCAGAGCCCAATAGTCCAGTACTAAAGATCTAAAGAAATAACTCACATTCACTTCCTTTTACAAAAACAGAACAGGAACAGCGCCATGTCAGGAGTCATGGCCTAGAATCAGATCTGCACAGATGGCACCGGCTTTATAGCTCAAAAGGAGCTTGTGGTGATTCTCCTAAAATTCTGTCCTAGATAAAATTCTAATAGTTACAGCGTGTAAACTGAGAACAGTCTCAATATCGGATGAGAAATGGTTCCTGGAAGAAGTTCCGGTCTTTAACTGTCACGTGAGGTCACTGGGAGAGACATCAGCTAAAGTCTCCTCTGTCTTTCCATCTGATCTTGTTGTATGTGAAATACTTTGTAGAGATTAAGAAGGCCTCCTTTTTCATTTGTGGGTGCACGTTGAAATTTGTCTGCATGATCGTACGGATGGGAAAGGTATTGTAGAACAGTATTGTGAGGGCAGGATTTATGTAGAAACTACATGGTCTGTGGGAATCAAGTTATATCTCAGGTTACGTGTTCTGAACCCCAGAAAACTCTATGGACTGGAGACATAGACAGATGAGCAAACTGCCGTCTTCGTCAGGTTCCATGTCTTTCTCCCCTCTCGTCCAGCCCACTGTGAGAGCTTGATGACCCTACTGCGAGAGAGTATGACTTTCTGGCCAAAACCTTCTTCCAAACATGCAGCCAGCCGTCCAGCCCTCGTTCCCCACCCCCTTCATTTTCTTTTCTTCTTTCTCTCTCCCTCCCTTCTCTCTCTCTCTCTCTCTCTCTCTCTCTCTTTCGCCTTTCTCTTTCTTTTCCTCAGAGCTAAAGTGGGTCAGGGATCTTCAGCTGATGTTGTCTGGCTCTGGGTTTTCAAGAGGATGTTTGTGTGGAAGGAATGTGTGCTATGAACTTAAACTCTGCTAAACGGCCCTCTCTTTCTGTCTCTTTCTCCCAGCACCCAAACTTGAGTTCAGGATTGTCTGCACATTACTGAGCAGTCAGGCTGAAATAGTGAAATAATAATCTCTGTGTGGGAGAGTGTTTAGCTGGCAGCGCTGGTGTAATGTGAGATGCAGTTTTGTGCTAACGTTTTCTCTTGCCCTACGCAGATGCCCGCTCAGGATTTTGCTATGATAACCTTATAAATGGTCGATGCGCAAACCTGAACGCACAGCGCATGACCAAGAGCCAGTGTTGCTGCAACATCGGCCGCTGCTGGGCCGGCTCTACAATACCTGAAATGTGCCCCATCCGTGGAACAGGTACATACCCACATAAACCTGGTACAGGTGTACATATACCTGTTGTAGATAAATATATATACATGCTACAGGTACATATATACAAGATGATAATACACAGTCATATCAGAATACTACCTCCCTGTATCTACACTCAGTGTCCATCTTATCAGCTCCACTGACCATATAGGACACTCTGTAGTTGTACAGTTCCAGACTGTAGTCCATCTGTTTCTCTGTATACTGTATTACCCTGTTCTTCAATGGTCAGGACCCCCACAGGACCACCACAGAGCAAGTATGATGTGGGTGGTGGATCATTCTCAGCACTGCAGTGACACTGACATGGTGGTGGTGTGTTAGTGTGTGGTGTGCTGGTGTGAGTGGATCAGACAGCAGTGCTGTTGGACTGAGAATCGTCCACCAATCAAAACTATCCAGACAACAGCGTCCTGTGGGTGGTGTCCTGTGGACAACGTCCTGTGGGGCAGTGTCCTGTAGGCAGTGTCCTGTGGGCAGTGTCCTGTGACCACTGATGAACTGTGCAGCAGCAGATGATCTATCGTCTCTGACTGTAATCTACAAGGTGGACCAGCAAGGTAGCAGTGTCGCAGGTACACATAATACCTGCCACATGCTCCTGTTACAGGTGTGCATATACCTGGTAAAGGTGTATATATATATATATATATATATATATATAGTGCACATACAATAAAATTAAAATACACACTGTAATGCTAAATACCCCATATATGCACATATGTTTAGATATGTGAGGAATTCTTCATGAACCTAAAGATGTGCTACAGGTGTATAAATACCTGCTACTCTCTAAACCTAATATATGTGTGTGTGTTTTTTGTGCCTGATCTTCAGAGGAGTATCAGGTGCTGTGTCTGCAGGTCCAGCCTGTAGTTCCAGGGGGTCCTGGAGTTCCTGGAGGCCCTATTCCATTTGTTCCTGCAGTTCCTGGTCCGGTTATACAACAGTTCCCTAGTATTATTCCTCTTCAGCCAGGAATCCCACAAGACCCTCAGACACCCTCACGACCTGACATCATCTCACCACCGCGGTTACCTGGTACGCACACACAAACAGTTTCTTTTAATATGGATTCTTCTACAGATCACCAGATTACACTAGATTACACAAAGGTTAATACTGGTGACGGTAATCTATTTTTGTTTATGAGAACCCAAACAACTTGTGTTGAAGTTATTTAGTGTTTACTCTGTAGCCTAATAAATTACAAAATGAAGAAATCCAGCTCCCCCTGGTTAATGTTGCTGTGTCTGTCAAACTTTCAGCTCAGGCACAACTGGAAATAGAAAAGGGCGAGGAGAAGTGCCTCAGACAGCATTTCATTATTCAAAAATGAACTAGGTTTACATGAATATGGGCCTCTGTAACACAGAAAGAGGATTCAGGGCCATGTTATTTTGTCCCTACATTGAAGGTGCCATAGAATGCACTTATTTAGTGTTTTAAACGGTTCTCAGACATCTACATAGGAGGTCAGGGTGAAAAACCCCGTTTTACACACCCATTTACCCTGCCACTGAAGGGGTGTTTAAAAAAACCTACAGGCTCTCCATCTGGTCATCAACACACAGTAGATTAAAGTTGATCCTCACTATGGAACTCTCAGATTAAGATGATCTGCTCCAACCGCCAAACACGGATACAATCACACAGCATGGCTGCTACTTACAGGCTGCTGTTGGGGTGGTGGTGCTAATAAAGGTGGAGCTGCTCCTCTCTTCAGTCTCTTCAGGGTCAGACGCTGAGCGGAGCTGCTCCATATTGTCCAAGAGTTTGGGAAACTGTCTGGAGTGAAATGTGCAGACTGCAGGATTAAAGTTGTTCGGGATCCTGTTAAAGATGTGGGAGCTGAAGTTCCTGTTCTCCAGCTTGTTTGGGGAATTTCCCGTTCCACCTTAAATGGTGCTGCAGTTACATTCAGACATGTACAAGCTGCAGCATTTAAGGTGGAACGGAACTTGGATTAAGAAGTGGTGAATAGGAAGAACTTCAGCTGAACATCAGCCATGTACCGCTGACAGTTGGGTTCCTTGGGAAGGGAATGGAAAGTGCCGACATCCCCTGCCCAGCCTGGAACGCTGGATTTCTCCACATGGTCCACCATGTTGGTTCTGTAGCTCCGTTGTGGTTGTATGTAAATGTTGGGGGTGTAAATATTAATGAGTCTGTTCTGTAACAGTGTAGGATTTGGGAATCGGCCCGTTTTCCCATCCTCTTTTGGAAATGCAGGATTTGGATTTGAAGGACAAACAACAGTGTTAGAGGGTCACGGTGTGTCAGTTCTATGGGCTGAACTCTCCTTATTACACCATCACAGTGTCCATATGGTTTTACATTCTAAGGCACTTTTAAGATCTGAGATGAATTTTTTCACATATGCGCATATCTTAATGTAGAGACAGCATCTTTTATCTTACAGCATCTTATCTCAAGTTACAAAATCTACACTGCTCAGTCGAGTTTTTAATCAGTTGATACATCTCTTACCAAGAAACCAACGACACATGCTCAGATAGTTTGACAGCCACTACTGTAAAATCAGTGTTAAAACAAAACTGAAATGAACTGAAAACTGCCATTTAACAGCCTCTGCGGTTTCAAGCCCCCTAACCTTATTCCTCCTACACATGCGGTCACCTCAGTCTCCTCATTATTGACCACCACCACTCAGTGTTTTGGTTTTCACTCACATTAACACAAAGATAACCAAATGGGACGGTGGTCAATGTGTCTTTAGTGCCTGTGATTTTTAGTTAAGCAGTTTTAAGAAAAACAAACCGTCACACTCACAAGTGAATGCTAGGTCAATTACAGTCATTATTGTTTTGCACACTTTAGTCTTGTTGCCTTTGTCTTTCCTAGCCTGCTAGCTTTGGTAGCCTGCAGCTGCTTTACCATGCTGCTTGCTAGTTGAGTAGCTAATCCACTGCATCCGTACTCCTGGACAATAATAAAAGACACCTTAGCACTTACATTCACAAATGAATAAATCTCTGTTTGTGTCAGATATCCTCACACGGAACGTCACCATGGCAAACCTTTGTGAGGCTGTGAGGAACCTGTGTCCAAATGGTCGCTGTGTACCGACTCCTGGAAGTTACCGGTGCGAGTGTAACATGGGTTACCGGCTGGACATTCGCGGGCATTGTATCGGTCAGTGCATGCACACACATGCACATAGCTTTTACTGCATTTACAGATTGAGATTGTGTGTGTGGATGTAATTACATTACGTTATAATATTAATATGGTCTCTGCAGTTATTTCATAGTTTGTGTGCGTGTGTTTGTGTGTGCGTGTGTGTGTGCGTGTGCGTGTGCATTTGTTTTAAGATGATGACGAGTGTGAGCGTAGTCCTTGTCTGCATGGGCAATGTATGAACACTCCTGGGTCCTACTACTGTCAGTGTCCAGCTGGGTTCCAGACCACCGCTACCAGAACTGAATGCAAAGGTGAGAAACACACAGACATTGGTGGAGGAGCCATAATGTTATTTAAGGTGGGGCAGGTTAGAAGTTGGGGATAGCAGATAGAAAACTTTATGTCACAGTGATATCGCCAAATGTGAGGTCGTCACCGTATCCAAGGCCTTAAAAAATTCCCTCCTTTTACCACTACCAGAGAGGAAAACTCATGCCCTCATGACCTCACACTTACCTGTCTACATACTACAATAGCTGATAGCATACCAGACTCCTGAGTCTAGTAAACAACAGGCCTGCCTGTCGCAACACTAGGAGAAGAGTGTGTGAGTGGAGTGGAGCCGCAGATATTTTCACTCCTCGCTCAAAGCGTTTTGGAAATCTCTCCACTCCAGCTCCTCGTGGGCTTTCTAATTCCTGCTCCTCACTCGCTCCTTGCACCGCTCCAGGTTCGCTCCATATGATTGAGTTTTTAATGATTTATTTTATTTATCATGGATGTTGTTGAGTTAAAACCTTGAATGCTCAGGAGAATGGTCACGAGGCTGACTGTGTAATGTCTGTAGAGCTTTATTGTGATCAGTGAATCAGAATTTCTAGTATGTACGTCTGAACAGCTCCTGAGCGCAGATGCTGTGTATGAATAGTCGTTGCATGCGAGATGTAGTCTGAACGGCATTACTCATTTTATACAGAGCTAGTCAGTGTGGAATAAAAGGACAGTCTGGCTTAAAGTTCTTGCTGTTTTGTCACAGTATTAATATTAGCTTTGTTTACCACAATTTGTTAGCTAATTGAAGAAAACAGTAGATGTTGTGCTACTGTTGTAAAAAAAAAAAAAGGAAAAAAAAAAAAATATATATATATATGTATGTATGTATGAAAATATAAATATGTGCGAATAAATAAATAATGTGAATAAATAATAATAATAATAATAATAATAATAAGAGGAAGAAGTATTATAATAATAATAATTATTATTATTATTGTTGTTGTTGTTATTGTTATTATTGTTATTGTATTTATTATTGTTATAGTGATAATAGTAATAAAATTCATGAAAAAAGTAAAAGAAACCAAGATTAGAGGTAGTAGACATAGAACACATTTTGGCCCTTTTTGTTGCTTAAATCATGTACTGTGTCACAAAACTTCTGTGTGTATTCCTATCACTGCAGATTCATTGAGAAGGTAAAGTTTAATTGCTAATTGTTTTGATCAAGTAATTAATTTGAAGGTAGTTTTGACGGCCCCCACGCACCTTCGTGCTGTCTCTGTGTGTGCAGATCTCGATGAGTGTGTGGCTAACGGCCGCATCTGTAATAACGGGCGGTGTGTGAACACGGAGGGCAGTTTTCACTGCGTGTGTAACGCCGGCTTTGAGCTCACTTCTGATGGAAAGAACTGCCAAGGTAGGCCAGACACCCAGACACACAGACATGGACACACACCATCACATTATCATCCTTTACCGGATCTGTGTAATTCCCATAAGCAGGCTCCGCTCATGAACGCACTTGTTTGTAATTATTACTGTTGTGTGATTGGACAAGCTTAAGATGAATCACAAAAAAATACAAAATACAATGTTAGAACATTAGTGTTCTGAGAAGCTTTCCGCACTTCAGTTCCTCATACAGAGAACAGCAACTACAGTCAATGTACACATTATTTTAATAATACATATATATTAAATAATTCATTTGGTGGATACTGAAGTCGTAGTAACTTATTTATTATTAGATGATACTGTACTATTTAGATATAAATAAATTTTATATCATTTAAACAGCCAGTAACACCGCTCATATATTTCATGAGGAATTGGTGAATACAAGTGATCCAGAAATACATGGGAAAGAATCTTACATTTACATGCGTTCAAAGTCAGCAGCATTTTAGCCTCTTAGAGATATGAGGTTCTGTTCTGACAGCAGCGACTTACTGAATACAGTTGATTCTGGACACGATTGACTGAAGCTAACACGCTAGCCATGAGCTCATATATATGCATACTAGGAGTGCATGTCATTCCAAGGTAAATATGAAGTGGTGGAAGTTATTGGATGAGGGATTATGGGTCTGCTTTTGTTTCACACCTCTATTAATTGTGTGCTTGGACAATTCAGGACATGAACATGATCAAAAATAATGAAGGCTTGTTTTATGAGTTAATCATTGTTTCCAGGTATATTGGAATCACGTAACACCGCAGTGTTGCTTTGATTGACTGCTGATAAACTGCTTTCTGTGTCTGTGTGTGTGCAGATACTGACGAGTGTCAGATTAGGAACATCTGTTTGAATGGAATGTGCATTAACGATGATGGAAGCTTCAAATGCATCTGCAAAGCTGGCTATCTACTGGACGGCACTGGACGTTACTGCATAGGTACTGGGTTTCACACACACACGCTCACAAATACACAGAAAGAACTAAACGTTTCACCGTCATCACAGGCTTGAATTAGACCTCGACCTCAACCTGTACAGTTGGCCACCTTTCAGCAGGGCTGAACGGTTCTGAGCACAGAGAGTAACAATTTCAGTGACATTTCCACATGCACACGGTTCAACATGGAACACTTAAAAACAGACTGGGTGTATGTTTGTAGACATGGTTAGCTGACTGTGATCAGTGTAGTTCACTCATACGGACACCAGATAAATAAAAAGCAGGAGCTATGGCCTCCTAGCTAAGCTAATGTTAGCTGGCACATTTCTCGTGTCTAGCTTAGCTTAGTTAGAGACATCCAGACACCCCAGTACAGATTCAGTTCCACTAACTGATGGCACTCTGCTGTCATATCAGCGTATAGACAGTAAAAACTAGCAAGTGCAGAGTCGATTATTGATGTTGGTCAGAGCCGAGTTTGAGTCTGTCATGTACAGTTTTAAGCTTTAGCCTGCTTGGCTAAGCTACCACAAGTTTGTAGTTCATGCTTGAATCCTGCAGACCGATACTTAAAAAGATCGAAGAGCACAAAGTGCAATGTGAATGAGTGAGGGAGAGTGAGTGCTGGGATATGCTACTGCTAGTCTAGTTATCTGGTGGATCGAGGTGGAACCCACAGTACAGGCTTGGTTTCAGGAACTGATGGTCACCCGTTGGTAGGATGGAGAATCTGATCTTACAGGGGGAGACCGGTGCCAAAGCGACAGCTGGAATGTTTTGTGGTGGGTGGTGTGTGTTAGCAGTTAGTCATCTGTGTAGTTTTCTTTAGTATTTCCTGGTTCTGATTTAGCAGCACAGCAGATGGAAACAGAAACCATAACTTTACCTCACCAGTCCTTACCAGCACTGAGCAGCACAGTACAGCCCTGAGGACCTTTTGGCTGGACTGTGGGAATGAGGCCTTTGAGAACTGACCCGACTGGTCCTGAATGGAACAGCTAATTCTGAAACCAGAACTCGACCCGAACTAGCTTGCTCATGCTAAAAGAGCTGGATAAATGCAGACACGGTTTTACAGATGCTTACTTTATTAACTGTTTGATAATTAACAGAATATGGACTATAGAACCCGTACACTGGGATCTGAAAACCAAGCTTTTGCTGTAGTGACAGTGATTTAACTAGTTAGAGGAAAAACTCTGGCACTGACATTTGTCTTGCATTAGTAGCTGCTGTGGATCATTAAATGTGTCTCTGCAGCACAAAATGTCAAAGCACAAAATAGTGACCACATGTTCTAATATTTCCTCAATGACTGCCTCTCTGACTCAATTAGAGTTTTCAACACTTCACCATTAGCAAGCTGTCTTTTTTCAGTAACTAGCTTTGCTGTACACATACACTGCAAACTCAATCCTAGTGATGTACGTGAAAAATCAGATTGGGTCAGGTAGCAGACGTCTAGTACACATACATACAGTAATGGAGGCTGTTGTAGCTGCTAAGAGGGACAACTCCATATTAATGTCCATGATTTAGGAACAAGCTGGCCAAGAAGTTCATACAGGTGTGGCAGTCAGTTGTCCACATACTTTTGTCTGTATAGTATATGTAGAGAGACACATGTAGACACACACAGTAAGAAAACAGGCGAGAGAACTCAAAATATGAAGGCATGCATCCTTGCTAAGGTTCAGTGGTTTAACCGGCTTGTATTTGTTTGTCCAAAGTTCAGCTGCTAACAGAATCACAAAAAAAAAAAAAAAATCCGCAGTGTGGCAGACAATCTTGTGCGAAGTGTAATCAAGTTACTAGGGATGCTTAGTGGTGAAGCATTGTCTGGGCAGAGAATCAAACCCTCATCTGCGAGGTGGAGGACTCTCCAGAGAACCTGTTTCCACTGCAAGAGTCCAGTGGCAGCATGCTTTACACCACTCCAGCCAACGCTTATACTCAAAAATTAAACCATTGGGCCTGTTTGACTTAAAAATGTTGATACTAAATAAATGAATTCTGTTGCTTTCATGTATGTGGCTTATGTGAAATGGACAAAAAATTTAATGAAAGTACATTTCAGTGAATTAAACTGTTTATTTAGATCCAAAGAGAATCCTGTTTCACTCAAACTCAAGTAAATCACACTGAGATGTTTCCATTTTGCTTCGTCAGCATTTAAACTTTATATTGATGTCACAGAGTCTGTGTGTGCAAACTCCACTGTTTGATCCAATGGAAATGTGTGTCATAATTGAATTAAATATGTACAGCAATTTATTTTTACCTGCAATGCTGTGCAAACCACAATCTAAAGACCCAGCAAGTCTGAGTCTCTGCTCGGGAAAGCGCCCCGAGTCCTTGGGCAGGTCTCCTAATGCTGTCTTAGTTACCTCAGAAACATGAGACCTTAGACTGGATGTCATCCTGGGTGATAGTGTCTGGCGGCATATCTAAATCGGAGCCTAATGAACTCACACAGTGATTATAAAAGCAGCTGTGGAGAAGACTGAGAAGTCTTAAAGCATGATGCCCTGAAAATTCTCAGCACTTCTTTTTGCTCTGCTCGGTGAGGCTGGGTGTTTTTCTGCTTGATGTATTCTCTCATTAATGATTTGTATAGTCTAGTGAGGAACTTGGATTGGATTTTGTGTCTAAGACAGAGGAAACCAACCTTCACGCACACTTCACACACACACACACACACACACACACACACACTCATACATATATACACAGCCCACTAACCTCAGACATAACACAAACACACAGATTGTTTGGATTAGAATGATAGTGGATGCACTCTGTCCTCTAATGTGGATGGATCTGTTTGATCGGTAACACATGCAGGACAGAACGTTGAACAAACCTTTAATGATGAATTACTGCACATTGTTTTTGACATTATAAAATCTGTAATAATTGTAAAGCTTATTAAACGTATTATAGAACGTATTTATTCAGTGTTTAAATTGCTCTCTGATGTTCTACATAGAAGGGAAGTGACTTTGTTTGGAGTGAAAAATGGCCAATGTGGTTTTACACGTCCGTGTACACCCTGTAATCTGGCTCTACAATGAAGCCAACTGTTTTGCCTTATATGGTGCGGTTATGAATAATTTAATGAGCTCTGCTCTGATTGGCTGGCTGAGAAGCAACATGTCAAAATAGACACAGGCAGGAAAATAAAATGAACCTCAGCATCAACACAAAATCAATTAAAGTTGTTTATCACTGTAAAATGTTCATTTTAAGATAATCTGACGTCGTCAAGAAGTGGTGAAGTTCCACAGCAGGGCTGCTACTTCTAGGCTCCTGTAAGGGGTTGTGATGTAGTTAATGAAGAATTCCGGCTCTCTTCCTCTGTCTGTGCTGCGCGGAGCCTCAATATTGTCCAAAGTTTACGAAACAGTCGTGAAGCCTGAGTGTAGAGCGAACTACTTCTGAGCTGAAGTTGATCTTCTTAAAGACGTGTGTGCTTGTGATGTATTCTAACTGAATTCTGAGTACTGAGTACATCTAGCACAGTGTGTTCAGTGTTTCTGTTAGGTTCACTTTCTCTTCCAGTGTCTCATCCTCAGGTCTCTTCCTCGGTGGTCAGGCAGAAAAACCCACCCCCATCACATTACCACACATCAGTCAATCAACAGTCAGTCCAGTGTTTGAGAGATCCAGAGTGGGTTTGGTGTGCAGTGGTTCTGATGTTCTGTACAGCAGTGGTGATGGGAACCAGGGTTCTCCATGTCTAGAACACACATATAGACACTTTATTGACTATCTAAACCACCAGTGAACCTACACGTGTCTTCTTAGTGTATATGGAATGTTGATGATGGAAAATCTGGAAAACCAGGAAATAATAAGTTTCTTTGGGGGACTATTTTACCTCACTGCGCCCTTCAGCATGTATCCCTCCACATCCTCCGGAGTTTCCATTGGTATCCTTCGACCCTGAGTGTTCTCTAAGGTCATTTTTCTCTCCGCTGACTCAAAGTTTTGGGCCTTCTGTTTTCAGATGGAGACATTTTGCAACATGCATGGAGTATTTGTGTTTAAAGTGGCAGAAGTGTTGACTGTATGTGCCCTTGTTTTTCCTGAAGCTGGTCTTTTTCGTTTCTCAGCATATTCTTCACTTCCTTTCCTTGTTCTTGTGTTTCTGTGCTGCCGCTGCTGATGAGAGGGTTTGGATGTTGTGGTTTAGAGTTTATAATTCTGCTGCCAGTCTTTTATAAACAGCTCATTGTTCTCTCAGTCTGGAGGTTGCTGGTGTTAATTGTCATCGGAATCCAGAGTCTCTGTGCATACTTTTTCATTTTGAATTAGACACACTAATTCGTTGATTTTGTTATAAACTTGGCTCATCTAAAGTGGCACAACCGATCACACAAAGTGGCGGTGTCCTAAACAATGAGACACAACATGCACAGTTGCAAGAAAAAGCAAGTGAACTCTGGAATATGTGGGCTTTTGTGTTGATTACTAATAAAATGTGGTCTGACTGTTGTCTAAGCACAGTTTAAAGACAGACACAATCTAGCTGAACTAATAACACACAAACAGGTGTGCTGTCTTTTATTGAGCAGATCAAGTAACATCAATGCAGAAATCTGGGTAATCCCGAACAGTTTACCTGCTTTTGTCTTGCACCTGTAAATCATTATAATATTCAGTGTACTGAAAAGGGAAACATTGATTAGGGTTGGTTTTATTGGACTGTGGTATTTGCTATCATGCTCAGATGCTCTGAAACATGTCAGTAACGCTCGTGCTGTGTGTGTGTGTGTGTGTGTGTGTGTGTGTGTGTGTGATTCAGATGTGGACGAGTGCGAGGCTCCGGGGATGTGTTTGAATGGACGCTGTGTTAACACAGAAGGCTCCTTCAGGTGTGAGTGTATGCCTGGACTTGCTGTGGGCCTGGATGGACGGACGTGTGTGGGTGAGTATCATCTCGCAACACATGCATGCACGCACGCACATACACACATACACACAGACAGACAGACAGACAGACAGACAGACAGAGTGGTGTGATTTATGTGGAGTTGGAGTGTTTCCCCTTTTCTCCCTGTATTTCTCAGTGGTGGTTTTATAGCAGTTCTGGACATGGCCCAATTCATCGATTTGCTCTCAGTCAGTGTGGAGCGCAGTGAAATGTTCCGTTTCACAGAACCGCAGCCGATAACGTCTCTCTCCCCCTCCCTATCTCTCTCTCTCCCCCTCCTTCTCTCTCCCTTTCTCTCTCTCTCCCTTTCTCTCTCAGTCTCTCGCTCTCTCTCTCTCCCTTTCTCTCTCTCTCTCTCCCTCTCTTTCCCTTTCTCTCTCTCTCTCTCTCTCCCTTTCTCTCTCTCTCTCTTTCTCTCTCTCTCTCTCTCCCTTTCTCTCTCTCTCTCTCCCTTTCTCTCTCTCTCTCTCNCGTCTCTCTCCCCCTCCCTATCTCTCTCTCTCCCCCTCCTTCTCTCTCCCTTTCTCTCTCTCTCCCTTTCTCTCTCAGTCTCTCGCTCTCTCTCTCTCCCTTTCTCTCTCTCTCTCTCCCTCTCTTTCCCTTTCTCTCTCTCTCTCTCTCTCCCTTTCTCTCTCTCTCTCTTTCTCTCTCTCTCAGTCTCTTGCTCTCTCTCTCTCCCTTTCTCTCTCTCTGTCTCTCTCTCTCTCCCTCTCTCTCCCTTTCTCTCTTTCTCTCTCTCTCTCTCTCTCTCTCTCTCTCCCTTTCTCTCTCTCTGTCTCCCGCTCTCTCTCTCTCCCTCTCTCTCCCTTTCTCTCTCTCTCTCTCTCTCTCTCTCTCTCTCCCTTTCTCTCTCTCGCTCTCTCTCCCTTTCTCTCTCTCTCTCTCTCTCTCCCTCTCTCTCACTTTATCTCTGTCTGTCTCTCTCTCTGTCTTTATTTTATGCTCTCTCTGTCTGGCTCTGTTCGTTTACTGGTGTCACTGAATTGTTTTCTAATAGTAGGGTTTAAAAATGTCTCAGACGTTCACCAGTAACTTCAATAATTTTGTGGTATTTATGGTGGGATTTCTAGCTCCTTGTAGTAGGATACATTTCTGTCTTGTTGTATGTTTAAAGCATGTTAATGATTCAAACAGCTCTCCTGGCCTGAATGTGCAGAGCCTGTTCCGAGAAGTTGTTTTAAAGCTGTCTTTGTTGCTCCCTTTTTTTTCAGACACTCACATGCGCAGTACGTGTTATGGAGGCTATAAGCGAGGTCAATGTGTGAGGCCGCTCTTTGGAGCTGTGACTAAATCTGAATGCTGCTGTGCCAGTGTGGAGTATGCCTTCGGGGAGCCATGCCAGCCTTGCCCACCGCAGACATCAGGTAACCGTGTTAATCGTGTTAATGTAAATAATGCTGAAGTTTGAATGTGTGGTGTATAAATGTATCTGTCTTTGTGTATCAGTATAAATCATTATTAATAATTACTTTAAAAGAAGATAAACACCTTCATAGCCTTAACTCTGCATTACTGAACACAGCTAACATTAGATTGAAAATTATTTGAAAATGGTTAATTGAAAATAGCTAATGTTAGCTCACTGCTAACTGTCCCACTGGTGTGTGTTTTCTCTCTACAAGGTAGTAAAAGACACCCAACACCAGATGTGACAATACCAGATTTTTTCAGAGACACCTCAAAATAGCACTGATACAGTACCTGGCCTTGCGCGGGTTCACCTTTAGGCCAAAGCACTGCACACTTTGGATTCCTAAAGAGTTCATCAATGCATGTTTGTCTGTGTTTCAGCTGAGTTTGCAGCTCTGTGTCCGAGTGGAATCGGCACCACCACCGATGGCAGAGGTAAGAAAACTCACACACACACACACTCAGACTCACACAGACACACACACACAGACACACACACACGCTCAGACTCACACAGACATACATACATACATACATACATACATACATACACACACACACACACACACACACACACACACATGCTCTTCAGAACGTTGACCTCCTCTCGTTCCTCTGTGTCCTGTTTTGCAGATATTAATGAGTGTGCCCTGAATCCGGATATCTGTCAGAACGGAGAGTGTGAAAACATGCTGCGCACCTACAAATGCAACTGTAACCAGGGCTTTGAGGTGGACACCACCGGCAAGAACTGCGTGGGTGTGTGTGTTCACCATCCAGACACTGCTGCACTGAGCTGGGGACGAGTCAGAAGTCATATTACCCCAAAGTCATCTGAAATTGCTTCTTTAGTTTTGCACTTGACTTATGTTGCAATGAGTGTGTTTAAATGCACTTAGTAATCTAAAAACTGCAGAAATCAGATTATTATCGTACTGTTTTAAAGTATATGCACGTTTTTCATGGGAGAGTCTTATTTAGGGAGTACAGTTGGACCTGCAAACCACTGTTTGTACCTTGATGAACAAAATAACATACCTGCACAGTACTGTTATTCTGACAGTGCACTGATTTAAAAACTCCACAGGTCAGTAGGCATGTACTTTTCAACATGCTCTGGATCGTATTGCTAGCCTTCAGTAAACCAGAGATACAGACCCCTGAATCCCACAAATTTGTGTCAGACTTTGGCACACCCTAGGTGGCCTTGCCGAGACACTTGCTAGTGGTGGAGGACCAGAGAGTGAGAAAAATTTAGAGCTTCATAACTCAGCGAAAATAAGAGTCTGACTTCACACTGTCCAGTATTATGGGGTGTTAGACTCCCTCTCCACCCACACATGACTTCTCAGGAAACCAGAGTTAATGAATTAACCAGATATTAGAATGAAGCTCCACAGATTAAAAGAGTTGGATGTGTCTGGACTGCCACTGTGTGATTTTTACTGCGTACTGAAAGTGTGTGTGTATGTGTCTGTGTATCTCAGATATTGATGAATGTGCAATGAACAGGCTGCTGTGCGATAATGGTCTGTGTCGGAACACTCCAGGCAGCTACACCTGCCACTGCCCGATAGGCCTCGTCTTCCACCCGGAGACAGAAGTGTGTGAGGGTGAGTCAGAGCATTGAATGCACAACACAGAATGTCGGGCTGCATTTACAAAAGGTACCTTCTGAGTCTCAGAATTAGAGCAGTGAAGCTACGTGTGGAATATCGGGGGCAGTTTCTTTTGTTGGAGTGCAGGTAACCATGTAGCAGTTGGCTGAGGCAAGCAGAGGCATCCGTGGCAAACAGGAGTCAAATGAGAGAATAGAAAACCAGGCAACATAAAAACTGAGAAACTCAGAGCAAACAAATGCAGAACTTTCACCGCAACTCAGAAGAAAAACAGGGGAACATGCAGGAACACATAAACCAACACAGTGCATGAGAAAAGACAAACTCACTATGCACAGGATACAGCGGGGAGGATTACGAGAAGGAGGAGTGAAACCAGGTGGAACCAGGTGAGAATATGACAACAGGGCGGGACTACTGACATGTACTGAGCACTGGGCAATGACTAGAAAAACAGCACTGGGAGAAGAAAATAAGAGCAGTTAATGTTTACTGTGTTTAGTGGATGTATGTGGGGCAGTGGTGTTATCCACATTGCTGTCCTGAGAATTGCTTTAAAGGAGCCGTGTTCTAGCCCAGCATTTATTCACTGTTTAAATTGTTCTCTGATGTTCCACTTAGAAGGTATGTGACTTTGTTTGGGGTGAAAAATGCCCAGATCTGATTTTACATGCCCATTTGCACTCTGTGATTTAGTGCTAGAATGAAACTAGCTGTTTTTCTTTTTTTGATGAGCTCAGGAATAATTAGAAAGGGGAGGGAATGAAAAGTGCCTACATCCCCCCCTCACAGCCTGGAAGGGTACATTTCATTGTTGTTTTGTTATTTTGCTGGGCTAGAACATGGGACGGTGTATGTAAATGTTGGGGGGGGTGAATATTAATGAGTCTGTTCTGTAGCAGGTTAGGATTTTGGAATTGGCCTGTTTTGCAGTCCTCTTTTGGAAATGCAGGAATTGTATTTAGGAGAAAAAAAACAGTGTGTCAGTTCTAGTGTGTACTGAGGTCTGCTTACCACACCATCACAGTCTACATACAGCTCTGCAGACTGTGGCAGCTTTAAACACGAGCATAGGGTTTTACAGCAAGTCACATTGGATGACTTTAGAAAATGATCACACTTCTCATTAATATGCGTTACTGGGACTGAGCTCTACTCATACCAGAAATCGCATTTCATTAAACATCAGCGGATATGTTTTGGGTTTTTTTACAAAATGGAGATACAGAATTTTGGAATAAGACTCTTCAGTTCTGTCTGATGATAGATGATAAAGATTTTGTTACACATAAACACATATCACTCAGACCTCAGGTAGGCTGTTCCGCATTCATGTTTTCAAAAAATCAACACACAGCAGAAGTTATAGAACAAGGGTTGGCATCATGTTAACACAGCTAGCTTCTATCTCACTGGTTACCAGCTAATTAGCAGAATTATTGAGTGTAATATTGAGTTATAATATTAATAGTATAGTTACCTATAATTATAGTATTTAGTGTTAAGTTGTGTGAAGTGTCTGAGCTTGAATATATGTTAATTTTTTGTCTGTATGTGTGTTTGTAAATGCAGATATTAATGAGTGTGAGTCAAATCCCTGTGTGAACGGAGACTGTAAGAACATTCTGGGCAGTTTCACCTGTATCTGCCCTGCGGGCAGCACGCTGGACAAGACTGAAACGCAGTGTATCGGTACGCAGCACAGCACTACACAAACACCTGATGTTTGTTTTACTTCATTGGTACTCAGTTTTAATTTACTTTGATGGTATAATGTGATCAAATTCAGAATTTGGTCTAAAAAAGAACCGAAGTTAGAATTTGATCTAAAAAAAAGAACAAAATTTAGAATTTGGTCTAAAAAAGAACCGAAGTTAGAATTTGATCTAAAGATTAGAATTTAAAATTTGATCAAAAAAGATCAGAATTCAAAATTTGGTCTATTAAAGAACAAAATTCAGAATTTGATGTAAAAAGGTCAGAATTTAGAATTTGGTATAAAAAAAGAACAAAATTTAGAAAAGAACCAAAGTTAGAATTTGATCTAGAAAAGTCCAGGATTCACAGTTAGATTTAAAAAAAGATATGGATTGAAAATGAATATAAAGCTTAGTATTTAGTCTTGGGTAACTCTGGTCCACGTGTGTGTAGTTACACGTCCTGTACAGAGACGGTCCTACACACTTTAATGCACATCCACTGTTTTAAACATATAAGGTTATACTATGTGTGTATTTAATATGTTAAAATGATCAGAAACTGGTGTTCAGTGTAGAGGATGTGTTCACTTCAGAATCAACAAAACATGATTTAAACAGGGTGTTTAAACTTTTGCATATGACTGTATAGTTGCGTGTGTGTGTGTGTGCTCATGAGTGTTTATGTATGTGTAACAGAGACGAGTAAGGGAACCTGCTGGCTGAAGGCGGTGAATGGTCAATGTGAGGTGAACATTAATGGAGCTACGCTGAAGTCTCAGTGCTGTGCCACACTTGGGGCTGCATGGGGTTCACCCTGCATGCGTTGTGAACGAGGTATACACACACACACACACACACACACACACACACACACACATTCTCTCTCTCTCTCTCTCTTTCAGGTTATTTTCATATGGTGTTGTGGGGTCAGGCATATGTCTCAAATGTACAGACCTGTGGCGATACCTGGTGTGGCACTTACTGTCCAGAAAGGGGTCTGAACCTAAAGCCAGGGTCAGACTACACTAATGCAGCCCAATTTTGGCATGCCTATGAAAAGTCTAGCATGTCAGAATGTTTTATTTTCGTAAGGATATCAAACGCGTACTGTTGCAAGTCTCCTCAATAACACGCGGCAAGAAATTATGGCAGTATGATTACCTTACCTAACATAGTGGCCATCTTGAAACCTAGAAATATCATGTACTCTGATCCTGGAATAGATTAGTGTGTTCTAGAAACAGTTAAAATCACATGCTTCTGGCTTGGTCCGATTCTCTTGTCCCCCAGAGCGCACACACGCACTGCTAGTCACATTTGTAGATTCCTTCCTCTTTTTTTAGCTATTGACACATTCTGCTTACTTGTGTTTGGATATTTGGGATGTTTGTCACTAGGCATGTTCGTGTTGTATGTGTGGTGTTCTCTCCCCAGATCCCATCTGCCCTAAAGGACATGCCCGAGTCAAAGGAACGATCTGTGAAGGTACGAAACTCGTTTCAGAAATACCCTTTAATGATTTAGTGTCTTATCCTACTGCATTACATGCATTCTCTCTTGCTCAATGCAGATGTGAACGAGTGTGAGGTTTTCCCTGGTGTGTGTATCAATGGGAAGTGTGTGAACACCGTGGGTTCCTTCATCTGTCAGTGTCCCACTGGAATGACCGTTGATGCATCTGGGAGAACCTGCATTGGTGCGTGTAAACATGTAATTGTGTGTGTGACACATTATTAAAGCCCTGTAACACACAGTGTTACACTGAGTTCACTACAGTCGAATGATACTCACTCACTGGTAATCGCTTTAGCAGAGCCTGTGGCACAAAAACCTGCCCTAATTTTGCTTGGTTGAAGAGATCCCCTGCTGCCAGGGTCTTCCATCCTATCTTAATCTCTATCTTAACACTGTGATATCTGAACACAGATTAACACAGTAAGCTGACAGCCCCTTTAAGAGATTCTTCCTGAGGCACCCTTTACTGCCCAACTGGGGATTTGATCCATCATATCCCACATACAAGACTGTAATGTTAGCCACTTAGTGCCCCTCACTGCTGAGAGTATGTTTGGATGTTGATCAAAATAACCATGTTGTGCAACGTGACACTTAATCAGGCTTTGTTGGCCTGATTTCCAGCATGATGGCGGTCAGTTTAAAGTTACCGAGGGGAATCTCCCCAGGCGGCCGGCACTGCAGCAGACAGGCTGAGTTAACCTGAAAGGATCTTGAAGAATGGCCATTTAAAACAAAGTTACTATGTGTGCTGATCAAAAGGGCACAATCTGATGTGACATCAGCCCACCTAGGGGTCTGTCTGTGCACCGGCTTGGTATCTGTATTTTGAAGTGATTGTGTGTGTACCTCTGTGCAGATCTCCGTACGGAGCAGTGTTACCTGTCCCACGAGGACGAGCGCTGCGGAGCTGTGATTCCAGGTCGTCACCGTGTAGACACCTGCTGCTGCTCTGTGGGCGTGGCCTGGGGCCCAGAGTGTGACGAGTGTCCAGAGAAAGGATCGCAGGAGTACACCCTGCTCTGCCCCCGTGGACCCGGGTTCTCCCACCGTGGGGACTTCATCAACGGAAAACCCTTCCTCAAAGGTACAGTGTTACAGTTAGGAATGAGCTTGGTTGTTGGAATATAAGGATGTTCATGTACAGATGTTTTTTTTCACCATTTCAGATGCTGAATATACCGTTTAAATGAGTCATATTTATTTATTGATTGAAAAGTTAATAGAGGTGATTATCATGAGGACTTTATCGATACTGATATAGATACCGGAACTGATTACTGGTAACCACACTTATGAGGTTATCATTATAATGTTGCCAGATTGTAACTGCTGTACCATTTAAGGTGGAACAGGAACACTTGAATGTGAAGCTGGTAAAAAAGAAACTTCAGCCTTGTAGTTTAAATGCTGGTAGTGTTTTTGGTTGGAGAGATTTAAGTAGTTTTATGTAGGATCTACCTGTACATATGAGCTGCAGTAGGACATTTAGCAACACCGGGAGACGGCACTCTGCACAACGAAACTACCGCTTTACACAAACTGCATTTACCCGCATCATCATTCCAGTTAGCACAGTGACCCACACTTTAGAACGTCTGGCCCTTTCAGGCCTGACCGGAGAGCACAGACCGACACTCGGCACTAGAAATGGATACTGGAGTCAGAGGCCGTGAACGCTGAGCGCCCCCTGCTGGTCCAGGCTAGAACCAATCGTTAGAATAAGCTGCTATGTAAGCTTGTATGTGCACAGTTGCACAGTAATTAGCTGTACATGAGTCCTGAAACCAGCACCGTTTGTTCAGAAGCATACTGATGTTTGGTACGTTACATTTCTGATTTCTTTCTTAGCAGTGGACAGAAAGGGCTATTATCATTGTTAGCAACCAAGAACTTCTGAAATTAATGCAGAATATTTTAGTGAACTGTCATGACTGCTATGAGAGCGTGGTGTGTGTGGCGATCTTTGGGTCCAAGCACCCTGTGGCCTAAGGAACCACTTCAACACAAATGATGGGCTGCAAGACAAGCTAAGCCTCTTTCTCTCCTCAGATATAAATGAATGTAAGATGATCCACAGCCTGTGCACCAACGGAAAATGCCGGAATACCATTGGCAGCTTCCGCTGCAGGTGTGACAGTGGTTATGCTCTTGACTCTGACGAGAGGAACTGCACAGGTGAGTCTACTTGCAAAAAAGTTTGAATTTGTGAACAACACACCTCCGACCAAAGCTGAATGAATTGTACGTGTGTTTGTGCAGATATCGATGAGTGCCGTATCTCTCCCGATCTGTGTGGCCATGGTACGTGTGTTAACACGGCGGGAGATTTTGAATGCGAATGTTTCCCTGGTTATGAGAGCGGATTCATGATGATGAAGAACTGCATGGGTGAGTAAACAGCAAACACCAAACCGCACTTCATGTTCCACACCTGCACTTGTTTAAGATCTTGCTCGATCCTGCTCAACACATTTATTCATTTATCCGTATTCAACACCTGAACCTATTCAACCTTAGCACCTGTTCAGCAACCACACCTGTTTACCATATGCACATGTTCAGAACCATCTGTTCAGCACCACCACCTGTTGAATACAGTGCACCTGCACAACCCCAGCACTTGTTCAGCCGATACTCCACAGCCAGAGAGGAGAAACGCCTGATGGGACTGCTGGTGGGAAAATAGAGTAACAAGTTCTGTTTTGTTTGTCTAGTTTAGATGGAGACCTAGAAACAGTAGCTGAGACAGTTTTTGACTCAACTAACACATTTGAGTTGGGTCATTTTCTTGTGTTTGCAATTCGAGTTAACTCAAGAAAAGCCATGCAATCAGTTACTTTGTCATTTTAAAATTCTTGTCTGTCTAGAACCTGTAGCCAGCTAGCCTAGCATTACAGTTTCCAGTTAGCCAGCAATAAACAAATTCAAATTACAAATTATTTATTATTTTAAAGCTGTTAAAAAAAAAAGAAATAATTTTAAAAAATTGAAATTTTGAAGTGGCACGTCCATGCAGTCAACCCCATTTACTCTCTCACACCAAACAGAATCTTCTCAAGACTCTTATACCCCACAAATGTTGACCTGGTTTTACCGGTTGGACGTGTTGTGACACTGAAGATATACCAGAACCTTGTTATGCATGTTTATAATGTTCTTTTAGACAGATATTATATATGTCAGGCATTATAAGGTGTTATGTATGCCATATAACACCTTCTGATTGTGTTTCTGTAGCATCATGAATGCAGAATCCATAGGAGGTGTCACTGAGTAACCCTTTAACCCTCTCCTGCTCCACTGTGTGTGTTGTATTTATGCAGTGATTGTTGAATTGTGAGCGGTTCTGCTGTGACTGCTGGATTGTTAATAGAACACTTGGGGGAACTGAACAAAACACTGTTCTCTCTGCAGATATTAACGAGTGTGAGAGAAACCCTCTGCTGTGTCGCGGTGGGGAGTGCATCAATACGGAGGGAAGTTTCCGCTGCTTATGTCCTCCTGGCCATGAGATCGCACCTGATGGCTCCGCCTGCTATGGTGAGTGAGACTTTAGTGGACAGCTGCTGACAGCAGAAAGCTGTGACACTGAGGTCTATGTGCTGTGTGTGCAGATCCTCCTTTCTGTGTTTAGCTCCTGACCACATGCTCATAAACACATCAGAGGCAGGCAGGACTGGCCATCAGCCTGTCTAGAGTAGTGAAGCCTTCTCCTTTCTTCTCTTCTCTTCTCTTCTCTTCTCTTCTCTTCTCTTCTCTTCTCTTCTCTTCTCTTCTCTTCTCTTCTCTTCTCTTCTCCTCTCCTCTCCTCTCTTCTCTTCTCTTCTTCACATCTCCATGTGTATTCCATGTCCAGTTGTAGTCATTGAAAACAAACATCTCTCCTGGTCTTTGATTCTTTCACTCTTTCTTTTTGCTGTTAGTTGAGTACAGTATACATTTTTGTTCTGTTGTTAAGCCTGATTTGTTTCATGTTGGAGTTCGGGTTGGATGGCTTTATGATGGGAATTCTTTCTTTGCTTCCAGAATTCATTTACAAATCAAAGCTGGTTGGAAGCAGCTCAGCTAAACACGCACAGACTTTCTGCGCAGGCCGTTGTGTGTGTGTGTATATGTTCATGTGTATGCCAGTAGTTTCCTGTGTGAGTGCAAAACAAGTGTTCAGTGTTGTTTGTGTCTGTTAACCTGTTGTTTATGTGTTAATACATTGTTTATGCGTGTGTTGCTTGCTGTGTTTGTGTGCAGATATTAATGAGTGTGAGCTGAGTGACAAGCTGTGTCGAAATGGACAGTGTGTGAACATGATCGGACACTACCAGTGCTCCTGCAACACTGGCTACAAGTCCACTGTGGACCGGCTTTCCTGCGTTGGTGAGAGGCTCAAACAGCCCAACTTTTACTGACCCCTGTTCTTTACTCACAATGACGTATGCAACGGATTGGGACTATTATGACATCTCTCTCTCTCTCTTTCTCTCCCCCTCTCTCTCTCTCTCTGTCTCTCTCTCTCTCAGACATTGATGAGTGTACTATTCTGAACGGAGGCTGTGAGACCACCTGCACAAATTCAGAGGGCAGTTATGAGTGTAGCTGTCGCCGTGGATATGCTCTGATGCCAGACCAACGCAGCTGCACTGGTCAGAACACACTGACTCCTCTCATCACACACACCAAGCTCACACACGCAGAAATACACACTGCCATTATTACAGAATATATGGAGCAATCTACTGAATTAGTTCAAACTGCAGTCCCACAGTAAAAACACACTGTAAATCAAAGTTTAAAATAATTACATATGTATAAATCTTAGACATTTACAAAGGTGTGTTCTCAAGTCATTAACAGAGACAGTAATGTAGTAGTGTAGTAATACAGACAGTAACACAGTAGTATATATATAAACTCACCTGTTACATTTTTATAGTGCTTATGCCTGATTTGTGAGTTTACAATAAAGCATTTAAGCATATGTACTATTGATGGCTGTGTTTGATTAGTTGGATCAGTTGAAGAATCATCTATGTAACAAACCACTGAGAAAATTCTGTATGTTTTGGTGTTATGTTGTGTTGAATTTCAGTTTGTGTTGAATTTTCATTTATTCATTTAGTTGTGTGTGTGCGTGCGTGTGTGCGTGCATGCGTGTGTGTGTTTATGTAGATATTGACGAGTGTGAGGACAGTCCTGATATCTGCGATGGAGGCCAGTGCACCAACATCCCAGGGGAATACCAGTGTATCTGTTTCGACGGCTTCATGTCCTCTGAAGATCTGAAGACTTGTATAGGTAACTTATCTGTCACACATTCACACCCACAAACACACACAGACACACACACACACACACACACAATAGTGAGGCAACATGATAAGCATGTACACAGAAAATCAGAATTTAAATTCATACTCACAAAGACATACAGTGCTGTGTAATGTTTAAGGGAACCAAATTAAACAAATGAGACCTGGTGTTGAGTGTATTGAGTAGATGATGCAGAGTTCCATATCTGTGAGGGTAACGGCCTGTGAGCCTGTGCTGTCAGTATCTGGTCTGATCCTCTAGTGCAACAATAACGGCAGCTAAACGTTTTCGGAACAGCTCTAACTTTGGCATGTTGGTGGGTTTCCGCACATGACCTGCTCCTATTAAACATTAGGATTAAGGTCAGGACTTTGACTTGGTCATTCCAGAACATCACCATGCTTCACAGATGGGATAAGGTTCCCATTAGCTTATGCTGGAAAGCTGTGTTCTCCTTTCTCCAGACAGAACGGTTCTCATTTAAACCAGAAAGATCTATTTCAGTCTCATCCGTCCATAAAACATTTCTCCTTGCCCTGTCAGGCTCACCACTGTTGTTCAGTTTTCTACATTTCTACACAGTGTGTCTGACTGCAGATGGTGAAGTCCAAAGTCTTTAGAGATGGCTGTGTTTAAACGCTTGCAGCCTGATGAACATTAATGTCTTGTTTTTTGAGGTCTTCAGAAATTTCTTTAATTTGTGCCATAATACATTTTCACAAACATGTCACATGTTTTACTAAACACCACAGTACCACCACTCACATCTGGTTGTCAAATTAACTGCTAATCCTAGCGGTTCACATACTTTTGCCACTACTTACTTTTTATCTCATATAAATATTTGTATCTCATTTGTTTAATTGGGTTCTCTTTATGACTATTGTAAAAATGTGATTGTTTTAGCTCATATTTATGTAATATAAGAAGGATTCACGTTCACACACTCCTGTTTATTACACACATATCTATGCTGTCTAAACAAAATGCATCAGTTCAGTATGTGTTTATGCATTTCTGCTGGTTCATTTTTTCTGATATATAATGTAAACGATAGCCAGAAAACTTTATGATTTGCTTTGCAGTGTTTATTCATCCCTTTCACAGTCACTTAAATGGGAAAGTTGGAGATTTCACTGAATGTAAAGATTAGAGGAGGGGAGTTTTAAGGTGTGGGAATGTTTGTTTGCTGTGTTTACATGATTAAGATGTGGACGAGTGTGAGCTGAACCCGAATGTCTGTCTGAGTGGAAAGTGTGAGAACACAAAAGGCTCGTTCATCTGCCACTGTGACCTAGGCTACTCTGTCAGAAAGGGAACAACTGGCTGCACAGGTGAGTCACCTCCCTGCATGTGCATGCACAAACACACACACACACACACACACACACACACACACACATTTGAAACTAATGATTCATGTGTTCCCTATGAAGAGAGAGGACTGTACACCCGTCCTCACGCCTAAATCGGAAACTGTAGCTCATCGTGACTTTGCAGGTTTTCTGTTGTTTTGAGATGATCAAGTCCATGTCTAAGATATAGTGCTTGTAAATGTGTGTTTGTTGGTAGTTGTGGGTGTTTGTGTTAGTGAGTGTGTTGGTAGTTGTGGGTGTTTGTGTTAGTGAATGTGTTGGTAGTTGTGGGTGTTAGTGTTAGTGATTGTGTTGGTAGTTGTGGGTGTTTGTGAGTGTGTTGGTAGTTGTGGGTGTTTGTGAGTGTGTTGGTAGTTGTGGGTGTTTGTGTTTGTGAGTGTGTTGATAGTTGTGGGTGTTTGTGAGTGTGTTGATAGTTGTGGGTGTTTGTGAGTGTGTTGGTAGTTGTGGGTGTTTGTCAGTGTGTTGATAGTTGTGGGTGTTTGTGTTGGTGAGTGTGTTGGTAGTTGTGGGTGTTTGTGAGTGTGTTGATAGTTGTGGGTGTTTGTGAGTGTGTTGATAGTTGTGGGTGTTTGTGAGTGTGTTGTAGTTGTGAGTGTTTGTCAGTGTGTTGATAGTTGAGGGTGTTGGTGAGTGTGTTGGTAGTTGTGGGTGTTTGTGAGTGTGTTGATAGTTGTGGGTGTTTGTGTTGGTGAGTGTGTTGGTAGTTGAGGGTGTTTGTGAGTGTGTTGGTAGTTGTGGGTGTTTGTGTGTTGGTAGTCGTGGGTGTTTGTGTTGGTAGTTGTGTGTTGCTTGTTGCAGGTGATTGTGTGTGTTTGGTAGTTTGTTGGTAGTTTGCCGGTAGCGTGTTGGTAGCGTGTTGGTGGTGGAAAGAGATGTAAGGAAGGGAGGGGCAGTGCGGGCTGACTCTGCTGGGTGTGTACGCTGATCCCACTCACACACGTGCACAAATATACACTCTCGTCCATCTGGACCGTAACACTTAGGACGGACAGCTTGAGAGCCGAGTGTGTGTTTGCACTGGGAGGTTAACTGTAGCGACAGTTAATGGGTAATGATGTCATCATTTAAACGTGATGGTCAGAGGGTGGGTCAGAATCGTGAGCATGACACACGCACACTCTTGCAGACAGACTCAAACACTTGCAAACTTTCACAAGTACCTCAAGTTCATGTTTTATGTTTCATGTAAACAACCACGTCAGCAACAACATGCACAGTATAATAACTTCAAAAATGGAGGATTTCTGCAGCAGCAGCTAAATATATAGATTTACATATCAGGTGCCTACCTATATATAACACTAATGGGACATGTGTATACCCCATGTATGTGGAGCAGCATGTTAGCAGGTCACGCTCGTTTGGGTCTGGCAGTGTTGTGCGGCTCCTGACTTCCATTACGGATCGGCCTGTGTTACTCACATACATTTATGGCCAACCAGCCCCAGCCTGACAAACACACAGATCCATCCAAACACCAAAGCCCTGACGGAGAACCCCCCCCCCCTCCAAAACACACACACACACACACACGTGTTCCTCTCCCCCACAGAACACTCGTGTTTTTCCCATTCCTTCGGAAGCGCCCCGTGAGAGACTTCGGGGAACGAGCGTCCCGCTCCGAGTCACCACTCTGGAATTCCGACTCTTTAAACATGGAGGAATTCCGCACACTGCTGGGAAAATGAGCCACATGTTTGGAGAAGGTCCAGGATGAGAGCCGGCATGTGAGGCGGCCGTCAGATGAGCTCTGGCTCCAAAAAAAATCCGCCCTGTACTGAGGCATTGGCTTCACAAGACTTCTTGCTTCATTTCAGATTTCTGTGCTCAGGGCTTTCTGCCTTGTGGGTTCGCGTTTGTGGTTACCATCTTGTGGTTTGTCATATAGAATTAGATGAGCTCTGCTGTGATTGGCTGGTTTACAGCGAGACACCACAATATTCACACAGAAGCATCACGTCGAAACACATTCAATAAAATGAGCCTCTGTGTAATTAAGCTCCGCCCTCAGATTAGTTAGCTATGCCTTCCCAGGCACCCAATCTGAGTCTATTAGAACACCTTTGGGGCCCGGTAGAACTGGAGATTTGTAGTATGACAGTGCTCCTGAAAGCTCCGGTCATGTCAGCATGGGCCAGAATCCCAAAGGAATGTTTTCACCGTCTCATAAGTAAAGGAAGACCCTACCCAGCATTAGTGTAGTGTTACTGATATACTGAGAGTATTAAAGTTATGTGGTTGAGATATGTACATCATTAACAGAGTAATAAGAGTTATCACTTTAACACAGTTAAGTTTAAGTAGGTAAACAGACAGAGAGGACTGTGTTGATGTAGCAGATATTGTGCATGTGATGTCAGATCTTTCTCATGTGTAGTGATTCTGAGCTGTTCGCATAAAGACAGAATCATTAATCTGATCTGGTGCTAATGAGTCTCTGCATTAAGGCCTGATTTCACTTCCTTGCTGAGAGTCTGGTGTAGCTGAAATTGCAGTTTAATGAAAGGAAAATTATTTAAACAGCACATTAACCACAGGCACGCCATCGCTGCGTGCGCCTTTTATCAGAATCATATTTTGAGGAGATGAACATTCCAGCCAAGAGCTGCAAAACATGCCAGTGATTACGGCTAACGAGATCCTACTCTAGAGGGCAATAAACCACGCTGGGTCCGTCAGGAGCTGTGCGTATGTGCATGTCGAGGGGATTTATCAATCGCTCTGTCTCCCTCAGAACTTTAATTGGCTATGAAAGCCGGACCGATCGTTGTGAAATCTTCTCTTGTGGACGGTTGGGTGGACTGGGGAGGTGCAGGGGTAAACAACCCGGCTTTCTTTCTCGAAGGATTAGGGGTTATTGAGCCTCAGGGCTCCAGGGAGAGTTTAGGGGGCCAAGCACTTAAAGCCATCAACCTAAGAACCAGTGCACACTGGTGAGGACAGGGCATTGTCCTCACCTCATGCCTCACGCAGTTCTTGTGTTTGGGAAACAGCAGACCCCTGCCCTGAACCTCTCTAATTAGAGCAGCGTGTACTCGGGATTGGGATAGAGCGAGGGAAGCTCTGACCAGCCTGTAGATGGAGGGATCTCTGACCGTTTTTCATACAGTCTCATAGAATGGAACAGTACACCCTCCAGAATACTGTCTTCAGACTGCTGTCTCCAATTCAGAGCTGTTTGATTTCTGCACAAGGCTTGTCCGGGAATGTGGGTGCATCCACCTAATGGCACAGAGAAACCAAATATCCAGATAAACCAAGACTCCATGAGAGCATGAGGAAGAGTAATTAGAAGCCAGGAGTCAGAACAAGAAATTCACTATGAGCAGAAAATAGAAAACTGAGAGGAGCCAGTGCTCATGCTGTGCTGGAGTGACTTGTCGGGAGAGTCAGGAGAATTCCTGGTGGGTAGTCTTTTGGACCAGTTACTGTGAGCTAATATATGAACTCACACATATAAGCACAAACACTGGCGGACAGACTATAAATCCTTTATCCAAGTGTATATCTGTTGTAATTTAGGGGTTAGACCAGCCATACACACCCCCCTCCTTCACTTGTAGCATACTGACATGTGTTATGATGTCACTAGGTAGCCGCCTTGTTCATCTCAGTGTGGAATATCAGTAATAAATAAGAAGAAAAAGAAGAAGATGAAAATGCACATATTTTAGAAGTTCTTTTGCACACTCTGGCCCTGTGTACATGCAGAATGATTCAGCATGATCAGCCCTTCCTGTTAATGTTCTCTGCATTTCTGACACACTCTCACTCTGTCTTCCACTCCATTTCTCTTTCCTAGAGTGATTTAACTCCGTTAGACTCTGCGGTCGGGCGTGTTTGTGGCATTCTTTCGGGATTAACAGTAATAATGGCTCTGTAGTCAGATCACAAGAAGTGCCGAGCGGGAAAACAAGAGAAGAAGTGGAAGACAGAGTTTGCAGCTTTACAGCTGATCAGTTCTTTTGATTAATGAAACTGCTGTGTTTAATCGATCAAACCTTCTGAAGAACAAAAGGACACTTGCTCTTGGGTTCTAACCCTATTGGGTAGGGTGATCATATCTTGACTGTAGGCCAGATCCTTGACATTTTAGAGCGTTTAGAAATCCAAGAACATCACAGAGAAAGAGGAAGTGTGGTCACCCTGCTTTTGGGTTTGATTGAAACACCTGTACACTCTTCCATAACTTACTGAATTTAGACCATCTTCAGGTGTAACAGGTCCATTAAAGGTTGTATGTGAAAATGATAAAATGTGTATTAACTGCAGATATTAACGNTCCATTAAAGGTTGTATGTGAAAATGATAAAATGTGTATTAACTGCAGATATTAACGTTGTATGTGAAAATGATAAAATGTGTATTAATTGCAGATATTAACGAGTGTGAGATCGGAGCTCATAACTGTGACCGCCACGCCACCTGCACCAACACAGCCGGCAGTTTCAAATGCAGCTGCGCACCTGGATGGATTGGGAACGGAATCGTGTGCACAGGTGAACCTCACTCACACTTACGGAGTGCTGATTTTCCCGCCTGTAGAGCGGAGACCTGGTGTAGCGAACCGGACTAGTCTGTTACCGTACATTGTTTCTTCTCCCGTTTCCCAACTGTGTTACAGATCTGGACGAATGCTCTAACGGTACACACATGTGCAGCCCCAATGCTGACTGCATGAACACCATGGGCTCCTACCGCTGCATGTGCAAGGAGGGATACACAGGAGATGGACTGTACTGCACAGGTACACACACACACACACCACTGCAGTGCACTTCACAGCTGTCACTGTCAATTATATTGAATAATCCAGCGATAATCCAGTTTTTTATTTATGTTTTACAGAACTCTAATTCTCTAGGAATTTCTGTTTCATTTATCAGTTTATCAAACTAGGGAAAAATTCCAAACAGTAATAACAAAACAGGCAAAATAACAAAACAGTACGTTTGTTTTTGGTTCTCCACTGAAACACACCGAGTACAGCTGTGTTTCCTGTGTCAGTGTGACTTAGAGATTAGAATACAGTGGACAATCTAGCTGGTTCATATAGGCTGCATATCTGAGTAAATCAATACAAGCGGCAGGTCACTGATACGAGATTTATGTCTGTCCTCTGAAGTTATTTCACTTTCAACTTCAGCTAAATCACCAATAAACCCATCACGAAACACATATATATATATATATAAACCAGATCTATGTGTTAATCTTACTTTCGTCACATATCACTAGTAATCCTGTAAGTCGTCTTATCTTGCAGAGCTGAACACTTTTTGAGTGCTGTAAGTAAAAACAGACTTGACAGCTAATGACTCCCCCATGTGGAGAATGTTCAGGTTGCTGAGCATGACTTTATAATGACATGCAGATTAAACCTGTAAACTAATCATTAAAAGAATTCACTGAGAATGTGAATTCATATCTCTTATTTTTGAATTAATTGCGACAGCCCTGCAGTACACATCAAGTATTTTGTAAGTTCACAAATGTTCTGAAATCTCTAATATACTCCTCATATAACTGTAGATAAAGAGCACACAAACATGTTTCTGATAGACGTTTGCTGTTGCTTGGATTCCACAGTTGAGAAACCTGATTGTGCTAAGATACCAGCTAACGGTACATCAGTGTATTCATATACGGGAGCCCTGGTTTCCTACATAGGCTGGTGTTTAGGAGTTTTTACGAAAATAGACTCAAAGTTGTTCTAACGTCAGTGATCAGGAGTGACTGGCATGTGGAAATTTGGAAAAGAAGCTTCATTTGTCCCTCCGTAGCTCCGTAATGTACTATTGTGTAACTGTAGTGACATGTATTTGCTTATGCAGGTTTGGACGTCTGGTAAGATCTGTTCCTTTGTTATTGTGTGTGTTATTTGGAATTGTGGACCTGAATAAAGCCTTCGAATGTGTTTGTGTTGCAGACAGTGATGAGTGCACGGAGAACGTGAATCTGTGTGAAAATGGTCATTGTTTGAACATCGCTGGCAGTTACCGCTGTGAGTGTGACATGGGCTTCTTCCCAACACCTGACGGAAAAGCCTGCGAAGGTAAACACAGTCTGCCTTTACGTCTCTGAACATTTCAGTAGTGCTGTCAGGGTAAAAGAACAGTGCACGAGTTGTATACATCACCAGTCCAGCTCCGCCCCTCGTTCCACACTGATGCTGAATCTCAAACCCCTCCCTGCTCCCTACATAGTGCACTACACCTCCCTGCTCCCTACACAGTTCACTACCCCTCCCTGCTACCTACATAGTGCACCATACCTCCCTGCTCCCTACATAGTGCACTACACCTCCCTGCTCCCTACACAGTTCACTACCCCTCCCTGCTACCTACATAGTGCACCATACCTCCCTGCTCCCTACATAGTGCACTACACCTCCCTGCTCATTACATAGTGCACTACCCTTCCCTGCTCCCTACATAGTGCACTACACCTCCCTGCTCCATACATAGTGCACTACACCTCCCTGCTCCGTACATAGTGCACTACATAGAAGTTTAAATACTGACTCCTGTAGTGCATAGTACAGCTAAAAACAGACACTTGGGATTCAGACACATCCATACTCCACACACAGTGCACCGTCTAGAATTGCTTAACCCCACTATTTAGGGAGCACGTTTGAGGTTTGAGGCATTTGAGGTCCAGCCTGGGTTCGATGCTACTTTTGACTGAAACACGGACATCTGAAGTGTGTAAGACGTTCTAGGTACGTTCTTTAGCCCTCTATACTGCAGGTTTATTGTCAGTCGTATCGTAAGTACTTTAATTCAAGCTTGTGATATTAATAATGGCGCTGATTAGCATGTGTTCTGTCTTTTAGCCTGTTAACTAACCAGCCCAGTTCTAGATAAGAAAATAAATTAATCAGCCCGTCAGTCTAAATAGAACCAGGTTCTTACTTCATCAGTAGACTTGGTTCTACATGCAAGAGTTTAGAGTGAAAGGTTATTCCATTAACAGCACAAGGGTTCAACTGAAGAGTTCAGTTGTTGTGAGGTGATTGACGTGTGTGTATTGAGTATTTTACAGCAGCTTAAAACGTGGCTGGACCGATCAGTTTTTACAACCAGAACTACCCATTTTATAATAGACATGTTATTACACAATACACAAGTGAAGACTGTAATCAGTGGCGGGGTGTAATGACACAGCGCTCTTCCTTAAAAACCTCTGAGGTGTTTTTAATGCTTTAAAGCCACAACATCTGTTCATTCTGCATGAATCTGTTTTTCACTGCCTCTCTCTCTCTCCCTCTCTCTCTCTCTCCCCCTCCTTATCTCTCTCTCTCTCTCCCACCTTCTCTCTCTCCCCCTCCTCTCTCTCTCTCTCTCCCCCCTCCTTCTCTCTCTTTCCCACTCTTTCTCTCTCTCTCCTCTCTCTCTCTCTCTCTCTCTCTCTCTCTCTCCCTCCTTCTCTCTCTCTTTCTCCCTCCTTCTCTCTCTCTCTCTCCCTCCTCTATCTCTCCTCTCTCTCTCTCTCTCTCTCTCTCTCCCTGTCTCTCCTTCAGACATTGATGAGTGCACCTTTGCTGATATCTGTGTAAACGGCCGGTGTCAGAACATTCCGGGTTTGTTCAGGTGCGAGTGTTATATTGGCTTTGAGCTGGACCGCAGTGGAGGAAACTGCACAGGTAACTCCCTCATATCCAAACACGTAAAAATAATAACCATCTTATATCCACCACATATATGACACATGTTAAAAATGCCTAGAAATCTGCGTATATCATGAATTCAAATACAGGTTTAACCGTAGTGAGAGAAAAAAACAGAATAAACATTAAACTACAAACAGGCTTGTATGACAAGAGAACATTAAAGTGTTTGTCTTTAAGGCCTCACATCATAGAAAACGGGTTTCCTGTGAACACTGTCAGTTTACTGTTCCGTCCTCAGTCCATACCGTCCGTATATGCAAACTAAACTGCAGTAAACGGCTCATTTTAAACTTTTTGTGATGTCATATACAGAAGCTCATTTGCATACGTCCACCTTTTAGATAAAGCTGTTTTTTAAATAAGGCATTATTATTAAAGGCACAGTAGTAAAATCTGCCTGTTTCATTCCAAGGGATAAAGAGAGACTCTAGAAACTCGACTTTAACCGCAGATAAATGAAAAATGAGAAGATTATTATAATAATTATTATTATAATCTATCAGGTGATTCTTAACAGCATTAGGATCAGAATTAGGATTATGTACAATATGTAAAGATATGAATGCACAAAACTAACTATAGGCGGTCGAGACTGAAAGGATGAACAGTTGGTAATTGGTCTCCTGTTCCCGTCCCACATAACAATCGGATTTCAGCCTGACTGAGATACACTTGAAGTTTGGAAGTCTTTAGTTTACAGACTGTATTGCTGTAAGACTCTGATTAGACACAGCGTGTGGGAGCAGTGTATGTTAAAGAAGGACTTCTGCTTTATACAGGCTGTGAAAACACACACACACACACACACACACACACAGTCAGTCCTCCTGTCCAAAACCTGTCTCAGAGAATGAAAAATTTTATAAATGAGTTGGAGTAACAGCGAGACCAAAACCCACATGCTCATTAGCAGTCCCTCCCTGTCAAACACACACGCACACACACGTTTACACACTGAGTAAGTGACAAGCCTGTCTGGTAATAAGTCTAATGAGTCTGATGTCACTATCATTAATCAAGCCTCTACATCACTCTCAATCTCTTTTTTCCACTGGTCTCAGATATAAACGAGTGTGCAGACCCCACCACCTGTATTAGTGGCTTTTGTGTGAACACTCCAGGAAGCTACATCTGTAACTGCCCCCCTGACTTCCAGCTCAATCCCACTGGAGTGGGATGTGTAGGTGAGCGAAAAACAACAACCCTGCTAAACCTTAAAACACCCTCTGCACTCAATCATGGTTAACTTCTCCTGGATGGTTTATTATGATTATAGAAATTGGTGTTTATATAAATCGATATCAGTTAGGTCACAAAATAGCCCTTACCTATTACTATAAAACTTGATCAATCATTTGTAATTGATATGTCTGAAGTATCAGTTCCTCCCTCCCCCACACTTCCTCTGTCTTAATGCGTCTTGTTTTCTGTTTATTGGCTTTGCTTTGGGACAGTAGTGTGGGTTGAGTTATCAGTTATTTTATTCTGATAAATCATCCTTCCTTTAAAGTGACACTGTGTTTGAATATAGTTATATAAATATTACATTTTGTTGCATTATAAACTGTCACCGAGTCTGTTCTACAGTTTCTTGTTAGGTCGAGTGTATAACTCTAAGCTCTAAATGTAGGTATTGTGGTATAGACTGAGTCTGTTCTACAGTTTCTCGTTAGGTCGAGTGTATAACTCTATATGTAGGTACTGTAAGTGGTGTTGAATGGGATTTTTACCAGCGGTCTGTGAATCGTTTGATTCAGTGTGTATGTTAACACTGATGTTGGTTTCAGATACTCGCTCTGGCAACTGTTACCTGGATGTCCGTTCCCGTGGTGATGCCTCTGAGAGTCTGGACTGTTCCAATGAGATCGGAGTGGGCGTGTCTAAAGCTTCCTGCTGCTGCTCATTGGGAATGGGCTGGGGAACACCCTGCGAGTCCTGTCCTCCACTCAACTCCTGTAATTTGCACATTATCACTATAGGCTGAAACTGTAGTTATGGCTCGCAGCTGATATACTGTGCAGCCCTAATACACACAAACACTCATACCAGAGGTCTTCACACGCCGGGTTCACCCACGGGTCTCACATCATCTGCAAAACAAACAATTTGCTGGCGGGTTCAGTTTTGAGGTGCTGCGGTCATGGTGGGTCAACAGTCAACAGGTTCTGAGCTCATGCTAACAAACATTATGACTGTTTGGGTGGGGCGGGCTTGGACAATTATTGGCTGCTTGTGAAACCAGATGGGCAACAAATAAGCTTCAAAAATAGCGGTAAAAAAACTCAGTTAATTGTCACATGATTCATGCACGTAAACTAATACAACAAAGCTGTATAAATTACACTGAGTAACTCGTGCACAAAATTTAACTGAACTGATTTCAAGGAAAATAGCTTTGGGGCATGCCACAGTCTGTTTTGGCATTAATTTAATTTCGGCTAAAATTTGGAGGCTTTGTAGCATAATGAGCTAATAATACAGCATCGATCCAGATGAAAAGCAGCGAAGGAAAGCCAGGCTGTTTTGCTACTGTACACTTCTCTGTCAACACAGGGACGTCACGCCAGTCTTTGTGCAGTGCCATGTGCCGTTTCTCACAGTTTGTTTATTCTAAACCTACACAAAATGTTTACTTCTAGTTTCCACTGTTTAGATTTTATTTGTTTTCATGACTGGTGTAGAAGCACACTGAAAAAAGGCAGCTGTGAATTTACATGATTTAAATGTCTGCACTGGCTCTACATGAATAAAACAATGTCACCTCAGCAGAGTGACTATGTGGAAGTACTTCCTCCTTTTACTTCATTTAAGTTGATTTAACATACTTCATTTGTGTGGAACCAAAGTACACATCTGAATCATTCGCCCGCAGACCAACACACACTCAGCCAAAATGTTTAATAATTTCAAATCAACATGATTAAAAAATATGATTAGAATTATTAATATTATTATAATTAAAAAGGACTAATTATGCTGTCTTTACACACAGCAGTAGGGAGAGTTTTATATGTATGGCCGTACTAATCTATGGAAAGGCGTATTGTGAAATATTGTGATATTATATGTTAAGATAATGATAACTGTCATCATGTTGCCCAACGCTGCTCTAAACTTCACTAACATTCTCACAGATTAAAGGAGATATGAACACTGTATGGGCTCCCTGTGGGGTTATGGGGCTCCCTGTGGAACACTGTGGGGCTCCCTGTCACCTGTTTGCACTGTAACATGACATATGTTTCTTGTTTTCTCATCCAGCTGAATATAAGTCTCTGTGTCCTGGTGGAGAGGGCTTTAGACCCAATCCCATTACTGTTATACTGGAGGGTGAGTTCACACACATCCACTCCACAACATGTTGGTGTGATATTTACATTATAGCATCATACTGATCAGCACAATCACCATGCATAACCCTTAGCTCACTGGCTAAACAGCTCACTGGATAGACAGCTCATCTCCTGCTGCACAGTGCAGTGTTGGTCATCCTCTAGTCCTTCATCAGTGGGCACAGGACGCTGCCCCACAGGACGCTGTTGGCTGGATAGTTTTGGTTGATGGACTACGCTTGATGGAGCTGTTTGAGATGCTCAGTAGGAGTAACACTATTAGCCCGTGTGAAAGGCTGCACTAATATTGGAGCCTATTGCGTACGCCGTGGTGCGGTTAACACTTATGCTGTAACTGGGTCTAAGATGTCACTGTGGTTAATCCAAGCATAAAGTAAAATTCGATTCAGTCAGTCAACTGCATCACTGAGTCACGTCAAAAACACCACTGAGCCTTCTCCCCTGTAGATATACAGTTTGTATAGGCCTAGTCTTTAGTGTTTATTATTAGTTTTAGTATTTATCTAATGGTAAGTACTGTACCCAAGGAACTGGAAACTCAGTCTCATTATACTTATAGGCTATAAAGGAATTCTGTTGTTGTATTGTTCTACTCTAAATATTCTTTCTCTCTCTCTGTTTCAGACATAAATGAGTGCCAGGAGCTCCCTGGATTGTGTCAGGGAGGGAACTGCATTAACACTTTCGGGAGTTTTCAGTGCGAGTGCCCGAAAGGCTTCGCGCTCAATGAGGAAACCAGAGTGTGTGAAGGTAAAACACTCTCCCTCTGTTCCACACACATGCACTGACCTCAGCACAGAAACATGCTTAGAATAGTGTTTTAATGGGGCAATGTCTAAAAGAGCATTAGCGTATAATCACACTGCAGTGTGTAGTTTTGCACTGTGTGTGTGAGGTAATCGAATATGATCACTGCCACCAGGACACACTTCTCTTCTCTCACACACTGCTATACAGGAACACACAAACATTAGAAAGGGCCTCTTCCTGTCTGCGGTGGAGATTAAATGAGACTGCTCCAGTGTTTTTCCTTCTTCTTCTTCTTCTTCGTCTGTAATGTGGTCCTATGTCTAATAGATAGCCATTGAGAATCAGCAAGGTGTGCACAATTCATGCTAGACAAATGCACTGTTTTGGTGTAAAAGCCAGAACGTGAAATTCAGCTACTGACAAACCGCTACAATAGCTTTGCTAACTTTTGCCAAAAAAACTGTACTTATGTTTTTACCTCACAATTCTCCTCATATGGAGAACAATCAGCATGTTGGTGATGGAAGTTCTTCACTTCTGTCTATGTGTGTTCGCCTGTGTAGGAACAGTGTTTGTGATTGTTTGTGTTGTTTTGTATGCAACTTTAAGAACTCGATTCCCAAGACGATGAGACAAGCGATTGAAATATCTGACATGTTAGAAATTTGTCCGACTTCTCAATCGGAGCTTGTTTGGTCAGGTAATCGGCCATCGCTTCCCCTCTCACGCTGCACCGCAAATGACAGCCGATGAAGCTGAATTGAGCCTGATCATGAAATTTAGTAGACTCCGACCAAATTGGATTAAAGATGGGTTTAAAACGGTGGATGTTATTAAACCAGTCAAAGTTGAGAGAAAACGTCATTCCACACTTCACAGCGATATGTGGCTATGTCACGGAGGCGTGAAGCCACGTAACCACAGGCATAGTGACCATGGAGCCTGCCAAAAGCAGATGATGACCAAAGGAGAGTCTTTATCAGTGTGGATTGTTTATTTATTTATTTTCTCATTTTACAACTTTCAAAACACAATAAAGGGCAGAGTATATAACGAGTGAAGGAGACAGAATAAATAAATTAAAAAACTAAACATAAAAAATATACTGGAGGCTGTCAAACAGAATCTAGTATCCAATAGCTTACATGGTCATTTACAGGCTTAAGGGATTACATAGTATATATAATATATACCTTGTACTTAGCTACCTAACGTAGTGTTTGGCTCCACAGGGTAGGTTAAGATCCATTTTTTCCAATATTTTGCAAATCACTCCATTCGCAATGTAACATAAATGTAAGTTTTTCCATTGAATGAATTTCGTTGACAATTTCCATCCATTGTTTGTTTGTTGGGGGATCCTGTGGCATCCATTTTTTTGTTATGGCCTTTTTACTAGCTGCCAGTAATATTTTAAGCAGATAACTATCATCCTTCCCTACAAACTGAAGCATTTTCCCCCAAAGTAAAAATTCACAAATGACATCTCAAACTTAATTCAATGCAGTTTTAATGTCTTGCCAATAAAAGTGTGGATTGTTTATTTAAGGTGGAGAAGGGCAGGAGGATCTCTGTACCCTTTTAGTTTTGGTGTACATACTGGGTTCAACAATGAGATGCTTGGCACCAACAGCTCCCCAAAAAATTAACATCTGCTATATTCCACCGCTGCAGTCGTCAGCGAAAGTTGGGAAAATTGAACTCCTGGTGGAACGTTCTGCTCACTGCTGCGCTCTGCGGAACACTGCTGCTGGTGGTGGCAGATCTTTTGGTAGCGGGTCAATAGAAAACAATGGAATATCAGGTTGAACACAGCTTTATTATTATTATCACAGTAGGCAAGCCAGCAACCAGAGGGGTATGGGTTCAAATCCCAGGGGTTCACCTGGGCAAAACATTTAACCCCAGGGTTGGTGCTCCGTGCAGCAGAGCAACCAATTACTGAGTAATAAGGTATACCACAACTTTTTTAACAGTTAGTACACACCTGTTATAAGCCCATGAGCAACCGGACATACAGCCATATATACATAGGCATGTATGTCATATGTAAATCTTCACCAGTTAATTTACTCTTAATTAATATTCTCAGCATAAACAGAAATCCCATTGACTTGAACACGCAACACACATATCTGCTGTGTGCAGTTTTGAGTGAAAATGTTTTCAGTTCAATTCTGTGTCATATGTTACGGATCTAAATATACGGATAAATTATGTTAAACAGCGCATGAGTACCTCCCCCCCATTAGATAGGAGGTATGCAGTAGAGAGCGGGCTGTAAAACCCTGTTACACTACTTTTACTGCTCCTCCCTGCAGTTAGGAGACTTAACACTTACGCCATTAAACCCTGCACCAGATCCCCCTCGGCCATTACATCACTGACCACTTAAATCTGACTCACACTCCTTCTGTAAACACAGCGTTCATCATAGGGAACATCTTCAGAGCTCCGCAGGATTTATAGTAGAACAGTTTACTTATTCCATGCCGGTCTCTTTTGTTTGGCTTTGTAAAGAGTAGTTTAAAAAGACGTCTGTAAGGTTTAATGATGTATTTGATTTTGACAGGGGTTTGTTCATTTTAAGTGTGTTTAGATTTAGGAGGAAAAAATTGTTCTTTTTTTTTTCATCATTTTCTTTTTTTAAAGCAAACGTTCTGGACGGCGTAGCCAGGCTAATGTAGACTGATGTAACTGATAAGTAATGGAAGAGTATTAGTGTCAACAAATGAGACTTTCCAGTGAAAAACTACGTAACCATTCCGTCTCCTTTGTGGTTGTTTTATTTATCATTCACTGTTTTATTTTATTTTCTCAGCTTTTTGCTTTAAAAGCCAAACAGTGCTTCATTTATGTGTAGAACTAACAGTGGGCCAAAATCCTCACCAAGTCACCACAGACTACAGTGTTGAGGTGTTTAGTGTCTCTAATAGAGGTCATGTGATTTCTGATGCTGTATGACTCACTGTTATCTATAACCATGGACTAAAGTAGCAGAGTGGCGACCTGAGTTTTGTCTTGTGTTATGTAGATGTGAATGAGTGTGAAAGGCCTGGGATCTGTGGTCCGGGTCAGTGCTACAACACCATCGGAAACTACACCTGCATCTGCCCTCCGGACTACATGCAGGTCAACGGAGGAAACAACTGTATGGGTGAGTATGCGCATGCCAGGCTGAGCTAATGTGCGGTACATAGTGGTAAACATATACAGTATGAGTAGTGAATGTATTTGAATATGTGTAGTGTATTTGAGGAATAGTACTGTGTTAACTGGAATAAATGCATAGATAAGAAAGAGTCTTCTTATTCTGGACTCCTGTACACTGTAAATCAACCTCAACATTACTAACCTAGTTGCCCTAAAAACTTATAATAATAAGTTAACAGAATAATAATCTGTGTTTAACGTTCAGATTACTTATTTAATGAAATGGACTGACATTTCAAGGCAGCCAGGTTACTTGCTGTGATAATTGACAGACAGATTGTGATGCGTGCTAAGCTAAAAGCAAGGCGATGTTTATTAAACAGGTTGGTAGTATAACACGACAACAACAAGAACAGGGCGGACATAACCAGAGGGCTAGACAGAGGCAGAGTGAGGAAACAGGCAGAAGTCAAAACCAAGAGAACTATCCAACCCGCAACAGTACCAAAACAGAAAAAAGAGTAAACCAGAGAATCAGAACCAAGTCAAACCAGAGTAGTTAATGAGAATATCAACAGGGAGAACCGCTCGGTACGCACAGAGGGGCAATACCTCGCAACGTGTCAGAGAGAGGAGTATATAGACAAACAGGCTGATTATAGACAGGTGTGTGCGGTTAGTATTCCGGGGACAAGGATCTGGAAAACGGGACGGGATTGGTAGATGGCGGTCGTGTAAAGGTGACGTCATCGGGTGGTGGGTTATGGGAAATGGAGTCCGGGAGATCGGAGCTGAGAGAAGAGCCCGCAGACGTGACACTTTTGTAAGTTAAAACACTGAATCATTCTGACAGTATGGCGCCTACTAGATGGTAAGAGGATAAACGGTTTGTGGCTGGGATGAGGTTTCCCAGGTGATGCAGCACATCCTCCACAGGAGCTGGGTGTGGATGATGGTTACAGCTGCCGTACCGTGCTCACACAAAGTTGGACAGGATGCTCCTAATACTACTAATACATATTCATTTTCACAGACTGCCGCTCATGGTATTGTCAGTTAAGCAGCGTTTGGTGTTTGCTGTATGTCCCCCATCAGGTGTTGACTGTGTTTGACCGTGAGTGGTTTTTGATGGTGTATACTGTTTTGCTGTGTCTGTGCAGACATGCGGCGCAGTTTGTGCTACAGAAACTATTATTCTGATAACGCCACGTGTGATGGCGAGCTGACTTTCAACATGACGAAGAAAATGTGCTGCTGCTCCTACAACATCGGCCGGGCCTGGAACAAACCCTGCGAACCCTGTCCTGTACCCAGCACCAGTGAGTTATGCACTGACCGGAAAATGAACACATTACTGAATACATGAAATATGTAGATTACTAATAGTAAATAAAACAAACTGTAAATGTAAAAACAAGTACAGCCACAAAGGGAACACACTCACAAACTTCTAAGGTGCATACATATACAGTTAAAAACACAAAAGCATTTAAATACATTATACATAGCATTACATATATATATATATATATTAGAGGAACCAATGCAAATAAATATGGACAATGTAAAGGTAATTCTTATTTCCAAAGCATAGTTGTTATTTTGTGGGCAAGTTTGAAACCATCACATGGATTTATTGAATTTATGATGTTGAATCAACACATAAATAACTGATAATTACCGTTAATACTGGACTGCCATGAGGACAGCTTTGGAAATGGTTAAACGAACACATTGATAAATTCACTACTTATTATATAGTGTTATTTGTTTTTATGATGATGGATTTACTGAGCAAATAAGCGCTTACTACCCAGATGAACAGCTTTTTAATTCTAATTTAATTCAGTTTTTCAGTCATTTTCCACAGCACTGTTTGTACACGTACACAAACATACACATACAGGGTTTACACATCAGTCCTGTGACCTTGTCTGATTCTATTCTAGATGAGTTTGCAGTTCTATGTGGCAGCGAGAGGCCTGGATATTACATCGACATCTACACGGGACAAGTGATTGGTAACTCGCACACACACACAGACACTCACAGTCTATAGGCTGTTAAACACGGAACGTGATTTCTTTGTGTGATTTATTCAGATCACAGTGAGTTAATTCAACCATGTATCTTACTGACGGTATCTTACTTAAATGCAGCATTATTTTATTAAGTCTTTTATTCAGTGACAAAACACTGTTGACCAATCACAGCCACCTCTGTTGTTCACATGACTGGAGCAGCTGTGCTCCAGCAAATACAACCTTTTCACAAACACGAAAAAAGGACCAGAGTCTCCCACAGCAGCTCAAACTGGAGTATACATTCAGTTATATCCTAAGAGGAAGCACCCAAAGTTTCAGCTTCTGAGTGACGTAATGAAGCCCCAGGACGGTCAGTAGTCCGGTGTCACCGTTTGTCTGTTCTGCTGGGAGTAAATCGGATCTTATTCACACATAAAGACATTCGGTCTGTTTGTTTTGTGCTGTGTTTAGAGGAGCTGCATCTCCAACATCAGCTGAGATCCCAGCAGCCAGAGAAATCACACATAAAGTATCAGCTGAAGCTCGTTTTTTAAGGCTCCACCTTAAGTGGAAATGATCTTACACGGTGCCTCAGTTTGCCACCATGAAAATGTGTTGTGAGAAGTAAAGGCTCCCCTGTAGATGTTTGGTCTTTTTTCACAGCTCAAAGTATTTAGTGAAGTAAAAATAAAAAAGTTGATTCATTTTTCTGTCACGTTCAGTGTGGAACAGCCATAACATAGTTTAAATCAGTTATTTTCTGAAAAGTAGAGGTTTTAGTATTTAATTTGGTTTAGAGTTCAGTATTATGATGATCACTGTGATGGCAGGTATATGATAAGAGTAGAATAAAGGAACACAGCCGTAGACTGAGCTCAACAAACACAGAAGAGTTCCACTTCTAAACTCTCATTCACTGACAAAACTAAAACTACAGCTTATTTAAATCTCTGTAGTTCTGTTTAGTTTTAGTTTAGTTTTGCAGTGAACTTTACGTTTTGATTTTGTTTTTGTGTTTTAAAAACACAAATATCATATTTTACTGTTAGCTTTAGATAGAGTATTAGTTGATTGTAATAACCTGGTGCGGTCCTAGTACTGATCGTCACCGTATGTGTGCTCTTCTCATTTTCCAGATATTGATGAGTGTCGGGAGATTCCAGGAGTGTGTGAAAACGGAGTGTGTATCAACATGATCGGCAGCTTCAGATGCGAGTGTCCGATGGGTTTCGTCTACAATGACAAACTGCTCATCTGTGAAGGTCAGCCTCAGCATGTGTGTTTGAATCAGCCGTTGGTAGTACAGTCAGGGTTAGCGAGGCCTTTTAAGTGGTGTGTATTTCTTTCTGAATGAAGTGCTGGTAGGACGGGTGGGATTTCCAGCTGACACACGTGTGTGGGTTTAGAGAGGAATGTCAAGTGTTGAGTAATAAGTAATAAGCACAGTCATTCTGTTACAGGTTGAGGAATCAGTCTTATGTAATGGATTACTGTTACCAAGTAACTGCACTGACACTGATGGAACATGTTCCTAATCTTCCCAAAGATATCGATGAGTGTCAGAATGGACCTTTGTGTCAGCAGAATGCAGTGTGTTTGAACCTGCCTGGAAGCTACCGCTGTGACTGCAAACCAGGATACCGCTCCATATCCACCGGACAATGTGTTGGTCAGTGTCTGGGTCATACTATGAATTATTCAGCATCTGCTATGAGTTATTCAGTATCTACTATGAATTATAAGATAACACTTAATGGATCCTGAAGGAAATTGCAGAAGGAAATTATTCAGTATCCAGTATGAAATGTTGTGTACGTATGGGAACCCTGATACAGAGTTAATAAGGGATTAATAATAACACAGTAAATGTGTTGTTGATGATGAGGATGAGGATGATGATGAGGATGATGATGAGGATGATGACTCTCTCTATGTTCTCTTACAGACCGTAACGAGTGTGCAGAGAACCCTAATGTGTGTAGCCCAGGGCAGTGTATTGACATGGTCGGAAGTTATCGATGCATCTGCCCCAGCGGATACAAACCCACTACCTCACCGGCCATGTGCATCGGTGAGAATACAGCCTGCTTGTTTCCTGACAAAGACCACAGAGCTTCTTTATGATCACCGCTTGCAGAGAAGCAGAGCGTCCTGATCGGCTCAGTCCTAGATGCAGGACAGACTTGCACAAGGCCTGTGCAAGGTTTATTTAATAGGGCATAAAGTTGAGATACCACTGATCCAGTGCTGGGTATGTGTATCAGGCCGATATGACCGGGAAATCCTGGATGGGATATGGAAATGCATAAAGGAAGGAATACATTTATTACTATCCTGTAACAGCTTTGTCCTGAAACGGTACTCTGTGTTAGCTCTGAAGATCTCCCTATTGGCTTAATAGCGTAACTGAACTGTCATAGACTGCTTATAGTGAAGTAGCGAAGGTTTAAAATGGCTCATTTTCTTAGCAGCGCTACTTCTTCATCCTCTCATGTTGGACTGATTCCACTCCTACAGCACTACAGTGACTCACTATCACCTCTTCAGGTACACAGTGGTATTACAGACAGGACGGGCTGGGGCTAGCTGGTTAGCATGCTAACTTCAGGAAATACCTCTACAGCTCCACACATAGGCATCTTAGACGTCTTTCTTCACATTCTGAGGATAATTTTAGTTCACTTCAGAATGTATTCAACTACAAATCATACAAATTGCTCCTGTAACGGCCTCATTATGATGGGGTAGCCTACTCAGGGGTGGGGCCATGGGGTGGAGCCTGAGGGGTGGAGCCATCTCGAGCCTGACCAGTCAAGTCTCGATAGAATATTAATGAAGCTAATTTTTAAAGCTCCACCTTAATTCCTCATTCCTCCAGTCCTTGTGTAGCACTAACTTCTTTGCTGTTTGCCATCGTCTGAAGTCTCATTATCAGTGCCTGTCATATTCGTAACCAGCAAATGAACTAGCATCACAGTGCGCAATTACCAGTTCTCAGGTGACCTCAGAACAGCTGTGGTTTGGCCATAGATTTACTCACCTGCTCGGTTTAGCTTTGAACAAGATGCTACGCTACCCAGAGCATCTCACTTCTTGAGATGTTCATGTCTGCAGCACACATACTATATAGGCTGACGTACAACATCGCTATGATACGGCAGCATGATGTGAAAGTTTATGAGGGTAATTAACAGATCATGACTGTAAAATTCAAACCCCATAATTTGTGTCATAATTCCAACTTGTAACGTTGTGTACTAAATGATCATGCTTTATCCTTCCTGTAGCTGCCCATGAGACGCTGATCACTTTTCCACAAACTGGACCTCACTAAACGTTTGACTGCTATTAATCTCACTGAGAATGTTGGTCACGGTCTGCAGTCCATGTTTTCCAACCCTGCTGCTTGTGCCGTGTGTGTAATGTGGGTTGGTTGTGTGCGTGCGGTGTGGGGGAAAGTGTGTGTAAGAGTGTGTGAGTAATGCTTTACTTGAACTTGTTTGTTTCACTCTTAATGCACTCTAATGCCTTTAATGATGTGTGTCTCCTGATTGGGATTAGATGGAGAACAGCTTTTTTTTTTTTAAATCAAATGAGACATTTTTTGAAGTGTTTGAGAGCGAATGTAGTCGTGTGTGGTTGTATGTAATGGTGTGTATCTCCTCTGTGTGTGTGTAGATGTTGATGAGTGCGAGAGGCAGCCGTGTGGTAATGGAACCTGTAAGAACACTGTGGGCTCCTACAACTGTCTCTGCTACCCCGGATTCCAACTGAGCCACAACATTGACTGCATCGGTAACACACACACACACACACACACACACACACACACACACACACACTCTTTTTCCTACAGGGATTGGCCTCAGTGGAAGTTCAGATCAGGTGATTTTGAAATATTTCTGGGAAACTAAAGAAGCTTTGTGAGTGTGTTTGTTTTCCTTTGGTTCCAGGCCCAGTGGGTCTAATACACACACACACACACACACACACACACACACACACACACAGTATTTTAAACCACTAATGTTGCAGTCAGTGTTAGAAATATTAGACATTTCACTTTAAGTCGGCAAAACCATGAAGATGTAAAGAAAATAAAATGTTATTAGTGGTGATGCACGATATGTCGGCGGCCGATATATTATTTGCCGATATTTGGATTTTTTTCAGTTATTGTCATAAGCCCGATATCGGAATTTTAGCCGATATTACCACCGATAACTTTCCGCCTTTTTTCATTACTATTGTTATTATCCAGCAGGGGGACCCTGTGACGTCATCCGGGGTCTCTCACAAGAGGTGGAAGTTCCATGGTGCCGTTTACGGTGTGTTTGTATACTGCGTTAGCTTACTGCTAGACATTGCACCTTTACGGGTAGAATAGTGTACTTACTGTGAGTTTTTAGTGATTATACCATCGATTAGTATATTGAAAGCAAGTAAAAGAGAGAATAGTTTAAGTAGTTTTTAAAAATCGAGAGAACTAGCTGTGCTAACTAGAGTGCTAGCTGCATATGCGCGAGATACCGGTGAGTCTTTTAAGCTAAATCTCTGGCGCTGCTGACTGTAAAGCTATACATGTAGTTATATTCATTCTTGGAGTTTCCCAGTCATAAGCGTTCTTATACATGAACTAAAATAGGCTTAAACAAAGATCCTTCCCCTTTAAAGAAGGGTTAGAAAATAAAAGGCTATTGTAAACTCATGTTTACAGTATTCAGCATGTCTGATTTACCTGCTTTGCAACAGCTGTCCATATATGGCTTATAATGTGAACTTTTTTAAAATGCAAAAAGGTTAATTTATCGGTTTTTAATATCGGTATCGGCCACAACAAAGTGCTAATAATCGGTTATCGTATCGGCCAAAGAAATTCAATAATATTTGGCTGTTGGACATTAGCCTGGACTCTTCATGTACGACACAATATAGGTTTTACCGTTAGGACTAATATGGCCATGTTGAGACCGCCTGCCTAAATCTGATTTTTGTCATATCCCGTGTGTATTCAGGTCTGGACAGCTGAAAAAACACATGCAATATGATTTTTGCATATCACCACGTTTGGAGGTGGTTTTAAATGTGATGCGTCTCAGTGCAGACTCTCTGGCCGCTCAAATCGGATTTCAGTGTGTCCTTTATGTCAGTGTTTCTCAACCCTGGTCCTGGAGGCACCCTGGCCTGTACATTTCAGTCCTTCCCCTGCTCCCAGCACAGCTGATTCAACTTACCATCTCATTACCAAGCCCTTTCAGAGCTGCTGCAGGGGGTGTTAAAGCAGGGACCCCACTAAAATGTGCAGGGCAGGATTCCTCCAGGACCAGGGCTGAGAAACACTGCTTTGACTCACTCACAACACGACAGTGATGAGATCAAATCCAGAGTGGCTGAAGTGCTGGGATTTTAGAGGAGTGTCGAAGAGAGTGTAAATTGATGGAGCAATTGTGTGGAGGGCGAGGTGATGCACCACCATCTCTCCTGCATCCACATTTGAAATCCACATCACCAGCATAGCTGTGTAGTTACTGATATGTGTTGTTACCCCAGCAACCCATGCAGGATCACTAACAAATAACAGTGTGGACAGTCTTCTCAAAAGATCTGATTTAAGAATCAAATCCAGTTTACCTGCAGTCTGAACACAGGTCACATGACCCACATCTTACACATTTAATTCCTGACTGAAATATACACCGTATCCCTGCAGTGGAGAATTCCTTTAGTCGCATGCAACATCACTGTGTGTACTGTGTGTAAGCGTATTGTCTGTACATATCTCCCGTGTGTGTTTGTTTGTGTTTAGACGTCGATGAGTGTAGCACACAGAGAGGAATATGCCGGAATGGAAAGTGCATCAATACCGTTGGCTCGTTTGTCTGCGTATGCAGGGAGGGTTATGAACTCTCTCCAGACGGCAGGTTTTGTGTAGGTAAGAAAACTTCTCACCAGTCTTCTTGCTGCTTCAGCTGTCTCCGTAGCTCAAAGTCTGACCAGTTCAGCTCCAACAATTCTTTTAAGCCTTACTGATAACTGGAACTGGGTTCAGAACTGTCCAGCTCATTATTATCACCTGGAATGAGAGTGGAGAACCACTTCATGGAAGACATGTGGTCAGAAAACAATCTAGAATGAACGTGATAGGAGATCACTTCGCTGCTTAGTGAAGTGGAAAGGTAAAAACGGACAGTAGAACTAATAGTGAAAATAGTGAAAGTAGGGCCATTTGTACACGACCAGACCTCGCAGGATTGGGATTAAACAGAGGTGTGACCATAAGAAAGCCACTTGTTAGTGAGACTAATCAGAAAGCAGTCTTCGCTTTGGTAGGGAGCATAAAGATGAAGCTATAGAGAATATTTGGTCTCACAAACTGCCTCGTCAGGGCTTTTCTGCCATCAGTGCTGAGTGGAACAACATTGTCTCTTCGTCTGTAGAAGACCGTCTCCTTCCCACAAAGCTTTAAAGTTTAAAGATAATCAGAGCTCTCCTGCACTAACTTGCTGCATTTATTGCTGTCGTTCCTGCTGATTTACTGATTGATTATTTGTTGTTAACACCATTTAAAGCGTAGTGTTTTGCCATTTTGTGTAGGTTGTAGCTTTATGCCCTGCATTCTGCTTTTCACTTACATCTGTCTGCGTACTTCCTGAAAAGGACACAAAGCCTTGCCTCAGTTGCGTTGATCCCTGCCGAGTTCCACAGATACTGTAATGTAATGTAAGTAGTTTATTTGGATAGAAGGGTCTGCCTACTGAGTAATGTAATGTGAATGTCTCTTCTCCTTTAGATGTTAACGAGTGCTTGTTGAATCCCGGGGCCTGTGCTCCGGGCACCTGTCAGAACCTGGATGGCTCATACCGGTGCATCTGCCCCCCTGGATACTTTGTGAATGAAGAGAAGTGTGAAGGTAAGGTCCAGTAACAGCAAACACCTTCAAAACTGGAATTCTCACACTGACCAATGTGCTGTGATCCGAGTATTTTTGGGTCGGGTTTTGTTAGCGAAGGAGTTTGAGTTCTGCTTTTTCAGCTGGAGGCAGTGGGTTGTAAAGGGGGGTGAGTGTGACCATTTGCTGACAGGTAAGGAACCTGTAGGAACATCTGTGATCGGGAGAGCAGAGTCAGCTGAGTCAGACTCACTCACACACACATACACATACACTCACCATACAAACAGAGCACCATCAAACCGACTGTCTCTCTCGCATTCTCTCTCTTTTCTCCTAGCTTCTTTCTCTCATCTCTTTTCTTCTTCTGCTTGCTCTCTCTTCCTATTTTCTCTCTTTCATTCTTTCCCTTTCTCTTGCTCTCTCATTTCTCATTTTTCTTTTGCTCTCTTTTCCTCATCTATTTCTCTCTTTCCTTTTCTCTCTCTTTGGCTTGTCTTTCCATTTTTCTCTCTCCGTCTCCCTCTCTAACACTCGCTTGCTCTCTCTTTCTTTCTGTATCTCCCAGTCCCTCTTTTTTCTCTACATACATCTGCTGTGGAGCAGTAAGACTGTCTCTGTGGCTGTGCTGGGATGCTGAGCTGGGTATATGTTTAAACAGAGGTATGAGGTTCTGTTAATGTACAGTCTGTCCTGCAGAGTGCTGGTCTAGCGAAATTTTAGTTCCACATCCTGACTGAGCTTTTCCTGCACTGGTCAGATATTTCATCTGTGGTCTGCTTCCGCCTATGACCACTGCTTTGCACAAAAGCATCAGCTGCCCTGAGTTTGATTGTGTTTATGTTTCAGCTGTGTATATATATATGGTCAGATTCTTGGTAACAGACATAACAACTGTTGTTCCTTACTGAGTATTTTAATGTTTCTTAACTTGTGAAAAAGATGCTGTAAGATAAGATATAATTCCTGAATTAAGTTTTGCTTAACCAACACCATGATATTTATTCATGCTTCTTCCACCACTCTCAGCTAGCCTAGAGATCCTCCCAATACCATGTCTCATTCACTGATGCCTCTCAGTACAAGGCGAACGGGTTATGTCACATTCACTCCATCTTTAATATTAAAGAAAGAGTGGTGTCTCTTATTTCTGCAGATATCGATGAGTGTGCTCAGACTCCGGATATCTGCATTTTCGGATTGTGTCAGAACACAGCCGGAAGCTTCAAGTGTAGCTGTTCTGAAGGCTTCCAGCTATCTTCATCTGGGAGGAGATGTGTGGGTGAGTGTTTCCTGCTGCACACACACACACACACAGACACACACACACACACACACACACATACATACGTGTATACACACAGCCTTCCAACCAATCAGGGACAGCCTTCTGACCAATCTGGATCAGGGTTCTGACCAATCAGGGACAGACTTCTGACCAATCTGGATCAGGCTTCTGACCAATCGGGGATGGCCTTCTGACAAGTCAAGGACAGTCTTCTGACCAAATAGGGACAGCCGATCAGGAACGCCTTTCTGACCAGTGGGGGACAGCCTCCTGACCAATCAGTGCTGAGCTTTTGATTAATCAGGAACTTATTAGATATTTACATGCTATGATTTTTCCTTCTGTCTAATTCCAAATATAGTAGTCTGTTCTACTCCTCATGTTTGATGTGATGCTGTTTGAAACATGATGGCCAGGGCTGCACGTTACGGATATGAGACTGAGATGTACAGTAAAGCTGTTGGATATTACAGTGGCAGGATTAGCTGTTCCCACCTGAGTCTAAGCGTTCATTTATGTCTGTGTTTGTGCCTGTTCTCTGACAGATATGGGTGATATGGAGCAGTACCACCGGAATCGCGGCGGTAGCGTAGCTAATAGAGACATGACCATAGCCGGTTTATAGGCCATATAGCTGTGAACATGACAAATAGAAAAAGCTTGGCAGTTTTATTTATTAAGAGGTTGTGTGACTTGATTAGACACTTAAAATTTCTTTGTGATGTCGCTTCACTTCACACTATGTTTATTATTGTCAGAAACGCTCTGAACTGCCCGCTAGTGCGGATGTATTGCTTTAAATCTTCGGCAGCAAGATTGCATGGGAGTATGTGAGTTTGAAATGGACGTATTTATCTGTGTACATAAAGGGAGTGTAAATGAGCCTTAGTTGTGTTACTTGTGGTGCTGCATTCATCCAGCCATCTTAGTGTGCACACTTCCTCAGAAACCCCTGTGTCCAGTGCAGCTTGGGGCTTCTTTTATACAGTGACAGGAAACAAGGTAGCTCACAGAAAGCTCCAAATCCACATGCTGACCCAGTTTACTGACAAACACTAACTATATCTCCTCTCATGGCGCGTTTACATAGAGGACCAGTGCTAAATTCACTTAGTAGATCACCAGCAAGACGTTCGGTTCCATAGGGTAAACCTAGCAGTGCAGTTTAATTCACAGTTCCATCCTACTTCTCGAAAACAGCATGTTTCTCACCTTCAGACAGGAGTAAGGGGAAGCGTAGTCTCACACTGCCAGACTTGACATGGCCAAGAGCCACCTACTACTGCAGGAATAGGACGTTCGACTGACATATAAAATGACCAATCACAAACCTGCTATTTAATATGACTTTATAGAAGGAGGTATTCCTGAAAATGGAGTCAGGACTGTCGTGGGGGAAAAGGTGTTTTCTGGCACAATAATTAACCCTCTAAGAACCAGACTAGTCTGCCTTAGGAATTAAGAAACACTCATTAATTCTGCAGAACGTAACTCCAGCCGGACATGCGTCTGACCAGACCTTCCCGACCTGCGTCTGACCAGACCTTCCCGACCTCTGTCTGACCAGACCTTCCCGACCTGCGTCTGACCAGACCTTCCCGACTTGACACTGACATTTTTATACCCTTGAGGTATGCGACCTGTTCCAATCATCCTGATAACGTGATCATGCCGTGTTGGCTGACCTCCAAATTTACATACAATGACTATTCACTATTCATCAGATCCTCATGGCCCTCAATCCCAAACTCGTGTGGTGTAAAGGTCGTAACAGTAACATGAGTTAAAAACTTAACAAATATTAAATGGAACATATATACATATACACATACATATACATGTACACACTGAATACATAAAAAATTCCGCCACAGGACATAAACAGTCCGTCTGGAAACACAGGAATATTCAATGGGTGGAGCATCTGTGACAGAGCATTTGCTAGACTACCACCGGAACAACAAAAGTTAAATTAACATTGGACCAGGACAAAACAATACATGGAAGTGTGGAATTGTGGATAGCCAATCAGAATGTAGCTGGCAGTATCCAGACAGTGTGTCCAGGTTAACACACTAAAGATATCAGACTCTCCGTCTACGTGTGGGCAGAAGCAAGTAGAGTGAGACTGGACCATAAACACTTTAACCTCTATTACTCTCTCACTCTTTCCATCCTCTCATCCCTCTATCAGCTCTGTGGAGAGGAGAGAGAGAGGGAGGGGAGGGAGTTCCCCATAGTATGACATCATTGCACAGGATGTACAGGGTGTAAGAGTGAAAACAGCCTTCAGGGAATTAAACACACACACACACACTTTTTAGGTAATTAAATTTGTGCAGTAACACAGAAGAAAAACAGCCAACACCTGAATAATATTAAGGACTTATATAATAATAATAACATGTTAATATAAATATGTATACATACTCACGTAAACACACGCCACTGGGGGACAAGGTACCCGGCACAAGATTAATTAATTACAGTTGCTGGAAAGACAGTGTTTACCGCATGGACGGCACCACGATATCACACCTTCTACTGGCAAACGCTTTGATGAGAGTTGAATCTGAGTTTCAGATTTTTTCACACACACACACACACACACACACACACACACAAACACACACCAACACACACACAAACATACACATATACACACACACACACACATACAAACACACACACACACATACAAACACACACACGCACACACACATACAAACACACACACACACATACACACACAAACACATACACACACACACACATACAAACACATACACACGAACACACAGAATGTTCAGAGTACAACTTAACTTGCTCTCTATTGTCTTCCCCTCTCTGTCACTCTTTTATCCTCTTCTCTTGCTTGTGTTTACTCTCTCTCTCTCTCTCTCTCTCTCTCTCAGATAAGAGAGTGAGTTACTGTTATACTAAGTTTGAGAACGGTCGCTGTTTGGCCCCGAAGCCTCTGAACACCACTAAAGGGTTCTGCTGCTGCAGTGCGATGCCAGGTCAGGGCTGGGGAGACCCCTGTGAGATCTGCCCCACCAAGACTGATGGTGAGAACACACACACACAGATAAACATTCGAGATGGCCGTGGTTATGCAAATACTTTTAGTTTATCCTTCAAAGTTGACAGGACTCTGTTTAGTTAGCGGTTAGCGATATGTGGTTAAAATAACCATCGCTAATAAACACACAGACACAGAGATGTGTGCAAGTACCTCACAGCAGTGCTGTTCGTAATGTTTCAGAGGCCTTCAATGTCCTGTGCTACGACATTGGGCAGCCATACGGTCCTGAGGACACTCCAGAGGGTGAGCTTCCTGAGGTCTTGTGATCAGTTTCATTAGTTGATTGATGAATGGACAAACTGATTTGTTGTTTGATGAATGTATAGATTAAGTCAACTGTTTAGTTGGTTGATTGATAGACTGATTGTCTGTTACAGATATTGATGAGTGCAAAGAGAGGCCTGACATCTGTATTAATGGACAGTGCATTAACACGGACGGCTCATTCCGCTGCGAATGTCCCATTGGCTACAGTCTCGACTCCTCGCAGATCAACTGCACAGGTCAGTGCCCCCTGGTTCCCATCAGAGACTGCCAGTTAAAGCTCTGTAGTGTTCATATGATCCCCACGGTCATTCTGACAGACTGTAATACACTACAGGAAGTGTAGGGGGAGATATGACCCACACGCTCATTCTGACAGACTGTAATACACTACAGGAAGTGTAGTGGGCGATATGACTTCTATGGTGATTTAAAAAGTGCTCTATGTTCATATGGCCCACACAGACTGTAATATAGTCCTTTTCCACCTTCAGACACTGATGAGTGTTCGTTGGGCAGTCCTTGTGGTAATGGTACCTGCAAAAACGTGATCGGTGGGTTTGAGTGTACGTGTGATGAGGGATTTGAGCCTGGACCCATGATGACCTGTGAAGGTAAATACTCATATAAGCTAACTAAATTACCTGCTTCTGGTGATCAGCCCTTTTTCTGAGATGCTAGTGTACCTTAAGGCTAGTAGTAATGCTGGTACTATTAAAGTTGTGTAGTAAGTAAGCTACTATTAGCTGCCAGTCTAGTTTTCAACCACTGAGCAGTTATTTCCAACTATTACAAGACTGGACTCTCTCTTTGAATGATAACAGATGAATATGAAGTCTAACGTGGTAATGACGATGCGTCTGTGCAGATATAAACGAGTGTGCCCAGAATCCTTTGCTGTGTGCTTTCCGCTGTGTGAACACATACGGCTCATACGAGTGTAAATGTCCTGCGGGATATGAGCTCCGGAAAGACCGCAGGATGTGTAAAGGTACATAAACACACACACACACACACACACACACACACACACACACATACCTCAGGAGCCTAAAGAGTGATGTACTGAAGATTTCTGAGTGTAATAAGTTACACATCCTCTACAGAGAACACACTTGTACACACTTTACCCCACAATTACTGTCTGATCTTCATAACACATGACTGTGGACGTGTATCATGGAACCAACAGAGGAGTGTAATAATCCACAAGGTCACAAAGGAACCCAGGAGAACTTCTAAGCAGCTAAAGGTCCCAGTGGCTAATGCTAATGTTCATGAGTCCACCATCAGGAGAACACTGAACTATAGTGGTGTGCATGACAGGGCTGTAAGGAGAACCTCACTGCTCTCCTAAAAAAACAAGATCACATGGATGAGCCAGAAGAGCTACCGGAACAATGTATTGTCATGGCTTGGGCCTTTTTCCCTTGCAGATAAACAGGGATTGGATATTAATGTGTGGACGTGTGTAGAAGATGTGTTCACTTATTTACAACAAACAACAAATACACTACCTGGCCAAAAAAAAGGTCTCCACCTGGATTTAACTAAGCTGATAGGTAAGCGCCTCCCATTGGATAATTACTGCATGGGTGATTATGTTTCAGCTGGCAACCAGTTATTGAACCCTAACTGATGCAGCGAGTAGGTTCTCATTTGTTAAACTACCATGTGGAAAGACACGTCCTGTTGTCGTGGAAAAGATGTTCATCTGTTACAGAAGGTCAAATTATTATCATCCAGCAGAGAGATCATCTCAGGAGATGCTGAAACACCTAAAATCAGGTTCAGAACTGTCCAACATTATTAAACAGTGGAGGGACGGTGGGGGAACGTCATCTTCCAGGAAGGAACGTGGTCGAAAATAAATCCTGAACGATGGTGATGGCCGATCACTTAAACGTCTGGTGAATCAGATGGTAGAGAAGCAGCAGCAGAACTCAGGGACATGTTTAATAGTGAAAGGAAGAACATCTCCACATGCATAGTGCGAAGGGAACTCAAGGGATCGGGACTAAACAGCTGTGTAGCCTTAAGAAGACCACTCGTCAGTGAGGCTAACCGGCAAACACGGCTTCAAACTGCTAGGCTTCAATCTGGAGCGATGGAAGAAGGTCTGTATTACCCTGTTCTTCAATGGTCAGGACCCCCACAGGACCACCACAGAGTCCAGACCTGAACCCCACTGAGAACCTTTGGGATGTGCTGGAGAAGACTTTGCGCAGTGGTCCAAATCTCCCATCATCAGTACAAGATCTTGGGGAACAATTAATGCAGCTCTGGACAGAAATAAATGTTGTGACACTGCAGAAGCTTGTGGAAACGATGACACAGCGAATGCGTGCTGTGATCAAAGTTAAAGGCGGTCCAACCAAATATTAGAGCGTGTGACCTTTTTTTTGGCCAGGCTGTGTACTTCATTCAAACAGGAGTGACAAAACATTTGCTTACGACTGTACACACGCATACACATACACACCAGTAAACACTCCCGTAGTTGATGGGTAACTGGTAGGCTGTGTGTATCAGACCAGGACGAGTGTGCGGACGGAGTGGACGACTGTGAGTCCAGAGGAATGACCTGTAAGAACCTTATCGGAACCTTCATGTGCATCTGCCCAGAGGGATACACTAGACAACCCAATGGAGAAGGCTGCATGGGTGAGAACACACATACACACACACACACAGTGTAGCCGTCAGACACGCCTGTGGTACACTGGCTCTGTTTACTCCACTGGGAACACTAGTTCATTGTGCATGGACAAAGAGAAATAGAGATGAAGGAAGGCATGTTATTCGGGAAGTTCAGAGTTTAGAGGTTATAGTTCTCTCATGACTGCGACGGGACAGTTACACAGAGTACTAACGTGTGTTCTTTCTGTCTGTGTAGATCTGAACGAGTGCACGGCTAAACCCGGTATCTGTGAGAACGGCCGCTGTGAGAACACGGTGGGCAGCTACAGGTGCCAGTGTGACCTAGGCTTCGTACAGAGCCCCACCCAGACCGAGTGTATCGGTGAGTGAGTGAGTGAGTGAGTGAGTGAGTGAGTGTGTGTGTGAGGTGCTACTGAGCACACAGTGGGTTTGGATCACATATCTAGTCTGGTAGAGCTAGTGTCCAAAAATAGCAGGGCTTTGTTATAGAGGTTTGCATTCCCATAGGTCAGTCGCAGGAGCAGATAGTCAACCTGCACAGTGTGGGTGGAAGCAGGACAGTAGATAATTACAGACGAAGCCCACAAGTTAAAGACAGTCACTAATGATGAGCATATAGAACATAGTCTAGAACATTAAAATTCCAAAAATCAATAAACTCATTCTACATAGAGGTTCTAAACTAGTTCTTAAAAAAACAACCCACCAAATAAATGAAGGCTACAGGAATGGCTTCAGACAGACCCAGCTATGGAAAGTGCTTTTAATAAAAGTGAATACACAAAAATCAACCCAACCAATTTAAATCAGACTCACAATTTAAAAAATTAGGAAATCCATTATCTGTCTCAGCAGCAAGACTACAATAACACTGTCCATAACCCGATAAAATAACCCCAGAGTTTTTTTGTATGCGCATCAGGTAATACATTTTTTAACCTTTGATCTGTTATGTGTTCTAGATAACCGTCAGGGCTTCTGTTTCACGGAGGTTCTACAGACTTTGTGTCAGATGAGCTCCACCAACCGTGTGAGTGTGACAAAGTCTGAGTGTTGCTGTAACGGAGGGCGTGGCTGGGGATCGACCTGTGAGCTCTGCCCGCTACCCGGAACCACACAGTACAAAAAGATGTGTCCTCGAGGTCCTGGGTTCAACATCGATAAGCAAGGTGAGCATCGACAGCAGGTGAGGTACCTGCGCTAAAGATTACTGATGAACACAGTGGATGATCACAGCATACAGACAACAGAAGCACATCATAACCAACATATCATTTGCCAATAACTGGAAAAATGTATTTATTATTATTGGTCTGATTACCAGAACTGCAATTACAGAACTACCTATATTATCTCCTCCACATGCAAAAGTAAAAACAGTCACATCAGCCGAGGACAACAGAGCTATTCGGATCAGTTTTCCAGATTAAACCTAAGACTAGACTGAGTGGGATTTTTAATGGTGGAACATCATTAGCATTGCAGTTTTGCTTGTGACTTGGTTTAATCCTTGTTCACAAAGTCTTTAGAGTTCAAAGTCATTAGGTCTTACACTCACTTCTCTTCATGTATGGATTATAGAGCTGAGCAGTCTGGCTTGGTAAGTAAAAATCGTAATTCCATAGGATATTTAACTTCACCCATAATCTTACAATACCATGAGCTACGAGGTTCTGACATGACAGTATGTGCTCCAGTTAAAGCCATGAGTCAGTTTGGTAGTGAGGTGTAGTTGGTGTGTGTGAGGGTGGTCATCTGACCGGTTCTGTCAGAAGCCATGGGGGGTTTGTACCATCGAAATGACTAGTTAATAGGATAGGTGTACGTGTGCTTTGTTGCAGGAATGACAACAGAGCTTCCACCAAGAGTGTGTAGCACCGACAGTCAGAGAGAAGTTACGGTGGGAAAGTTGGGAATAAAATAAACTCAACTAATACAAATCTTTAAAACCCTCTCTCTCAGTCCCCACCCTGATCCATCAGGAGTCCTCCATCGAGTCTGCACATGCATGGTCAATAATGACAAAAAAACCCTTTAATTCATACTTTAGTGTAGCATCAAATTCTCTCCACCCTCCAGCTCCCCTTTCAGTGATTATATTTGTCTTTTGGAGCCACTTCACAGAGTAATACTGAATATGGATTAAAACAATTCTTATAAACAAAGTCATTCACTGCTCAGCGCACCATGACGGCTAAGACACAGGATGGAAAAGCGGAAATAAATGGACTGCTAAAACTGGAATGTTAAATTCAATTATTTGTACACAAAACTGTACTATATATGTTCAATAGTAACCAATAATGTCCACAAAAAACACTGAACTACACAGTTGCAACAGTTGGCAGAAATAGGGCTGCCCACCACTCGGGGAAAGTGTGCTCACTGCCCCTAGAGCGTGTGTATGTGGGTGTTTCACTGCACGGATGGGTTAAATGTGGAAGATAAGCTCCTCTGTGTGCAAGAACAATTAGCAGGATGGTTCTAGATTCTAAATACTATAAAATAGGAACGTGATTGGCTTAAACCACCTCCAGAACTAGAGCTGCTGAAAAAGTGGACTTGTTTTAAAATGAGAAGACGTTAAAGAAAAAATATTGCAAAAAATGTATGATGCTGAAATTGAGTGATATATTAAACATCTAGAAATGTCTGAATGAGGAAAGTAGAAGATATGGATCATATAAAAACTGCATTAAACCGCAGACCAGACCCGAGAATCACCTGGGCCTAATGTTGTCCCACATGAGTAAGTTGATAGCACCACTGTTCCCTCTGAGTGTGTGTGCTCATGTATGTTTATGTTTGTGTTTGCGCAGATATTGATGAGTGTCGGGTGATGGGGAACCTATGTAAGAACGGGCGATGTGTGAACACAGAAGGATCTTACAAATGCATCTGTAATCCCGGATACACTACCGACATCACTGGCACCCTCTGCATAGGTGAGTGTATCTGTCGACCAGGGCGGCATCATCTTCTTGATCTTCCTCAGCAGCAAAACTGCAGTACGAGTTAGGGGGTAGAGGTTAGGATGTAGGGGTTAGGGGACATGGTTTAAGATATAGACCGTAGGGGTTAAGTGATGAAGGGTATGGGTTAGGGGGTAGAGGTTAGGATATAGAGTTTGGCACGTTGAGGTTAAGGCACAGGAAAACGACATTAGGGGATTAGGATGCTTGCTCAGATCTTTGGGGATTTGAATGAATTCTAATGAATTCTAATCATCTAATAAACTTGGAGATTCAGTCTCTACATTTTTATCTGTTTGAATTTTTGTGCTGTCTGTAGATGTGGACGAGTGTACACAGGCTCCGAAGCCGTGTAATTTCATCTGCAAGAACGTGGAGGGAGGGTACCTGTGCTCCTGCCCCCGGGGTTACATACTGCAGGAGGACCGCAAGAGCTGTAGAGGTAACAGACACGTTCTCTTCTTTTGTCCGTGCACGTTTATTTGGTTTGCTTTATCTGGAACAAACATAGAAACACAGACAATACAAATGCCCACATAAACACTTATAAACATGTACACACAGGCTAAATATCGACGCTGTCCAAAAAAAAAATATATATATATATCTGCAGAATCGTAACTTCACAGGACAACGCAAAACCTGTTTTAATGTTGTTTTATTATTTACACTTTTCTTTGTGTTCCAGAACAACTCAGATCTGTTTCAGATCTCTTCTTGCATATAGAAACAGCTCTGACCTTAATATCTCTGTTTCCCAGATCTGGATGAGTGCTCAACTAAACAACATAACTGTCAGTTCCTGTGTGTGAACACTATCGGTGGATTCACCTGCAAGTGCCCACCTGGATTCACCCAGCACCACACTGCCTGCATTGGTGAGAACCATACATACACACAGTACTGTATTATTTATGTGCCCCATGTGTTCAGAAGTATCCAGAAGGCCCTTCAGATTACAGCAGTCGCCTACTCGGTCCCTGCTGTAATCCGCACTGACCAGTAGAACGGGACGCTCTGGAGCCGCTGAGCCTAATGTCACTATGCTGAACGCTAGTGTGGTTGCCAGGCTGTGGAGCGGTGGAACTGCATTCTCTGGAGTGATGGAGTTCCATCCAATACCTTTATGATGAGTTGTGTGATCCTCCGTCAGTACCTGACCTCACTACTGCTCAGTCAAACCCTCACAGCAATGTTCAACATCAGTACCTGACCTCACTAATGCTCAATCAAATCCTCACAGCAATGTTCAACATCAGTACCTGACCTCACTACTGCTAAGTCAAACCCTCACAGCAATGTTCAACATCAGTACCTGACCTTACTAATGCTCAATCAAATCCTCACAGCAATGTTCAACATCAGTACCTGACCTCACTAATGCTCAATTAAACCCTCACAGCAATGTTCAACATCAGTACCTGACCTCACTAATACTCAATCAAATCCTCACAGCAGTGTTCCAACATCAGTACCTGACCTCAGTAGCCTTTAGGGTTCTATGGTCAGTTCCCTTATGATAAAGGATCTCCTCTGACATTTTGGAGCAGCCCAAGACCGCACGGATACCGCCTGATTTTGACACGGTTTTATTGTAGCCGACATATTTCCAGCGCCAAGCCCGTATGTGAGCATCCGAAGGAACGTACTGTGTAGTGTGACAAATTCATGAACTATGATGTGGCGTCCCAACAGAACCTTTCCCATCGAGACTTTAACAGCACCACAACACAAAGCAGCGCTACAACCACGCTACCAACATGCAAACAGCTACAAAACATTAGCTCAGTTTAAACCGCTTCTGTGAAAGTGACACTGTTCCTGGCGTGTTAACACATTCCTTACTGACTGATTGGCGTCAAACGTGCAGTGTTGCCAGTCTCCCGACCTAACACGGCAAAAATGTACGGAGCCCAGTCCAACATAGTGAACATCGCAAAACACAAAAACACTGTCTCGTCTGATCCCAGCATTAAAGGCTGTCTAGGAAACTGACCCAGAGTGTACTTTCAAGGGCTTAAAGTGATTTATTCTAATCCGGACCACTGGGAATGTTATACTTCTTACAGTTGTTTGACACATGTATCCGCATTGCTTTCTGCCTGAGAATACACGTGAGAATATGCGCTACTGTCTGGAAATTTGGAATCTCAGGATTATAAAACTGGTTGTGTTGCTGATGCCTGTATAAAATTATTCTGATATGATGGAGGTGTTATGTACCCTGTCATAACTTCCATCTAGTTAGGGATCCAAATATAATATGACAAGTGATTACAAACCTTTGTATACTGAAGTGCACACACACACACACACACACACGCTGTCCCTCCCTCCTGCAGGGTCACTGCTGTGTGATGTCCTGCGTGATGACCTTTCCCAGGGGTCACTTCTCCGCATAATTAATAACTTTAAACCCTCGGCCCTCTAACGAGACCTGGCTGACCCGTTGTCACAGGGACCCAGCAGTTGGTTAGCTGTTATGGAATGTAGCAAAGGCTTGTTGCCATGGATGCGGTGGTGTTTAGCAGTGACCGCTGCATGAGCTCATTCCCTCACAGCTGAGCTGACAGTAAACTGAACACACTCGAATACACACCCTTCCACACACACTCTGGCACATCCAGACCGCACGTGTCCGGGTCAGTGTTTTATGTGCGTCTGAAAATCCGAGGCCTCAAGCAGCATTCCACTGCTTAGAATGCTCCCTGCTAGACCGCTGATATGTACTGCTCTGGAAATGTAAAACTTTTCCGCACACTAACAAAACCAAGACCTGACCTGACCCGACCGGGCCGGCCTGGTACTGCTAAATCTGCACCCAAACCCCAGCCTGCACCTGAGCACGAGAACACAGATGGATCACCACAGATGCAGTTTTACAGAGCTTCTTTCTTAGTAAGAGCTGACAGAACACATCATGCTGGCTTACACATCACCCAACATCCTGACCAACACTTCCCTCTCATAACCCAACATCCTGACCAACACTTCCCTCTCATCATCACCCAACATGCTGACCAACACTTCCCTCTCATCACCCAACATGCTGACCAACCCACGTTGGGTGATGATGAGAGGGAAGTGTTGGTCAGGATGTTGGGTTATGAGAGGGAAGTGTTGGTCAGGATGTTGGGTTATGAGAGGGAAGTGTTGGTCAGGATGTTGGGTTATGAGAGGGAAGTGTTGGTCAGGGCGTTGGGTGATGAGAGGGAAGTGTTGGTCAGGATGTTGGGTGATGATGAGAGGGAAGTGTTGGTCAGGATGTTGGGTTATGAGAGGGAAGTGTTGGTCAGGATGTTGGGTGATGAGAGGGAAGTGTTGGTCAGGATGTTGGGTGATGATGAGAGGGAAGTGTTGGTCAGGATGTTGGGTTATGAGAGGGAAGTGTTGGTCAGGATGTTGGGTGATGTGTAAGCCAGCATGATGTGTTCTGTCAGCTCTTACTAAGAAAGAAGCTCTGTAAAACTGCATCTGTGGTGATCCATCTGTGTTCTCGTGCTCAGGTGCAGGCTGGGGTTTGGGTGCAGATTTAGCAGTACCAGGCCGGCCCGGTCGGGTCAGGTCAGGTCTTGGTTTTGTTAGTGTGCGGAAAAGTTTTACATTTCCAGAGCAGTACATATCAGCGGTCTAGCAGGGAGCATTCTAAGCAGTGGAATGCTGCTTGAGGCCTCGGATTTTCAGACACACATAAAACACTGACCCGGACACGTGCGGTCTGGAGGGAAGGTGCGGGAGGTGCGGAGAGGGAAGTGTTGGTCAGGATGTTGGGTGATGAGAGGGAAGTGTTGGTCAGGATGTTGGGTGATGATGAGAGGGAAGTGTTGTCATCACCCAACGTCCTGACCAAGACTTCCTTCTCATCGTCACCCAACATCCTGACCAACACTTCCCTCTCATAACCCAACATCCTGACCAACACTTCCCTCTCATAACCCAACATCCTGACCAACACTTCCCTCTCATCACCCAACATCCTGACCCACGCTTCCCTCTCATCACCCAACATCCTGACCAACACTTCCCTCTCATCATCACCCAACGTCCTGACCAACACTTCCCTCTCATCATCACCGAACATCCTGACCCAACACTTCCTTCTCATCATCACCCAACATCCTGACCAACACTTCCCTCTCATCACCCAACATCCTAACCAACACTTCCCTCTCGTCATCACCCAACGTCCTGACCAACACTTCCCTGTCATCATCACCCAACATCCTGACCAACACTTTCTTCTCATCATCACCCAACATCCTGACCAACACTTGCTTCTCATCACCCAACGCCCTGACCACTTCCCTCCCGTCATCACCCAGCATCCTGACCCAACACTTCCCTCTCATCATCACCCAACATCCTGACCCAACACTTTCCTCTCATCACCCGACATCCTGACCAACACTTCCCTCTCATCATCACCCAACATCCTGACCCAACACAGCCCTCTCATCACCCAACATCCTAACCAACACTTTCCTCTCATCATCACCCAACATCCTGACCAACACTTCCCTCTCATCACCCAACATCCTGACCAGCACTTCCTTCTCATCACCCAACATCCTAACCCAACACAGCCCTCTCATCACCCAACATCCTGACTTAACACATTCCTCTCATCATCCATGGCTGTGACTGAGACCAGTGCTTTGTTTACACGTTGGCATTAGGAAAAATACACTCCGTTCCTCATAAGTGGTACACCATCAGCAGCAGCCTGTGGTCATAAAAACTCTGTAGCCATCATAATAATTGTTAGTTGTAAGACTTAGTGTAGCTTCAACATCGAGATGTACAACATCCACTGTGCCCTAACAGGGCTTAGCTACTGTACTGTTTCCTGATTCTCTTCAGTTTCCTCAGTTTTATTCATGTTTCTACTAATAAGAACAAATTTAATGCCAAAAGTCATTAAATCGAATCCAGGTCTGAAGTAGTGGGGGAGTCTGCCAACATTTTTGTCAGGCTTGGGTGAGTGGACCTCTGTATTTCTGTCCTTATGGCTCCTCTGTGATGTGTATAGACAACAACGAGTGCACCTCAGACCCTGGACTGTGTGGACCAAACGGAGTGTGTCAGAACAGTCCGGGCAGCTTCAACTGCGAGTGCCAGAGAGGATTCACCCTCGACCAGAATGGCCAACACTGTGAAGGTCATGAACTTTTCACATCCCATAACATTATGTTACAGGTTAATATCTCATATCACCTGTGTGCTTACTGGTGTCTGTGTGTGTTCTGCAGATATGGATGAGTGTGTGGGTAATCATCGGTGCCAGCATGGCTGTCAGAACCTGGTGGGCGGATACAGGTGTAACTGCCCTCATGGCTACCTGCAGCACTACCAGTGGAATCAGTGCGTAGGTGAGAAGATTGACTAACTGCTACTAGTCTTCCCATTTACCATTCTAAATGACTTTTATTTTGATGTCTTAACTATCTAATTATGCAGAAATTTCGAAGATCACAAGAGATTTCTTTAGTCATGAGTTTAGATCAGTGGTGTTAGAGCACCCAGGACTTGGTGCCTTTGGGTCAAAAGAAGGTTTTGAAAGATGTTGCACCAAAGCATGTGTATGTAAGACCCTGGTAACATCTAAAACCCACCAACAGGAGAACATGATGACGCACAGATCACACTATAGGAGTAACCTACCAGGGGACGGAGCTGATGCATGACATTTCATTTTCCAGCATGAGATCTGAGTATGTAGAGTTCTCATGCAGTACCTGCTTTATCCAGTTAATACTTCATTACATGAAATCAGGTGGAACTGAACAAACCTATTCAGTGACTGGAGTGCTGTGAGAACCAAACCTGTGTTTCCCGTGTATCCTACGTATTCTGAACTTAACTAATGACTATGCATTCTGACTGTTGTCTGCCGAATTCATGGTTATATTTTATTTTAATATTTTAATGTTATGTAGCGTTCCAGAAGTAAAACATACTTACTGCCCAGATAAATAGCTTTAAAACGTGATTATGGCTGCTTAAGACTTGTGGGAAGAACTGACGTCTGTTTCCACATTAATTCAGTAAATTCAACTTTTTATCAGAACAGGTGCTTTCTGGACTCTCCTCCTCCTGCAGACAGTTTTTCTACGGCTCTAGTTCATTACTATTAGTCTGTGCAGCCCTTAGTTTGTCGTCTGTCCTCTTTTCTCCATCTCCTGTTTTCTCCTTTGGTTGTCGCCTGACAGTGTGAGATTTCCGTTTCTGGAGGTTCAGGCATTTCCTTTGCTGATTACTGAGCAACATTAACAGACAGTAACCTTAAAGACAAGTCTTCTGCCTTCCCTCACTGAGACACTCACTCACACACTCTCTCTCACATTTACTGGCACTAACACAAGCCTGGATTTAGCTGCTCGGGGTCAGACGGTCAGAGGAGGTCAGTGTGCTGTTTACTGAAGTGACTCTTTCTTGCACTCTCCATCAGTGGGAACCAGACTTGCTCTCTGACCTTTTGTTTGTTTGTTTGCAGATGAGAACGAGTGCCAGAACAGTCAGATCTGCGGCGGAGCATCTTGCCATAACACTCTGGGCAGTTTCCGCTGTCTGTGTCCAACCGGCTTCATGTTTGAGCAGGCGACCGGTGGCTGCCAGGACGTAAATGAGTGCTCATCGTCACAGAACCCCTGCACCTACGGCTGCTCCAACACCGACGGGGGATACCTATGCGGCTGCCCCCCTGGATACTTCAGAGCCGGACAGGGGTGAGAGCGGGGTGTCTACGGGGTCATAAACATCCAGAATGTCATGGGGTGTAATAAAGTGCAGAAGTTCAAGTGTACATGATGGTAACATTGCAAAAATGGGATTATAAAATCTGAGTTCAAAGTAAAGAAGATTAGAAAAATCCACAGCATACTCTAAGGCTGGAACAAACAACTATTTTGGTGGTCAGATAATCTGTCGATACTTGAAACAATTAATCAATAATTCGGAATATGAATTACCAAATAACTCGCATGTAGTGATCAGCTGTAAATTTAGCCTGAGGCTGATTTTTTGCATTTGCTAATTAACAATGAACTTTCTTGCTATTACGAAACATGTATACATATAGAACTCCAATATCTTTATCCTGTCACACTTTAAAACAATCATGTGCAAAGTAGCAGCAATAAAACAATAAATCTTCTTTTAATATAAATATAACAATAAATCTTCAGTTTTCTTTTAATCAAGTAAGTAAAAAAATCAGTTTTCAAAATCTGAATTTTACATGTATACAGTGCATTCTGTGCTATTAAATTAGTTGCCACTACTAAGGGTGATTGAACTGCGCCATGTCACTTGAGTTCAAGTCCTTATTATATGACTGACTCTAAAACTTCAGTATCAAGGTCTAAAGAACGTACCTAGAACGTCTTACACGCTTCAAATGTCCATGTTTAGGTCAGAAGTAGCATCAAACCCAGGCTGAACCTTAAATGCCTCCGTGCTCCCTAAATAGTGGGCTTTTGCAATTCCAGCTTCGGACATATCCCGAGTGTCTGTTTTTAGCTATGTTAGCCACATGGCTACAGTGTTAGTATCAGTTCTAATCAATCATAATAACGTTAACAGATGAACTTACCGTTCGACTAAAATAAGAATGAAAAGTTGAAAAGTTCCTGCGGTTTTGTTTGTGTATTCAGAGTATTTTAATAATAATTTTGAAGTAACCCCGACCCTAACCCTAACCCAAAAATAATGAAAACGTTAATCAGAGTGGACCTTTTAAACAAGCAGCTGTAATTCAGAGTGCTTCACGGATTGACACACCAAGAGCTAGAACAGAAAACGAAAGGAACAAAAGCATAAGACAAATGTATGACTAAGGAAAAGTATAGATGCGTAAAGAGCAAAGTGCACTGAATCATTTCCTAAAGAACCGTAATCACAACGTTATGAGCTCAAAGATTTACACTCACAGACTGTCAGCCGCGCCCGCACACAGCAGGATAGGATAAAACCCTGTAGAGGTTAACCCCGCCAGTGTTAATGTTAATCTCATAAAATCCACTTAGAATTTTGTAAACGTTCAGTGTTCACTCAGCCCATGTGGTCCGAGATCCGTGTTCTGATGAGCTACGGAGCAATGTGTCATTTACTGACAGCCACGAAATGCTCTGTTATTTGCCGTTGAATCTGAAGAAAATTGGCGAGTTGAGTGATATTAACCCACAGGAGGTTTTCTAAATCCATGATGACACAGAAAACCTCCAAGCTTCTGGGACTGTGAATGATTTACGCCAGGCTGTGCAAACGTCTTTCATGTTTTGCTATCGTTGAGAACATTTTGTCCTCATCAAGACCAGAACACAAACCTCCCTCTATCTGAAATAACTTGGGGGAAATCTTATAGCTGTTTCTGCTCCACACACAGGTTCACTCAGAGTTCAAGACCCTGAACTCTACAGCAGACCAGCGCTCGGCCCTGCGCGATCTTACATAGATACTGTAGTGAAGCAGGACATTCGGACTAATGAGAACTGGTACCAAATGATCTGACCTGTGTGTGTGTGTGTGTGTGTTGCAGGCACTGTGTATCTGGAGTGGGATTTGGCAGCACCAGCCCAGAAGCTGGTCCTGGATCAGAGGGAGAGGAGAACTCGTTGTCCCCTGAAGCCTGCTATGAGTGTAAAATCAACGGCTACCCCAAGAAAGGCAGGACGAAGCGGAGCACCAACACTACTGAGGAGAACCAGGTAACTACAGGACTGTTCTGTGCTGAGAGGTTCACAATAAAACCATGACTGGTGTACAGTAAAGTTCACTGCTCCACACTAGAGCGCAGGAGCCGCACTGCAGCTACCGCACCTTAATTTAGTGAATTATTACAGAGTACAGTCTTAAAGATGCTACAGAAAGGTAAGTGATGAAGGTGGTAACAGGCGCCTGTGTAGTTTGGCTGGATCAGTACGCGTGTTGTGCTTCACTCGGGCACCAAAGAGGAAAATCAAAATAGACGACGCATCTAAAGCGGTAGCGGGTCAGTAGACCGTGTAGTGCAGCCAGTCCAGGCTGAATAGTTCCTGCGGTTATATTAGTAATCTGTTTGTTTAATCATAATCATTGTAATGTCTCTTTTCAGTGTGATGTGTGATAATTACTTTTTAATACTTTCCAGTATGACTGCCAATACAGTTTTCAGGATCATGTGCGGTATTGCTTTTCTGTATTTATATTTTAGAGAATTTAATATCACTATATTTATTACCTTACCCATTACATTTTTTGAGCCATAAAGAATTTCCTCCAGGATGAATCAAGTTTTAAATATTCTGAATTGCACCAAAATAATCAAATCAAATCATGGCAAAATTTGACCTTCATGAGCCGTCGGATTATTGAAGAATCTGAACTGGTTTATTGTGAGGCCACACATAATAATAAGCCCTATAAACGGTCAGGCCTGCTCAGAACCCAGACCACCCAAAAAATCTCCAGGAGCTTCTGCAGTTCGTAATCTGTTTTATAAACGTTCAGTGTTTCCTCAACCCACGCGGCTCGAGAGCCGTTAGTCCTGTTTGTGGCTCCAGTAACTTCAGACATTGAACATGTCTTGGCTGTTAGACCGCTCTCGGGGTAAGCGCAGGGTGGGGTCCGTAACACTACGGCATACAACAGGCCAAAAAGTTCTGGTGATGGTGAAGTTGATTTTTGATGGGAATCACTGTTTTGTCCTCCTCTGAATTCACGCCTTTTGGTCCGTTTGTGTTTGAGCAGGTCGATCTGGAGTCGGTCAGCTTGGCCAGCGTGGACGTCGACGACACCATGAACTTCAACCTGAACATCAGCGACCTGAACAGCATGGACCACATCATCGAGTTCCTCCCAGCCCTGTCCACGCTCACCAACCACGTCCGCTACACCATCGACTTCGGCAACGAGGAGGGCCTGTTCAAACTCGCTCAGCGGGACGGGGTCAGCTACCTGCACTTAACCAATAGCAAACACCTCCTCCCCGGGGCCCATTATTTACAAATCAGCAGCGTGCCTCTGTACCGCAAGAAAGAACTGGCCGCTCTGGAGGACAGGCACGATAAAGACTACCTCAGTGGACAGCTGGGAGATACGCTACGCGTCAAACTGCAGATAACCCTGCACTAGGGCGCGTCAAACCAAAGACACAGAGAGGACTCCATCCGCCATGACCAAAGATCTCTCCACATATCATACGTACAAATCTCGTAGAGTAAACAGAATAATAATAATAATAAATACTCCACTGTGCTCATAACGCAAGAGGAAGAGAACGGGACTGAAGAACATTCTCACCGAGAAACAACCACTCTGTATGTGTTTGTATCGGAACGGAAAGCTGGCGATTTGAATAGGGTTTATCCGGAATGGCTCTGCACTCGTTCGGACGTGGTGCAGACGGCAGGAGGGCACAATTAAGCCTTAAAGGACTCCGCTTCATTAATTCCGCTCTCTCTCCACCTTTCTTACCGATTAGCTCTCTGTTTTTAATCATATTTACTGGTGCTAGTATCATGTCAACATTAGAGTTTTACGAATGCACTGTAATAGTCTTTACCAGCGCAGGAGCTCTCCATTACCACGCTGCAGCGTCTAAAGCGTCCTTTCCACAAGCCGACCAGCGTCAGCTCAGTAGCCGTTCTGTCCTGTTCGTCACTTAACGCCTATCGCTGCGTGCATTACGTGTGTGTATACTGTAACCATGCCACTTTTTAACTTGGGGAACCTTTTCTAAACTAGTTATACACCCTGGACTGGAGGGTTGCAAAATGGTGCTCATTATAATGACCAACTACTTTTTGTGTTAACTGTGTACATTCACCATTCTGAAGGAAAAACAAGCAACGTCTGTGACTCCAGACTACTGCACTGAGGCCCGCCCCGCGGCCACAAACACTCACTCGCAAGTACCGTCAGTGCTGTCGCCGCGGCGACAAATAAAAAAGAAGGAAACACCATCATTTAGTACAGCATTGTGTTCTGTGTTCACGTCTGTGAGGGGTTTAGCTGTAAATTCACAATAAAAAACATATTTTGGTTTTAAGGGGTATGTAAACGAGTCCCTTATTTATGGACCTGTCGGGGAGTTCAGTTCTCTGCTGTGGCCTATAACCGTGAGCTCCAAGGCCAGCCCAAGTCAGATTTATGGCAAATCCAGATTGTATCTAGACTGATTTTTGACAGTCTGAACAGCACATAAACTACATGTATGATTTTTTGCTGATTGGCTCCAAAGGGCATTTGGAGTGGATCGGATTTCAACGTGCGTTCTGTGTCTCGCACAACAAACCCTGAGTGACAGAAGTGCTGGGATCGGCTGGGAAGCTGCTAACTAGATTTGCCTGTAGTCGTATGTTCAGGCTGCAGGCAAATCAGATGGTTTTCAGATCAGATGTTTTGATGTCATTTGTAAGTGATCAGGTTGGATATGCGAGTCCAGACATCACCAGCCTGCCGATATAGGTGTCAGTGTAACTACACAGCGAACCTCGTACGTCTGTCACTCTGGATTTGAAATCGCCGTTTTCACGTTGCAAGTAGCACAAACGATTCTGAAATCTGATTCAGGCATCCAGACATGACGAAACACACACATCCGTCTGTTTTTATTTCTCCACATAATTTGAACATGACTGTTCATTAAGTTGTGTGAAAATTCCATGATGTATAGACCAACAAACGATCCAGAATCACTCGGAAACTCGTTTTTCTCTCCCCTGTAAAAACATTTTAGTGATACCCGTTTTTCTTTGGGAAGCATCTATCTATCTGACTGGAATCACATTTCAGATCATCTCCATGTCTGCTTTACATGTGGTCTGTTGCCATCTAGACCATCAAAACTGGAATTACCAATAAAATCAGATACAGACACGTAGTCTGAACACCAGGCCTTAGAGTTAGACCTGGACTGAAACAGGCACGAGTGATATTCTCTTTGAAACTGAGTGAGGAACATTTGAGGTGTCTAAAGCTAAATCCCCAAGATGTCAGCTGTTTACCCTTTTGAAGATGTCGGCTTTCCTTTATACTGTGTGAACATTTCATGATGAATGGACCAACACAAAACCCAAATTACAGGAATAAAATCAATATTTTAACTTGCGTTCCAGCTAGGCCTTTTTCTTAAAGCTGCAGTGTGACTGTCTATGGAACAAAGGGCATGACTTAGAGTCACATCACACCCCAGTTAGCACACCAGCATAGGAACATCTGAACTTCAGCCTGATCCCCCCCACAACCATCATCTACCGTTATGTAGTCCGCCACTGAGAAACTCAGACTTCTCCATAACCAAGCATTAGATGTGTGAACAATGATTGAGAGCGGGTTTGGTGTGAGGTGTAAACAGAGTGGTTGAGAGCGGGTTTGGTGTGAGGTGTGTACAGAGTGATTGAGAGCGGGTTTGGTATGAGGTGTGTACAGAGTGATTGAGAGCGGGTTTGGTGTGAGGTGTGTACAGAGTGACTGAGAGCGGG
>CM067486.1:986838-1031045 GCA_034552555.1 Semaprochilodus insignis
GAAACAGATGGACTACAGTCTGGACCTGTACAACTACAGAGTGTCCTGTATGGTCAGTGGAGCTGATGTAGATACCTCCGTGCAGATACCAGGAGGTGGAGCTAATGAAGTGTCTAGTAACAGCGCAGAGAAATCACATGATTAAAGGAGAAGAGCAGCTTAAAAGGCATGTCATGGAGTTTATGTGACGTACTGTAGCACTCCTACATATTCCTGCACATCTGTAGCGTGTGCGGTTCTCCAGTTCCTTTTGAACCCCAGCATCAGTGTATTGGGTCTGAGCCTCCCCAGTCCTGCAGCCTGGAGCACAAACGAGAACATTTCCATCAGTGACCACACAATACTGCTTCCACAATTTCAGAATTCTGAAGAACACACAGAAGTCTGCAGTAAAGCGTGTCTGATCTACAGTACAGTCTGTCTGATCTACGGTACAGTATAATATCCTACAGTACAGTCTGTCTGATCTACAGTACAGTATTCTACAGTACAGTCTGTCTGATCTACAGTATAGTATTCTACAGTACAGTCTGTCTGATATACGGTACAGTATAATATCCTACAGTACAGTCTGTCTGATCTACAGTATAGTATTCTACAGTACAGTCTGTCTGATCTACAGTACAGTATAATATCCTACAGTACAGTCTGTCTGATCTACAGTATAATATCCTACAGTACAGTCTGTCTGATCTACAGTACAGTATAATATCCTACAGTACAGTCTGTCTGATCTACAGTACAGTGTAATTAGTATCTTCTGGAGTTAGTGGTCTGATCTACAGCATACTGTTCTGACCTGTAGCAGACTCTTCGTTCCTTCTCGGAAGTTCTCGGAGACAACAGCGGTATAGAATGCTTTCCTCTTCTGCCTATTCAGCCACATCTGATTCTGCTCCATAGACACACTCATCTCCTGCTGCCGCTCCAGCCGCGAACCCTGCAAATTTTAGTCCACAAAATTTATTTATTTGCTGAAATTAACAAATTGAAAAACACAAAATAAAAAATGTGCCGTCACTTTTGAGCAGGACAAATTAAATGATCTTTGTCCAAAAAACAGAAAAGATTGAATTCGAGCAGGGTGGTGGGGCGGGGGGATAAACTGAGCAGAAGCAGATTTGTACACCTGCAAATCGAACCTGAATTTTAGGTGTTTTCATGCAGAGTTTTGACTGTAACACCCTCATTTACAGTGTATTACTGCTGTAAATACAGATGAAATTTGATGAAGGTGTTGTCCTGACAGCAGCGATATGTTGTTTACTTCATGTAGGGTTGTGTGTGGATTCTGCTAGAAGTGCGTCACTGTGTATGTAAACCTACAGCCACTCCAAACAGAGCTGATACATACATTTCCATCATTAAGTAAATGAAATATTAATAAAATGAAGCATCCTGTACGGCTGTAACGTGAGAATTAATGAGTCCTCACCACAAACACTTCGCAGGTGACGCAGAGGCCGTAGTTTTTGGTGAAGGAATGTGCCAGGTCCAGCAGAGCCGGCCGTGTTCTAGGAACTCCGGTCAGAACAATGCACTGGGGCCTGAGGGGGAAATCCACACAACACGAACCTGCATCATCAGCTCACATCAGATTTACTCCTACGGAGCCTGAGCTTAACTCAGACCCCACAGACTCCACAGAAACATGATCTCGGAACACTGCGGTGAGCGATTACAGTGAAAACCCAGAACTTAAAGACCAACTAAACACTTTATACCAGTTATACCAACAAAGAACCAACTTCAGTTCACCAAAACCCTTTTCAGTGGAGAGTTCTAAGGCCGTGTTTTTAGCTCTGAGCTGAGAGAGGCAGTGTTTTTAGCTCAGAGCTAAGAGAGGCCGTGTTTTTAGCTCTGAGCTGAGAGAGGCAGTGTTTTTAGCTCAGAGCTAAGAGAGGCCGTGTTTTCAGCTCTGAGCTGAGAGAGGCCGTGTTTTTAGCTCTGAGCTGAGAGAGGCCGTGTTTTTAGCTCTGAGCTGAGAGAGGCCGTGTTTTTAGCTCTGAGCTGAGAGAGGCCGTGTTTTTAGCTCTGAGCTGAGAGAGGCCGTGTTTTCAGCTCTGAGCTGAGAGAGGCCGTGTTTTTAGCTCTGAGCTGAGAGAGGCCGTGTTTTTAGCTCTGAGCTGAGAGAGGCCGTGTTTTTAGCTCTGAGCTAAGACAGCACATCCTCAGTATAAACAGTCCACCAGTCTCACTGAAATGGAGCTGGGAGTGAAGTCACAGCCTAGAACATTACACTAAACCTAAAGAACAGGTTCTCGTTTGGACGATGACGGTGCGTTTCAGGCTGTGAGACTGTCCTGCAGTGGACTAGGTGAATGTGTACCTGAAGTTCTTGACGTGTTCATCCACTCCCGATAAATTCAGTGCGTTATTCACCGCGCTCACAAACGTCACGGCCTGCGTGGACGATCCCCAGTTCACATCTGCAGGAGACACAGCTCACATTAGTCTCAGATTAGTCTAACATTAGTCTCAGGTTGTGTAGTTGTGTAGTTGTGTGGTATATCAGGTTGTGTAGTTGTGTAGTATATCAGGTTGTGTAGTTGTGTAGTATATCAGGTTGTGTAGTTGTGTGGTATATCAGGTTGTGTAGTTGTGTGGTATATCAGGTTGTGTAGTTGTGTAGTTATGTAGTATATCAGGTTGTGTAGTTGTGTAGTTGTGTGGTATATCAGCTTGTATTCCTACCTGGTTTCTTGACAGTGACGTAGATGTAGAGGAACAGCTCTATAGCGTATGTCACCAGTGCGGCCCACCAGTTGATGACGAACATGACAGCGCAGCACAGCACGGCCCCGAACAGAGACAGCCACATGTTGTAGTACTTATACGCTGGCCTCCAGCCTGCACACACAAACACACAACCCAACATTCATACTGACCCACCACTGATACACACACACACACACACACACAACTCTCTGTGGCTTTAAACGCGCTGTCCTCTTACATGGTCTGAGCCCACAGTAATGGCAATGTTGTTTTCTCACAGCTGAAAGGACAACTCCACCAACTATTCCAAATTTCCACACAGTTCAGGGTTTGAGGTGTGAACAGAGTGATTCGGAGTAACTTCCCGTGAGGGAGCTTTTAGAGGTGGTTCCATTCACCACCACTGTGAACAGATCTGGCTTTATCTAGAACAGAGCATTTCACACCAAACCCACCCTGAACGATTTCTGTGGAATTTCTGGCAGTTACTCCATCATATCATAAAAGTGTTTTACACAGGACTACACGTTCACAAATGAACCCTTCTGTTTAGGAGTGGCAGCTGGGCTGACCTGGAGATTTGGCGTAGGAGGCGTGGAAGCAGGAGAAGTTGATGAGAGCGTAGGAGGCCAAGAAGAAGTTGGAGATGATTGGGGCGATGACGTTCAGCTCAGCTGCAGCAAAACGGGAAATACCACCACAGATTAATTTTAGTGTCCATATATTATATGTGCTCCTAGATTAGATACACACCTGATATGACTATAAAAAGAAAGGTTAGGTCAGAACGTTTATATCACCATCCAGTGTGATAACATGTGCATGCAGGGTTTCTCAGGGTACACGCGCCCTGCAAAGGCGCCCAGGCATCTGAAATTTAGCCAATATGTCTAACAGCCTGCGGGAATTACTGCAAAACTACTGCTGGTGGGAGTAAACATACCCAGGAACAGGCTGTAGCACCTCATAATATTGGCATACGGAGAACACGGAGATATATTGCCAGGTTTAAATGGGAACTCCACCAAAGTTTTGCTCAATTAAACGAATAAGATGTAAACAGGGTCATTTAGAGTGGCTTGTTGCTAGAGAAACCTGCTGTTCACAGTGTTGGTGAAGGTAACCAGACATCCCCCTCTAAAAGCTCCCTCACACAAAGTTCTGAATACGCTGCCTGATGTCTGAGACACTGTTTATGATAGTCTGGAGAAGATTTCAGCCTTAAACTCTGTTTACATCTCAAACGCTGAACTATGCAGAATTTTTTGATTGAATTGGATTTTGGTGGAATTCCCCTTTAAGATATTAATTATGTTACTGTTTTGCCGTATGACTGATACGTGACAGATGGGTCACTTATTTTCAAATAATGAAATGAATAATTGAGGAATAAGGGTCGGAATGTGAACTGTGCTCTGACGCTCACCGATAAGGATGAAGGCCACGGCGATGATGAAGGTGAGCACGTAGCCCCGAATGGGCTCGTTGTTTTTGCCGTGGCCTTTGGCGAAGAAGTGCAGGGCCTTATAGATGTTGTCCTTACAGAGAGCCTGGAACCAGAGAGAGGCAGAGGACAGGCATTTATAGCTCAGGCTAAGGCTTAAAAAACACCAGTACTGAGAGCTAGCTCCACCGGGAATCTCAGTATTCCGGATCAATAACCTCTAATGAATACAGTGATGTATATTAACATATGGATGAAAATTATTCTGAATGTGGCATATTGTGATCTAATACATGCTAGTGTTCTATAGGCCAGTGCACAGTGAGCTAGTGTTCTATAGGACAGCGCACAGTGAGCTAGTGTTCTATATGCTAGTGTACAGTGAGCTAGTGTTCTATAGGCTAGTGTATAGTGTGCTAATGTTCTATATGCTAGCTGTGTGCTGTTGTCTCACCTGGAAGACTTTGGGAGCGCTGACCAGAGAGGCGAGGGCGGAGGAGATTGTAGCGGAGAACGTCCCTGCTGTGATGAGAGGCCCAAATCCAGACACCATAGTCATTACCTGCACATACACACATGAACACATATGCAGACAGGAACCAATCAGTGACTTACATGACCACGTACGTTCCTCATCAAAGAGTTCGGCCAGAGTTCAACCGTGTCCCGTCTCTCTAAATGTGGCGTAAGGAAGTTTAGTGTCTAATGCAGCTTAAAGTAATAGAATCTAATACCCCACCGATCTGCACGGTGTTAACTGCAAGCCCGAATCTTCGCCCCCTCACCTCGAACCGTGTGGAGCTGATCAGTATCAGTATCTCTGAAAGACTCTGACGCTGTATGGACGTTAGGCTCGAAGCCTCAGACGCCCACATGTCTTGGATGATCTACTTTTGGGGTCATTTTAATGAATGAATCAAATCCGACTGACCATTTTGTGGTCTCTCACCTGGAAGTTGTTCATCAGGCCGTATTTGCACTTGGTGGTCTCGCAGACGGAGAAGTCATAGCCGTAATCACAGGCGATGGAGAAGTTGCAGCTGGCTCCGGGAGCGATGGTGTCGTTCCTGTTCCCCGATGCGTCTCGGACGACCGTAGCAGCTGGACGGAGAAGGAGCAGGATGGTCAGACATCGGTCCGATGGTGAACGGACCATCAAAAGTGGCCTGTTCCCGCCTCTTTTTTAGGCAAGTCAGACAAAATCAGTTTAATTCAGCACGAACAGCTCAGAGTAGAGTTAACATTCCCACAGGCCTAAAAACCCGCTCTGGCTTCCGTACACTACCACCCACTTCCATATTCAACATTCAGAAGTCTGGAATCTAGGGATGCCATACCGAGTAAAACCAACCCAGCCAGCAAAGAACGTTCCCAGAATTTCGGCTAACGTTCCCTACAAGTTCTATTTAAGTTCTAATGAAAATCTTTTAGTCTAATGATCAAAGAACGTTTTAAAATGTTGATGTCAGATAATGTTCCTGTGAGGTTGCAACTAAGGCCGTGTTGAGGATGCTGTCGGGGCCACAGATTACGTTATATGACAACAAAAGAAGATTCCCAGTGCAACATTCGGAACATGCTTTATGGATGTTACTGAGACCTGAGACGGCAGCATGCTTTTAGACAACGCTCTCCTACCTTTAGAAAGTACATATTAAAGTACAAGTACATTAAAATATACTTACTCAGTGTACTTCTATTAAGTACACTAAAGTACTACTGAGGTAAAATGGACTGAGGTAATTATTGCACTTGTAATATATACTATTAAAATACATTAAAGTACATTTCAGTATTTTTACCTGGGACCTAATATTCAACTGGGTGGTTTGGTGCTAGTGTAGGGCAGACAAACACCATGCTATCACCAAGAGCCGTGGTACATGTTATAAGACTTCAGTTCAGTCTTTTGATGGTTAGTTCAGGGAAGTCTACCAATTAAAGCTGTTCAGTTCAGTCTCACTTTTGTGCATGACGTGTAAAGTGGCTTCATATTCGCTGGCTTTATTTGGGAGCAGAGGGAGCAGCAGGAAAAGTAGTTCCTGCACTACACCATCATTTACAGCAGCATCTTGGTCTTTTATTTATTGTAATTGAGAGATATCATACCACATCTATCCTCATAAATAAATAAACAAATTATATACTGGATACTTTTGTGCTAGAACTGATTCTTAAAAGTAAACACCAGGATCAGAGGTACCGATATGTAGGTATCCATCCGCCTAACGCGGGCGGAATCACTCTCTTGATGAAAGTAATACCATTGTGGTTGTACACACGTAAAGCAATTCTAATGTCGATCATGCGCAAATTCAGAGATTTTATACTGTCGAGTCATTCGAACGGCTGCAGTGAAACGTGTGAGCGCGACTGTAGATGGGTCAAACTTTCTGCTTTGTATTCTGATTCATTTCTACAAGGTGGAGATCAAATCTCAGGACAGGGAACCTGACGAGATATGACTGTAGATCGTTTTTGGCCTCCAGTTTATTATTTAATCCAGTCCCAAAATGCTTTAAACACTAAAACTAAAACTTCTGAACATACCTCATATTTAAACCCTCATTAAGGGTTTAAAGCTACCATGGTATGTGAAGATCGAAAACTGCTTCCACACTTTTGTGCATGCACGTTTATGCAAATTCCATACAAGGACAGGTTTAAACCGCCTGCCTGCAGCGTAACCACAGTGCTCGGTGTGTAGGATGGTTACAGCTGTAGATATGGGGCTGCAGGCGTTAAAAGAGGGTGTGAATGAAATCTAAGCCTGTTATATGATAGCGCTAATGATTAACTGACGGCTATCAGGAAGAGTTTGTTCATTTCTCACTCTCTCATTGATCCACAGTGAGACTATAACTTCATTAATAAATTATCCACTTTAAACTGTCAGTTTCAACACAGTTAGTCTGATAACCGTGCGGTGATTTATTAGGGACGTGTGATTAGCCCTGCTGGGTTAGCGAAGGTCAGCATATCTACTCACAGACGCACAACCCGATGGCCAGGTAGGTTACTCCGGTGATCAAGATGGCCAGCAGGGTGCCGATGGGAATAGCCGCCTGAGGGTCCTGCAATCGTACATGCATTAGGTTAACTACAGCAAGTGAGAGAGAGAGAGAGAGAGAGCAGTACTCCCTCTAGAGGAACCAGCAGACCAACATCTTTGCTCACCAGCAAAACCAGCATACCGTGGAGTTGGCATAGAGCCCAGTTCTTCACACGTGCACCTTGAATCCCGTTTTCAGTCCTGGATTTTGTTCTCATTAGCCACGTAGTGTCACACATACCAGGGATTACAAAGTCCAGGACTGAAAACGGGAATCAAGGCCCAGATTTGAAGACCCCTGGCATAGAGTACGACCCAGGAAACCAGCATCCCAGCGTCCGAAGCCACAGCGTGCCAGTTTTGCTGGGGACCAGCTTAAAAACCTCTGTTGCTAGTGACCAGTGAATGAATGTGTGCATGCTCAGCAGAGTGTGCTGCGATCTTACCCTCAGGTCTCCGGAGATGTTCGCTCCAGCCAGGATTCCTGTTGCTGCAGGGAAGAATATTGCAAAGACGGAGAAGAACGTCTCTCCGTCCCGGAAGTTTGGGGTGAAGTTGTCTCCCATTATGGAAGCTGTGTGATCAGAACAGAGTTAAATGAGCGTGCGAGTACGTCCGTCTGTACGTTACGTGTTTTATTGCCTATTTTTAAGAAGCTACTCCAAAATTATGATGATTTCATGTTTTCCTTGATTGCTGGTCAGGAAAACCTTTTGGTTTGCACGGTGAGATCGGGGAAGACCAAAGCATGGCAGTTCTCTGAAGCTCGGTTCCACTCACCGCGATAACTGTAGAAGCCTTTAGACTTTTTGTCCTCAGTGGCGGGAATCGCAGTGCCCACAAACACGTTTGCGATGGCCACCAGGAGAATGACCAACAGCACGATCTGAGCCTGCAGAGAGAGAGAAAGAGAGAGAGAGAGAGAGAGAGAGAGAGAGAGAGAGAGAAGTAAGCTTCCGAAATGCACCTGTGTGGGATATATAGACTGAACTTTTCATGGTGATTCCAGTGAAGGAACTTTAGAGATCAGAATATATGGCACAATATGTAAGACCATCTTTGGCACTATATTCCTATTAATATGTCACTTTCAGCCATATGGCCTCTCAAATAGCTTCAAACACTAGCAGCTCTAAAATCAGATAAGCAATATTAGCATTAGCATCTAGCTAACACCAAAGTTCCTCATCTGCACCAAACTTCACCAGATCAATAAAAATGCCAAATCAAAAGGGATTAAAACATTCCGGACGAGCCCCCAGATGTTACAGCGCTCACATTTTGTCTTAGGGAGCTGTGGGGTCGGCAACACGTGGCATTGAGCTGGTGATGGAGGGATAAAAGCATGGGGAACCAAAACAAATACACAATAAACTGCTGTGCTTATACCGAGTGCCACACTGGGAGGACCAACCTGTGGACGGCACCAGAGAAAGGACCAAAACACACATAACCACTCTAGACTACTCTGGAACCAAAAGTGCTAAGCTAAACTATAAATGGGCAAAAGCTAACTACTCTAAACTTCCCCGGTCCGAATGTACAAGGAGAGGGTGCCTGCCGTCTTGGTGCCGTGACCCAGACTTGAATCAGGGTTGCTGTGGCCACAATACAAAGTACTAACTGTTAGAACAAAACCATCTCCTTGTGTTCTTGCCTGACATCATCTTTCACTGCCCAAGCTGCATACCAATACTCAGGAATGTGTGTATCAAGAACGGTTTGAGAACCTGGATGTGTTCTTGCGCGTTCTTCCAAACAACCAAGGATGCATGGGTTGGCGATGAGACCGAACAGAAGTACCCAGCATTCTCTGTGGCCCAGTACACGGACCCACAGCAGTATGTTTAAAGGTTCTCATTTTAAGATCCCGTATACTGCCCCCTCCTGGGCCTGCGTGGTATTGCATATGGCTTCCAACATGGCTCCTCTCTGGCTGGCTCCCCCTGCTCTGCCCACTGCTCATACCTGAAGCTAATCATTGCCTCATTAACACTGCTACTTAAACCTCTCTGTTTGTTCTGTTCGTGCCAAAGTCTATATGTTCTTGTGTGAGTTCTTAGCTGTGATTCTGTTAGTTTGTTCTTGCCGTGTTTCAGATCCTGATCTTCCCTGTCTCCTGGTGTTTGATTTCTGGTTTCTGGTTTTGGGTATGTCTCTGCTGTTGTCTGCCTGTTATCTGGACTGTGAGTACTGAAATGCCCCAAGTAAAGCCACTCAGCACTTTCAACCTGCCTCAACCCCCTCGACCCAGATGTCCAGTCCACTTTGGGAATGAAACGAGTTGAGAAATCCACATTAAGGCTGTAAATATTTACTCCTTTGCTATAAATAACACCTGATCTGAAAGTCTGTTCTGGCATTTGTTGAGGACGGGAGTCAGGTTAGGAGTGCAGGTAGCCTTTCCTTCATCTCTCTCCTCAGCCTGGATCAGCTCCTCCTCAGCTCGGCACTGACGGCTGCAGCACCTTTTCTCTCTCTGTTTACCCTACAGTTACTCTGATCCCTCCATACGCTGCGCTCCACTGTTCCTGCAGGCTTTAATCAGAGTTTAACCCGCTGCTCACGGCTTCATTCCAGCAAAGGAAAAACCCAGCAGTCGCTCCGTTATCTATTTTGGGATTCTCTCTTTAATATCCTGTTTAGTATCAGCTACTAAATTGTCTCTTATCGCTCAGCTGGACTATCAGAGGTGCTGTTGCCCAATAGCAAGTACACAGTACATCTCCAACTCCTGCGCATGTGTTCTCCACCCTGGTGTCATTGGGAGGTCAGTGCTTCCAAAGTAACCTTTCAAGAACGGTCTTACCAATAGCACAAGTCAGTTCTACACGTTCTTGGTACTGAGAAGCCCCCCCTGTTATTCTGGACCATGTCTATTGGTCCATTCTTCATGACATCATGATATTCACACAGTGTAAAGGCTGTTTTACATTAGATCAAAAAGAGAAATTCACTGCTGCTGAGACTAGATCAGATCCTGCAGACTATTAAAACCTATAGAGACTGGTGAGAGGTGTAAACGGAGTGACTGAGACTATGAAAGACTGTATTAGACTGTAAAGGCAATTATAACTGAGATATAAGACTGTTTTAAACTGAATACTGAAGACTAATATAGCATACTATAACTCTAACACTATGTTGGACCACAGACCCCTATAGAGAGTTATAGTAACAGTATGTTACACTGTAGTACATGTAGTATATGTAGTATATGTAGTATATGTAATAAACACACTATAGATACCAAACAAAACCCTCATCATGAATGTGAACTGAGTGTGATAAGCTGTAGCCCTCTGTTAGGACTCACTTTGGCCTCCCACTCCATCCCAGCCACCGATATTCCAAGCAGCAGGATGACGGTAATGCAGCCGACGATCCTGATATCGTTCACCTCGTCCACCATGATGGCGTTATTCACCTAGAAACAAGCACAACAGCACAAACGCGCCACCGTCAGCAACATCACACGGGATAATTCCAAATAAATGTAGTCTGTGTTTTATTGAGGTGCTGATGACAGAATAACTGAAAGAGTCTCTCCACGTTTCCGGTATTTTATGGAAGGTGTGTGTGGAAGGTCAGTATCTGCAGATCTGAGATCATAAACGGACAGACTTTCAGGAGCTTTAAGGTCATTTAGAGCTTTAAAAACCAGCAGCAGGACTTTAAACTCTAGTCTAAATGACCCATGCAGGTCTAAACGGGGGTGACATGAGTCTCTGGCTTTGGCGTTGTGAGGATCCGAGCTGCTGTGTTCGGCCCGAGTTGTATGGGATGGACTGTTCTCTGCTGGAAGAGGACCATTACAGTGATCAACTCTACTGCCAGGTCTTGCCAGTCAGAAGGAACGGACATTTATAATTGCGTGTCGTCAGCACAGCTATGAAAACTGATGTCATGTTTCCTGATGGCTTCACCTGGAGGCAGCATGTACATAGACAAAAGGGCAGAGGCCCTAAAACCGACCCCTGTGGTACACCACACGAAATGAAAACAGGAACTGTCTGTTTGTTAACATTCTAAAATGAATTGCTTCTATGTTAATAAGCAATTAAGTACTCATTTTAAAATATATATATTAACTTCTCATAGTTCATGGTTCTGAATAATCGTTCATAAGTACTTAATAATGAGTAACTGAGTGCACACGTAGGTGATAGTTTAGTTTTCCTCATTACCTATGTACTGATTATTACACTGATAACGAACTGATAAGAGCGTTTAATCAAATAAATACTTAATAAATAAACACTGCGCAGTGCAGTGTTGGTCATCCTCTAGTCCCTCATCAGCGGTCACTGGACGCTGCCCGCAGGGCGCTGTTGTGCTGGATAGTTTTGGTTGGTGGACGATTCTCAGTCCAGCAGTGACACTGAGGTCTGATCCACTCGCACCAGCACCACACACACTAACACACCACCACCACATCAGTGTCACTGCAGTGCTGAGAATGATCCACCACCCGCATAGTACCTGCTCTGTGGGGGTCCTGTGGGGGTCCTGACCATTGAAGAACAGGGTAATACAGTATACAGAGAAACAGATGGACTACAGTCTGGACCTGTACAACTACAGAGTGTCCTATATGGTCAGTGGAGCTGATGAAGTGGACACTCAGTGTAGATAACTGAGTGGAGTGGCCGGAGGGTATATTGTCCACTGTAGCTGGAACGAGTAGAAAGACATTAATATTTTGGGAAACTGATACAGACCAACTTATGAAGTGAGTCAGTTCTGTTTATTAAGGCTACACTGCAGAGGAACCTGAGCACACGCAGGTGAACATATGATCCGGAGGCTGTACAGTACCTTCAGGAGATCCACCACCGTCTCAGCAAATCCCACCACGTACATTGCTACAGCCNGTGTGTGTGTGTGTGTGTGTGTGTGTGTGTGTGTGTGTGTGTGTGTGTGTGTGTATGTGTGTGTATGTACCTCCTCTGACCACTCCGTTTGTGCAGATAGCTGACATGGACAGGGCAGTTAAAGTGGTGACCACACAGCTCAGTAAAACGATGATAACCCCCAAACCTGAAACACAAACATCAGCATTCATCAACACCATCACAGTTTACAGGTCCAGCTCTTTAGCTGCTTAGACGTTCTCATGGGCTCCTCCGTGACTATGCATAGTATTAAACGTCTTGCTCTTGGAGCAGTCTTTGTTGGTGGTCCACTCCTGGGGAGGGTGACGGTGGTCCTGAACCTCTTCCATTTGTACCCAGTCTCTCTGACTGTGGATGGTGGAGTCCGAACTCTTTAGAGATGGTTCTGTAACCTTCTCCAGCCTGATGAACATTAGCAGCTCTCCTCTGTTGGTGCCATGATACACGTCCACAGTCATGTGTAATGGAGATCCGACTTTGATAGATCTCTGTTCTTTAACTACAGCATGATATGCAATAACAGGTAATTGGATGCAGTTAGCATGTTGCTAACAGCTGATGCAAACAAGCTTCCCTTATTTGTTAGCCTTGCTGCTCTAGTGCTAAAGCTAACAGAGGAAACCTCAGGCACCAGACTTGTCTCGGCTGATTGACTACATTTGGAGCAGGTTGGGGGGTAAAGCTGGCTAAATGTGATTCCCTGCAGAAGTATCGCTTTAATGAGACCACGCTGGTATAAATCTCCTCTGGCCGGAGGGGCGGGGGGGGCACTTCAGACCTCCTGGAGAGCGAAGCGGAACAGCGAGGCGTCTCTGACGGGCCATTAGGAGCGCTGAGCCCGAGGCTGTTACTCATTCACTCGTAGCGGAGAGCGCACGTTAGCCGCTACAGTGGCTTTAAGCCTGCCATTAGTTTTACACCATAAACTGACCGGCGGCCCGCGGCCACAGGCAGACCACCCCCGCGATGGCGCGTCAAAGAACAACTAACTGGATTAACCTCTACACGCAGAGCTGCTTCACCAACCGCACATTACTCAACCTGCGACCCTGCACTGACTCCGCCATCCTCAACTCCTGAGTCAGCTAGAACCTCATAGACTACATCAGTTCTAATACAATTAATATCCATAATGACGTGTATTTGTTAATTGATTTATGTAATTTAGTTCTTATTTATTTGCGGTAGGCTGAACGGGTGGGGTTAAACTGTCTGTAGGTTGAATGGGTGGGGTTAAACTGTCTGTAGGCTGAATGGGTGGGTTTAAACTGTCTGTAGGCTGAATAGGTGGGGTTAAACCGTAAAAAAACAGCTTTAACTCCACCCATTCGGTCTACAGACAGTTTAACCCCACCCATTCATCTTGAATCAGTTTACCCCCACCCTTTCATCTTACAGCAGTTTAGCTACACCCACCTAGCATTTAATAGTTTATCCCCACCCGTTCAATATGCAGCAATTCAACCTCACTCAATCAACCTACAGTAATTTAGCCCCGCCCACCACAGCAATTTAGCCTTAGCTTTTGGAGGTTATTACAAGAGTAATGTATAATGGGTGGAGCTAAACTGCTGTAGAGTCAATGGGTGGAGCTAAACTGCTGTAGGCTTAATGGGTGGGGGTAAACTGCTGTAGACTGAATAAGTGGAGCTAAACTGCAATAGGTTGGATGGGTGGAGCTAAACTGCTGCATGCTGAATAGGTGGAGCTAAACTGCTGTAGGCTGAATGGGCGTGACTAAACGGCTGTAGACTGAAGGCGTGGAGCTAAACTGCTGTATGCTGAATGGGTGTGGCTTAACTGCTGTAGGCTGAATGGGTGGAGCTAAACTGCTGTAGGCTGAACAGGCAAGGCTAAACTGCTGTCAGCTAATTGAGCGGGATGGTCGTGTGACCGTGATGAATTCAGCTTAGTTTCCGTATTCGGACTGGGGAGTGAACAGTACGGTCTGAAGGTGTGATATTGGTTGTACAGCACATCAAACAGAGAAGGTTTTTATTAATTTGGGAGTTTTGATATTGTCATTACTACAGGACAGAAAGTACATGTGTGATATTAAATGAGTGTTCTACACGACCGTACGTGGCTGAAAGTTCAGTCTACCTTTACCAGTCCCGTATAGCAGCACGCTGTAACTGAGCTACCCTTCTTTGGTGTGTATTGTGTTTATTATTCATTACAAATTTAATTATTCATTGAAAATCTGTGTGTGTGTGTGTGTGTGTGTGTGTGTGTGTGCTTTACCGACTCCTGCTTGTCCAAACACCCAGCTGAGTCGGATGAACAGCATCACTCCCCAGATGTTCAGCATGCACCTCACCTGGAGGACAAAACAACAATGACTCAACACAGACAGAACTTTGATCACAGCGTTTGTGTACCCCAGTGTCACACCAGCAGGCTAATTATTATATCCAGTGGTCCTGATACATAAAGATGTCCTTAGGAAGCAAAAAAAACCCACCCATTCAGCCTACAGCAATGAACCCCACCCATTCAGCCTACAACAATTAACCCCATTCATTCAGCCTACAGCAATGAACCCCACCCATTCTGCCTACAGCAATTAACCCCACCCATTCATCTTACAGTAGTTTAGCTCCACCCACCTAACATTCAATAGTTCATCCCCACCCATTCAATATGCAGTAAATTAACCCCACTCATTTAACTTATAGCAATGTAGCCCCACCCACTTAGCATACAACTGTTTAGCCCCACCACCCACCAGCAATTTATCCAAATATGTAACAAAATATAAGAAAAGCTTTTGGAGGTTATTACCAGGGAAAGCAACTATTTTCTCATGATGCTGTTAGCTTAGCTAATGTTAGCTACATGACCTGAAAATAAGGTCCAGCATCTCTCTTTATCTTGGTAATCTACTGGCGATGGGTGTCTGGATTATTGGGAAATGATCGACCCATGATCACGTTTTGGTCTTTAAAGAAATGTACAGCCTCGTACACAACAATATGCTGTACTAGCGTCACCGCCAGGGCTTTCCGCACTGTTCCTACACAAGCTGCCTCACCACAGCCTCACCTTCACCAAGGACATTTTCTAAATGGCAATGGCCGTGATATTAACCAGCCGAAGAGCAGCAGGCTGTGTGAGCAAGTTCAGAATTTTACAGAAACAATTTGGGTGACTATTGACTTATACTGTTTGTTAGCAACATTAGCCTCGTAGTTCTGGCTTAAACTAAAGAAGCAACACTTGGACACCAAAGATATTTTGGCTGATTGACCACATCTGGGGCAAGTACAGAACTGTGTATATTTGATTTCTCGCTAAACGTTGCCTTTAATGATTGCATTGTTTTTCATGTAATTAGCGGATAATAGGCTTTAGGATGGAATAAACCAGGAAATTTAAGGAATTAGTCATATCACCAGCATGATGGGTGTCTTTCAGCACTGCATGTTGGAGTGTATTTCACAAAGCAGGATTTCTCAGTTAGCCAGATACCTAAGGCCCAGACTCAATCATGTCCTAAAGGAGAAATCCCACATTGTGGACAGAAGCTGATCTGAAGGAATGCTTGTGTGTAACACTCACCAGAACCCCCTTAATCCAGCCGAATTTAACAAACCCTCCAGTGTTCTCCTTGGGGGCGATGGCCTCGACATCATCACTCTGCAAAACGTCACTGCCCTCCCCATCGTCCACGGTGTCGGGAATATCCAGATCTCCATTCTGTCAACAAACAAACAAGCAACAAACGTTAATTGATGAGACAGACCTTCAAACGGATGCCTAGCGTGGCTTCTGTCCAGTATGTATTCATGTTTAATGGGCGAGCAGCTGCTCAGACTCATTCCGAATGCAGGTTTTCCTCTTGTGGGTTTTCAGGATAACAAATATTGGATGGGAAAACATGTCAGGCTGTGATTTTCACACGTTTGCAGCTGCAGCGCAGCACTCAGAACTCTCCTCCAGCTCAGAGCGAGCCAGGGATGTGGTACACTTGCCACGTTTTTATAATGCGGTTGAAGGATTTGGGTATTTCCTGGGAATACGAGCGTGAGATCAGTGTTCCGCGTGATAATTAGGTCCTCTGGTGGGCTTTTTCCATTATTAACTGACCTGGTCTTTAATGCTCTGTGATCTATTAGTTTTAGCCGGCATGTGGAATGTCTGCTGTGCTCTGCCACGAGTATCAGCCAGGCCTTCGCTGGACCTGTTTTTATTAGCCTACATCACTGACGACTTTCATCTGATGCCAGTTTCTATCAAGTTATGAATAAGCATCTCACTTACTAGCATGCTGTTTTGATTTAGCACTAAGGGTTAAGGCTATGCTAACTTAGTTACTATTATTTAGGTGATGCTAAAGCTTTAGCCTTAAGACTCTAAAGGACACTATACCAAAAGAAGACCTCCAGCTGGAGACTAACCCCAGCCTGGGTAGAAGAAGCTACAGGTTGGGTGGAAGTTAGCATTTTATCTAGCAAGATTTGTCAGTTAGCTACCTAGCTAAAGTGTAGGTGAGGTAGTCCACATAGAAATTAGGGAAGTGTTCTTAGCAGATTTTTTTTCAGAGATATGTCTTATATTAGCATCAAGCTAACCTAGATAGACCTCAACTTATCTAGCTAACTAGCTTATGTGGTTTAGCGTGCAGCTAACCTTATCCCTGCACCTAAATAAACCATGTTATTTATTCAACACCACCCAACCAAAGTACCTTGTTTCCGGCCCTGATAGTAAGAAGATAGCAGACCATTGTTGGCCTCCGGACTCCATCTCCCAGAGTTCACTCCATGGTGACGTCACAGCCACGTGTCCCGAACCCACCAATCACACTTCAAGCTCTCCTGAATTTTAACGAGACTCACCTGCACCTCATTTCCCCTTCAGTACTCATACCCCTCAGTTACACTCCCTCATTGCGAAGTATTGCCAAACCTCGTTTGCATACTAAGCGCTCTCTCTGTAGTTCTCTGATTGCTGTCTCTGGTTCTGACTCTTCTTTGTTCTCTGACTCTCTCCCTCTCGGATTCTGCCTTTTAGTTTTGTTCGCCTGTTTGATCGTTTATCTGACTCTCTGGTTCTCGACCCCTGCCTGTCTCTTGTACTTCCCCTCAGCCTCGCTCTGTGTTGCCGTGTATTTGTTGCTGGTTCTGATTACCAACCAGTCAAATAAACACTCTCTGACTTTTAGCTCGGTGCGCGTCAAAGTACATTTGTTCTTGACAGTCTTAGATGCTTTGCGTTTGAAAAGTGCTCCATAAATAAAAAGCATTATTATTATTATTATTATTATTATTATTATTATTATTATTATTAAATGCCTCAAAAGTTTGAGTCCATTTGTAATGAAACTGTGTGATGTCAGGTCAGTTTCAGCCCTTTATTACTGGTGAATTGCTACAGTATACGTCCATGATTAAAATAGATCCAGAACTGACTAAACCACTTTGAATTCCAGTGTAAACGCTTTTTAAGAGGCCTTAGCTGCTACTGTACAGTGAACGTCGGTTTTTATTTCTGACTTAAAGCAGTTCAGGTGACGTGAAAGCTGTAAGGTGGGCTGTATGAAAATCACAGTTGAAACATGAATGCAGCATTTAGCTTACTTTAGCTAGCTAGCTAATTCAGGTAGCTTGTTATTTAGTTGGTTTATTACCAAGAGCCAGGCTGAGGCTTTGACCACTCTGGGCTTCGGCACTGCAGCCCAATACCACGTGTTTATATATTTATTTATTTCCAAAATCAAAAGAAAATAATGAATAGAAAGTTCATTAAAGGTTTCTGCTGGTCCCCGATGGTGTCCAGGGGCCACTAATGGTGTTGTGTGTTTTCCTGATGGGTTGATATCACAGTGTAAAGGGTTCTAACAGGTGTTCTGGACTGATTTCAGATGCACTTGGTTTGGTTACCTAATGGTTCTAATGGTCATTTCCTCAGCAGGGTGCTTCATGAACTTGTGAACCAGCAGATATTAAATGCTCGTTTGTTTGAGCCTTTTTACGGCCTAATATCTGACATTAAAGCACAGTTACTCTGCGCCTTGCTGGCAGCAGGTCAGGCGTCCAGTCTGAGGCTCCTCTCTGAATCAGCAGCACTTTCAGGCCTCGTTTGCATTAATTAGCCCATTCGGGGCGAACGGATCAATGCGTTAGCCCGAGGAGATCATTACTCATAAACTAAGTGTTTTCTCTCCGGCTTTTAGATCGGAATTGCAGTGAGCTGAGCTATTGATCTGAGTTAAGCACCGTGCCCAAGCTGGGTCATCATTACTGCCCCTTTATTGTCTTGGTTGGAAGCAGCAGGAGGGCTGCGGGAGTGAGCCGAGTCTGTTTACTCTACCACATACCCGAAGAAGGAAAGTCGTGGTTTAATGTATAATTCTCTGAAATGCTGAACGTTCAGCCTTCTCCTGACACTTATCTGGAGACGAAGTCAACACTGACCATAAACCGGCTTTGGGGTGGACTTTGGGAAAACGTTGCAAAATTGGATCCACAGGTTTCCAAGGTTTGGAAATCCTCACTGTGATTATCAAACAGTTAATTAGTGATTAAGTAGTGCAAAGCCACAAACAACACTAATGTTCTTCTTTATGTGGACTCCGGAATGATTGGGAATGGTGTTCTGGCACATAGATGTACTGTTTTCAGACAATGTTCCCTAAATGATGATCTTTTTCCCAAGAAACTGTCTGGGAACACCCTAGCAGCCACCTGGAGACTGTTTAAGCTGAGTTCAGCAAACTGGGATATTATCGTGAAATCTGACCCGAGCAGAAGTTCTGGCATATTTGATATTTTCCATGTGAGTTTTCCACAGCAAATAACCATAGAGCACGAGGAACGTATTACCACTCCATCAACAAAACACGGCATTTGACCATTTGCACAGACGTTTGTATAAATCACTGAACACATGAAATGTGCAGTTGAACCAAGTTAATCACGGCTCAAGGAAAGCCATGGAACATTGTGGAATCTGCCCTCCAAGCAGAGTGAGAGTGTGAGTGCGGTTTAGAGTGTGGAATGCTGGGAGATGCTGTAAATAATCCAGTGCAGAGGTGTGACTGAGGTTATCTAAGGGTTAGATATGCTGCTTTATTCAGCAGTGCGGTGATAACATGATCACAGTGCTGGAATAACCGGTGCTGAGTGGCAGCAACTGGTGCAGAGTGGCAGTAATCAGTGTAGGGTGGTAGTAACCAGTACAGACTGACAGCCCATTGGTGCTGAAGTGCGGTGTGACAGGATCTTGTGCAGCGTGGCAGTGATCAGTGTAGGGTGGCAGCAACCGGTGCTGAGTAGCAGTATTCAATGGTGCTAGGTGGCAGTTATCAGTGCAGAGTGACAGTAACCAGTGCTGATTGGCAATAACCAGTGCAGAGTGGCAGCAACTGGTGCTGAGTGTCAGTAATCAGTATGGGGTGGCAGCAGCAGGTGCCGGGTTGCAGTAATCAATGGTGCTAAGGTGGCAGTAATCAGAGATGGAGAGTGGCAGTGACCAGTACTGAGTGGCAGCAACTGATGCTGAGTTGTACTTGCACTTCAGTGGACGTTATTCTGCGTATTGTAGGGTTAGGGTTAGGATTAGGATTATTGTATTAGATTATTGTACACTTATTTTTCTGGAATAAAGCTTAGAACAGTCAGTCAGATATTCCCCATGTTCCGTACCACAGACTGCTCTCCTAAAGAACACTCTGCTTATCGTCTGATTATAAACAGCTCATTTCATCCTGCTTGTTTAAACATTGTTTTTCTACGCTGAGTAAGTGTAATTATGAGCTACAGTGACCTTTAACCCTTGACTTTTTAATCCTCTCCCCTCCTTTAATAATGAGATTGAAGTGACTTTTTGAAGGACATGAGCTACAATTCATACTTTTTTGTTTGTAATACAAACCACAATTTCACTACCAAACTACCGTTTCAGCAGGTTAATATGAATACAGGTGCCACTTCAGCAGCATTTTATTGTTCCTCTGATGAAACAGATCAATTATAAGCGTTTACATAGTGAACTGTGTACTATTTGTGTTGCATAGAAACTATCACCGTGCATCCAACAACAGCGGCAGCGTGCACCTTCATTTATACAGTGATGGGAAACATGCCAGTAACCGGTGAGTAACCAGTGCTGAGTGGCAGTAACTAGTGCTGAGTGGCGGTAACTAGTTCTTAGTTGCAGTAATGGTGCTCAGTGAAAGCAACCAGTGCCGAGTGGCAGTAACCCGTTCTAAGTGGCAGTAACACGTTCTAAGCGCAGTAACTGATGCTGAGTGACAGTAATGGTGCTGAGTGGCAGTAGCAAATGCTGAGTGGCGGAAACTAGTTCTTAGTTGCAGTAATGGTGCTGAGTGGCAGCAACCAGTGCTGAGTGGCAGCAACCAGTTCTAAGTGGCAGTAACCTGTTCTAATAACAGTAACTGATGCTGAGAGACAGTAATGGTGCTGAGTGGCAGCAACCAGTGCTGAGTGGCGGCAACCAGTGCTAAGTGGCAGTAACCGGTGCTGAGTGGCAGCAACCAGTGCTAAGTGGCAGTAACCGGTGCTGAGTGGCAGCAACCAGTGCTAAGTGACAGTAACTGGTGCTGAGTGGCCGAAACCCGTGCTGAGTGGCAGTAACTGGTGCTGAGTGGCTGAAACCCGTGCTGAGTGGCAGTAGCTCTCCTGGCGACTCCGCCCCAAACTCTCCTAAAGCTTACCCTGTGTAGTTTGCTCTTCTCACAGGAGGACACCCTCGCTAGAGCTTATAACCCTGTTTGGTTAACCAGCCGTTTAAGACAAAGGACCCGGTGCCTAGTGCACGTACGTCATAGGAGACTATACGTCCTTAGACACCCAAACTTCAAATTTAAAATAAAACATTTTTTAACCCGTATAAATATGGTAGCAGAATTCCTCCCGGAGTTTCCCACATTTCCATCTCCTCATCTCTTTCTGTCTACAGTCTAAATTCATTTCATCATCTGTTAACGTACCTGTATGTCTTTTCTGGAACTGTTGGGAATTTTAGACTGTTTTATTTGGTCTACCTGTCATAAAATGTTCACGCAGTGGAAACAGCTACCATTTTCCAATGGAAGTCTATATATATATATAAACCTTTATCAGGAATTACAGAAGGAAAAATGTGCTTAACTTTAATGTGAATCATTCCTCTTAATCCATTCATCATGGAACATTCACTCACGGCGTAGAGCATCTGCTGCTGTAATAACACTGTCCACTGAAGTCTGTAAAGTGCTGCAGACTCATGTATACAACCAGAAGAGAATATATAATCGGAGTATTTGATGCTGTTACTCGACAGCTTCACAGATTTCACACAGATATTCCCCGTGTTCGGCACAAAGCCGTGTCCGGAATGATGAACAGAGAAGACGATTCTAAAATTACTGAGAGAACTGAAGACCATTGAGAAGGAACTTCTAATTACCTACTCATATTTGAAAAGCGGGAATCGAGGCAGTTACAGATGAAGGAATTGCTATGAATAGATAATAACAGTTTACAACCTGCCGATATTCCCAGAATGAAGCGGAGCTATGTTATAGAACATCTTCGGCTGTGGAGCTCGGGATTTCAGCCCACAGTACAGAAAATATCAGCAGTTAATAACATAACAAGTGATTTATGAATATTTACTGTTTAGAATATGAACCGCTTTCTCTTCCTGCAGCTCCAGAAGAAGTTTTCCTGCAGAACTTCAACTTCAGGATCTTTGGAATCTTTGAATCTTAGGAGCTCTGGAATCTGTGTGTCCTACACTACAGTTTTTACTATCGTTCCTCACTACAGTACACCGCATTCACTACACCATCCCTCTCCAGAGCCCTGCTTCTGTTGGTTTTCATTTTTGTCAGAATTGGAATTATCTAGCTGCCCTTTACACTGTGTCGGAATTTCATGATAATCTGACAAACAGCAACCATCCAAAATCACTTAGAATGGATCATCTCTCTATTAACTTCTATTCAAAGTGAAGAAGGTGTTTCACTCTCCTGTAAACGGACTCTTTCAGACATACAATATACAGTAAAATATATAAAAGTCGGGCTCAAAAGTCTGAGAGCGCACTGGAAATCTGGGAATATTTTAATGTAAATCTGGAAATAAATAACACAACATTTTTAAAATTTGAAACAGAATTTAAAATGTGTGAAATTGAGGCATTCAAAATGGTCAGATCTCTAACAGTGGAGCTCGTGTTCAGATGACTCCCAGATGGATTTGACTGACTGATCCGAGAAACGTATGGAATTCTTGCAGCTGGAGTGCATGCCACCAAATTCTGAGAAATTCTGAAATTCGTTTTCCAAGATTTTCCCGTTCACTCAGATTAGTACTCTGATAATAGAATTTGTGATGAAATTCTTTCTACCAGGTTAGAAATGATCTTCTCCAGTGCTCTCAGACTGTTGGATGCTGCTGCGCGTGGCTGTGTTTACCTTCTGGAAGACCTCGTGTAGGTCCTGCAGAGAAGGTCTGATGGCCCTCTGTCCGCTCACGCTGCCGGCGTTTCTGTAGAAGTCGATATTCGGCACTCGGTCCAGAGTATTGTGGCCGAACGCGCTGACCACTGATGGCCGAACTGCTCGATGCTCTCCATTCCTGTAACCGTTACCTGAAAACGAGGTCTCCTCGTAGAGCGGGGGGTCATCTTTGGACTTCTCGAACGCTAGGTTCTCCATGAGGACTCCCGGTCAGATCAGGTCACTTCAGCAGCAAAACGGCTCTGCTAATCCTAAGGCAGGATGCGGCTCACCAAGGTTCCACGCGGTTCTGTCAGAAGGACCTGAATGGGCTCTTCATGCTAAAAGCTGGCGTTTGGGCTCAGGTGTTTATATACCCATCAGTCGCTCCCACAGGTGCTCCAGATGGGATTTTGATTGGCTTTGGCTCGCTGTGCTTGAGCAAGCGGTGCAGAAACGTCCTTGCTCCATCAAAGGGGACGCAAGAGGCACGCTTAAAGATTAACCCGGGCCGTAAAATCTAGGAGAAGATAATGAGCCTTGGAGCCGAGGAGAGGAACATTGATTATTAATGGCGCTGTGTGAAGTGTGGAGGAAGCACATGATGTCCCGCATCGCTTTATGATTCCATGTCTATCACTGTCCTCCTGTCACTTCAGACAAATCATAAAAGCCGGAGTGGTCGGAATCACACGCAGTTTAAATCTGGCTCAGTTCCATCCGGAGAGAAGTTGATCTCGGGCACATTGCAGTCTGATCCTCAGGAAAAGATCATATACAGATCACACATATATAAAACAACGTTCAGGAAGCTGATGTATAACTCTATAGCAGAAGGAAATACATACCAGCACTGTCCAACAGATAACAAGCCTCCAGAACTTCCCTAATTTCCCAACAGGAGAGGACAGAACGTTCCTCACGAGAACAAAAATGGACATACTATTTTGGACAGTGTCAATATGTAACCATATACAACATTACTGTGACATTACTGTTTAAAGAAAACCTCCATAATTAAGAGGAATTTAATGCTAGTAATCTGTAGATTTCATACATGGTAATTTTCCATGTTGTTCCTGAAACGAGCAGCTGGCAGCTCCAAACGACAAAACAGGGAAAAGCTATGAGGTTGTTACATAACACCAACCATATATACAGTGTATACAGCAACGGCTGGACACATATTTATAGATATTCATACACTATTACCGTATTGATTTACTATATTCTAACAGCAATTATTACTAATCACACCATTAATATACTACTATATTACTATACTACATTCCTACTGCTACTAGCTTTATATTACTGTTGACGTTATAGGTATTCCTGTATTAGTTTATTCATACTGTATTACCACTTTTACTAGGTTACTATTGTCATTCTAAGTACTTCTAAATGACTATATTACTAGTTGTATATGACTTTATGGATTCCTATATTACCACTATTGTAATACTACTGTTATATTGCTATGGGCACTCTGAGCAGTCCAACACCACTGCTGTTAGTACACTGTTGCCATATTGTTGTTGGTGCTCTCTAAGAGGTTCTACACTGCTATTACTATAATGCTATTACTGTATTACTGTTGCTATATCATTAAGCAGCTCTACATTAATAACATCATATATGTATTTACAATTAGCATATTCCTGTAAGGTGCTATTGCTATTACTATATCATTACTAATCTATAGATGTTGCTATGTTATTTGACTATTGCTATTACAGTGAAGTTATTTCCCTGTTACTGTTACTACATATTAATTCTGCTCTAAGCAGTGCTACATTACTATTGCTATTACTATGTCATTACTAATCTATTAATGTTGCTATGCTATATTACCATTCTGAGTAGTTCTACATTACTATTACAATGATGTTATTACTGTTAATGTTACTATATTACTTTATTACTGTTAATGTTACTATATTATAAAGCTGCTCTAAGTGCTACATTACTATTGCTTTTTTATAATTAGCATATTGCTATAACGCAGCTACACTAATAATATAATGCCATTACTATGCCTATTACTACATCACTACATTTGTACAATGTATTTCTACATTATTACTATTGTTACATCACCATAATTACAATGTTATTACTTGTTTACTCTAGTATATTGTTATGCATTATATATCTGTATTACTATGGAGATTCTAAGTTGTGCTACATGATGTTTGCCAATCTAAATAGTATTATATTACTTTGTTACTGTAGACTTATTACTACATTACTACTGTTATATACTTACTGCTATATTGATATCAACTACCTAAGTAGTCTTATATTAATATTACTAAATATTACTATACCACTACTACTATATTATTATATACTCTAATTATTCTAAGTACATTCACTCTACTATTACTATACTGCTATTTTACAATAAACATATTCTTAGAATACTTTTACTATATCACTATAACGCTAATATTGCTGGTTAAAGTTTCTATGACTGTTTCTGTTAAACTTTACTACTGCAGTATTGATTTTGCTGTGTTATTATGGCTATTGTAAGTAGATCTACATTACTACTATTTCTATATTCCTATTACTATAAGGGATTTACCATATTACTATAGTGCTATTACTATATCATTATTACTGTATTAAAAATGCTGTTATATCACTATTCCGAGTAGTTCTACATTATTATTAATATAATGTTATTACTGTACTACTGTTACTGTACTCTTTTGCTGTTCTCGGCAATTCTACATTACTATTACTATTTTACAATTAGCATATTCCGATAATGCTATTACACTCATACTACAGTACTATTCATACATACTCATACTATATTGATTACTATATCACAACATTTGGACAATGTATTGCTTCATTACTACTATTACAACATTACTATAGAGTTATTACTATATTACTAGAGGTTGTCACTGTATTACTGCTATTGTATTATTACTGCTATATTGCTATTGATCATCTAAGTAGTCCTTTATTAACATTGTAATTTTACAATTAACATATTCTTATAATACTTATACTGTATTACTATAATGCTACTAATTCTAGTTAAGGTTTCTATTACTATTTATGTTACCACTGCTATTACTGTATCAGTACTACAGTATTAATATTACTATGTTATTATCACTATTCTAGTCTATCACTACATTACTACTATTGCAGCCTAACTGTTACTATAAGGTTACTATATATGATATTACTATATCATTAGAAATATAGACAGTTCTACATTGCTAGTGTATTACCATAACTCTATTACTATATTTATATTAGTGTAAAGTTATAGCTATATTACTATTGCTTTATTACTATGATGTTATTCCTGTATTACTGTAGAGATACTAAGTAGTTCTACATTGCTCCTACACTTACTATATTTCCATTACTACAGTGTTATTACTATATTATAACTGTATTACTATAATGCTGTTACAGTATAATTTTAAATTACTATATTTTATTACTATTTTAGCCATTTAAAAATACTAAAATAAAATACTAGTAAAATACTATTTATTTAGTTCTATAATTCTAAAATATTCTCTCAAGCAGATTCATAAGGAACCACCTGAGGTACTTTTCCAGCAGGACTGAAGCAGGTACAGAAATGATCCCTTCTCACTCTGCTCACACTGAAACACTTCTTTTGCACACTCCCAGTTATAATCTCCATAGAATAGAACAGGACTGTAGGTCACCTCACTAATACCTGACCTCACTAATGCTCAATCAAATCCTCACAGCAATGTTCCTAGATCAGAACCTGACCTCACTAATGCTCAGTCAAATCCTCATAGCAATGTTCAACACCAGTACCTGACCTCACTAATGCTCAATCAAATCCTCACAGCAATGTTCAGTGTCTAGTGTAAAGCCCTCCCAGTAGAGTGGAGGCTGTTACTGCACTGCTGTGTTGGAGGCTAACCTGCAGCGGTGCAGCTCAGACCTGCTCAGGTAGGGGCTTTAGTGTTTGGACGTGCGGCTGCTGCTGTAGGTGGGACCTGGAAAAACCTCTGAGAGCTTTCTTTGATGTGTTTCGGCGAGGCTGTTTTCTCGGTGGAGTTAATGGTCCTGGACGCAGGTGGGGCTCTGGCACGCCGAGGTGTCGGACTGAGCGGGAGTCATGTGAAATTTCCCACAGGTGAGTTAATGTGAAGCCACTAATAACGGGAACACGCTCTGGGCGCTGACGCCTGTCAGCCTCCGACACGCAGGAGCTTTTCCTTATTGCTCTTACATCACCGGCGCACGACCTTGAGGAGCACATTAAAGGGCTCATATTCCACAGTTTCACAGGCCTTTTATAATTCCCAACATTTATGAGGTTTTATGTGCTAAAAACACTCGTAATTCATTTTCCAGCCTCTCTTTATCTCTTAGATCCACACAGGTAGTTTCTGTTGCTGTACCTTTAGGACTGAAATATGTAAATGAGCTCTGTTCTTATTGGCTGCCCTGTATTCAGTTTCATTCCGGTCTGAAACATTCCTGATAACGTCAACATAAATGGGCATCACAAAAACTGTCTTTGGAGCTTATACGGACTGAATGGACTGGGGAGGAAACAGCGCTTTTAAAATGTGTATGTAAATGAGCTCTGTGCTGATTGGCTGTCCTGTACTGTGTCTAATTTAGAAAGTTGTAGGTGTATAACTCATAATGTTAGTGGGCGGGACTAAACTCAACTAACCTGAACTTAACTAAACAACATGCAAATATACAAATGTTGTTTTTTGTGACATCACAAAAACAGCGAATTCAAAAGCGAATTGCCGTATAGGGACTGGAGAGTTAATGGCACATTAATGGGCGACAGGTTAACCTTAACACTGGAATATGTAAATGAGCTCTGTTCTGATTGGCTGTCTTGTATTCTGTGTCATTCAGGGGAGAAATGCCATTGACATAAATGGGCGGGGCTAAACTGCCCTAGACTATGAAAGGTGGAAATATGTGAATGGGTTGGTCTGTCTTAGCAGTACATAAGGACTGGGAAGTGAACGGTATGTTTACAAACAACATCAAAGCAGTCCTGATTTATAAAGGAGTATTCTTTCAAACAGGCTGTTACTGTGCCTTTAAGACTGATATATTATGTAAATGAGCTCTGTTCTAATTGGCTGTCCTGTATTGTGTCTCCTTCAGAAAGTAGCTCAGGCTGAAACATTATAACTTACAACGTTAGTAGGCGGGACTAAACCGAATTGAATGACATTGGCAGATATAGGCAGATGTTGGTTTTTGTGACATCACAAACACAGTGAAAACTTAGCTGGCATTTCTGGACTGGAGAGTTAACAGCACGCTTTGAAACTGTGACAGTGTTTATGTATCACATTAAATCATTTTAGTTTATGAACTACAGGACAATTTGGTTTTCCATCATATGGGCCCTTTAAAGCGATACTTTACCTTTTAGACTGATATATGTAAATGAGCACTGTTCTGATTGGTCACCCCACATTGTGCCTCATTTTAAAAGCAGTCTGTGCAGAGATACTCCTTATGAGAGTGTGAATAGGGCAGGGCTAAACTGCTATCGCTTAAAATAGGTGGATGTATGTAAACATGTTGGTTTTTGTGACTTCACAAAAACAATGACTCCAAGCTGGTTTTGAAGCTTCGTTGCCGTATATGAGCTGGAGAGTTACCAGCGCTTTATGAAACATTGACACTGTTTACGTATCACGTCACATGACTTTCTTTTATGAACTAGAGGAAAAATGTGTTTTTCCATCATATGGGCCCTTTAAAACAATAGTTTACCATTAAGACAGATATATGTAAATGAGCTCCATTCTGATTGGTCATGCTGCATTGCACCTCATTCAAAAAGCAGTTCAGGCTGGGACACTCCTTCCAGCAGTGTGAATGGGTGGGGCTAAACTGCTGTAGACTAAAATAAGTAGATTTATGTAAACATGCTTTGTTGTGACATCACAAAAACAAACCATCCAAGAAAGGCTGTTTTTGCAGGTTCTAAGGACTGTGCTGGGGAGGGAACTTTAACAGTGTTCGCACGATCCGTCTAACTCTTATTGTAAGAACGTGAGTACTGGTTAGTTTTCCAGGGTATTGGCCCTTTAAGATGAGACTCCAGATCCTCAAACCCGTACGGTGTAGCGAGTGCTGGAAAGCCTTCTCCTGACGTTCCAGAGGAGAAGTGATCTGTGACTGTGGCTCTCCTCACATGTACCTGTGGTGGCCATGTCTCCAGGCTTTAGGCCGCCGCCCACCTCAGGGTTTAAGAATGTTAAGGTGCCCCTGGGCGCAGGTGTTAAACGCAGGCGTGAAACAGCAGGCAGTCGCGGTCACTGCTCTCATACGCTGCCCTCTCTGACGGGCACACCCTCACCCTTGTTGCCGTGGCTACCGGAGCTGCCGTTGCCGTGGATACGGACCGCAGCCATGGTGCCGGCCCTGTCACCGGGGCAACAGGCACAACCATGATGTTGAGTGCTTTGCTGCCCAGCACTGAGGTCACCTAAGGTCATCATGGTTGTCTTGTTATATGTTCTGTTTACATCACGTCATTAATGTCATGTAAACACAAAACTACATACTACATACGTCATTACATCATCACTCTGTATGGACAGGTTCGACTGGGCTCCACTGACTCCGCCCCAACATATGGGTGTGATGTCACAACCACCATGAATTCAAACAAACTGAAAAAATCAGACAAAAAATGCGGCCTGTGTTTAAGTTATGGCACATTTCTAGGCTTATATAAATAAATATAATATATAAAAATAAATATTGGTCGTCTCCACCAAGACTAAAGCGGGACTCGTCACTGAAGATGACCCGCTGCCATTCTGAGTCACTCCATGACAGTCTGGCACGACACCATTGCAGTCTTTGGTGACGGTGACGTGGTGTTAAGGACAGTCGTGGTAACGGTCTGTGTGCATGTAGTCCTGCGTGGTGCAGCCGTCTGCCAATGGTGCTGCACTAACAGGATGACTCATGGAGGACACCACTGCTCGCTGGATGTCTACAATCGAGGCTGTCGGACAATTCATGGTTCGTGTAGGTCTCCCAGATCCACCAGATCGCTGGTGCATGCCTTCTTCTATCCACTGCTGCCAACAGCGTGCTAAGGTAATATCTGGACGACCATCCCGCTTTCCGACGGCCTACAATGTGACCCCTCTCCAACTCTTCCAATCGCTTGAATTCCTTTCCAAACTCGTCTCTGAGGTGTAGTTCACTTGCAAAGCATGGTACCAACACAACAGCACGAGTCAGAATGGACAGCATGCACAACAGGACAACCCTATATAGCCAATCAGGTACAGGGATAAGATCCGTCCTTGCTTCCGTCACACGTGCGGCCGAGCGTGAAACTTGTCTCACAATGTCAAACCTACACACCAAGTTTCATTCCTGTGGGTTGGTTCCTTCCGGGTTCAGGTGATCTTTTGATGATGAGTGTAGTGTAGTTACAGTGTGTTTGTCTGTAAAGTGTGTTTACATAAACAACCAGGTCACATTTTATTAGTAATCAATACAGAAATCCAGATCATTCCGGCTGTATTACCTGTAAGAGCTTACAGAAATAACAACAACACCTCTAAAAGAAACCAGACTCGTTTATTCCACAGGACAAATACAAACCCACAGTATGAGTGACCCACACTCACACACACTCGCGCACACTCTCACACACTCGCGCACACCGTCCCGGAGGAGGTGCTCTAACATCGCTACATGAAGGCACAGAAAACCCAGTCAGAGTGACCTTAAGGCAAATTCACAGCACTAAAAACACCAGCACACGCTATTCTGTCCAGACAGACAGACGGAGACTGTGGAAGATGAGTGAAGCACTTGGTTTGGAATATCCCACCACTACGCTCCTTCCCCAGCATTCCGGATTTAAAGCGAAATTCCACCAACTATTCAAAACATCTCCCTAAATAAGTGCTTTATAAGGAATGGTTCTGTTCCCAGTGGTGGTGAAGGTAACCAGACGTCCCCCTCTAAAAGCTCCCTCACAGAAAGTTCCTACATGAGGTGGTTCTGAATACGCTGCCTGATGTCTGAGACGCTGTTTATGATAGTGTGGAGAAGATTTCAGCCTTAAACTCCATTCATGGTGGAGGGATACATGCTGCAGGGCGCTGTGAGGTCAAATAGTCCCCCAAAGAAACTTATTATTTCCAGGTTTTCCAGATTTTCCATCATCAACATTCCATATACACTCAGAAGCCACGTGTAGGTTCACTGGTGGTTTAGAGTCAATAAAACGTCTGTATGTGTGTTCTAGACATGGAGAACCCTGGTTCCCATCACCACCACCACTGTACAGAACATCTTAACCACCTCACACCAAACCCATTCTCACTCACTCTGTTTACACCTCACACCAAACCTGCTCTCGATCACTCAACCAAAAGAGGTACGGTAAAACGGGCCGATTCCCAAATCCTAAACTGTTACAGAACAGACTCATTAATATTTACACCCCCAACATTTACATACAACCACAACGGAGCTACAGAACCAACATGGTGGACCATGTGGAGAAATCCAGCGTTCCAGGCTGGGAAGGGCATGTCGGCACTTTCCATTCCCTTCCCAAGGAACCCGACTGTCAGAGGTACATGGTGGATGTTCATCTTTAAACCAGGCTGAAGTTCCTCCTATTCACCAGCTTCTTAATCCAATGTTCTGTTCCACCTTAAACCACAACCCCAACAGCAGCCTGTAAGTAGCAGCCATGCTGTGTGATTGTATCCGTGTTTGCCGGTTGGAGCAGATCATCTTAAACTGAGAGTTCCATAGTGAGGATCAACTTTAATCTACTGTGTGTTGATGTCCAGATGTAGCCAGTAGCTAGTACAGGGAACGTTAGCTACTAGCATTAGCTCCAAGAAACTAGCATAGCAAACTAAACAGTATGAGGGCGGAGCTTATTTACACAGAGGCTCATTTTATTTAGTCTATTTCCACATGGTGCTTCTGTGTGGCCATTGTGGGCAGGGTCTTGCCGTAAACGAGCCAATCAGAGCAGAGCTCATCTAATTATTCATGAGCTCACCAACAAAGGGAGAACAGCAGGTTCATTCTAGAACCAAATCAGTGGGTGGACATGGGTACAAGGTAGAACCACATCTGGGTGAACAAAGTCACATGCCTTCTATCTAGAACATCAGAGAACAAGGTGAATACTGAATAAGTGCAGTATACAGCAGCTTTAATAATAACTCAAGACGTCTGCAGCACGTACGCTTTCCTATTGTTGTGACCACATGACTTAACAGGACACACAAGTTAGAACATGACGGAGTCTCCCTGTAGTAGCATTCCAGTAGGAATAACTGCCCCTGGTTTTCAGGGTATCTGCTCTTTAATGGGTCTGGCATGACAATATACGGATCTTAATGGGTTCAAAATGAGGTTAGCTACAGAACATGTGTGTGTTAGTGGTCAGCTGAAGGGTCACTCACCTGCTGTTAGCTCAACCTGTTGCTATTGGCTTCATTTGTCCGCCAAAATCCCTCCTTCCTCCTCTTTTGGTAAGCTCCATCACACACACACACACACACACACACACACGCGCACACACACACACTGCTGGAACACGGTGAAACGAAAACACTGCGTATACACACACACACACACACACACACACACACACACACACACCTTCAGGGTAGAAAGATCAGACTCGGGCGATCAATTCCTCTCTCTATCTCTCCCTCTTTTGCTGCCTTGCTCCATTTCTCTCTTGCACACTCTGACTGCCACCCCTCCTCTCTCCCTCTCTCTCCCTCTCCTTCTCTCTGTCCCTCTCTCTCTCCCCATCTCTCTTTCTCCCCATCTCTCTCGCTCCCCATCTCTCTCTCTCTCTCTCTCTCTCTCTCTCTCTGCATGACAACCACTTGTTAGTCTCGGTCGAACTGTCTGTATGTTCCTTCATTGATAAAAGCCCCTCTCTCTGTTCTCTCTCGCTCTGTGTCTTCTGGTCTACCTGTCTATCCATATCAACCTACCTATACAGTATATGGTGTTATACACACACACACACACACACACACACACACACACACACACACACAGATGTATTGTTGGTTGTGTGTGTGTGTGTGTGTTTGACTCTGATGGTTGTGCGTGTGTGTGTGCTTGACTGATGGTTGTGTGTGTGTGTGTGTGTTTGACTCTGATGGTTGTGTGTGTGTGTGTGTTTGACTCTGATGGTTGTATGTCTGTGTGTGTGTTTGACTCTGATGGTTGTATGTGTGTGTGTTTGACTCTGATGGTTGTGTGTGTGTTTGGCTCTGATGGTTGTATGTGTGCGTGTGTGTGTTTGACTCTGATGGTTGTATGTGTGTGTGTGTGTGTTTGACTCTGATGGTTGTATGTGTGTGTGTGTGTGTTTGACTCTGATGGTTGTATGTGTGTGTGTGTGTGTTTGACTCTGATGGTTGTATGTGTGTGTGTGTGTGTTTGACTCTGATGGTTGTATGTGTGTGTGTGTGTGTTTGACTCTGATGGTTGTATGTGTGTGTGTGTGTGTTTGACTCTGATGGTTGTATGTGTGTGTGTTTGACTCTGATGGTTGTGTGTGTGTTTGGCTCTGATGGTTGTATGTGTGCGTGTGTGTGTTTGACTCTGATGGTTGTATGTGTGTGTGTGTGTGTTTGACTCTGATGGTTGTATGTGTGTGTGTGTTTGACTCTGATGGTTGTGTGTGTGTTTGACTCTGATGGTTGTATGTGTGTGTTTGACTCTGATGGTTGTATGTGTGTGTGTGTGTGTGTGTGTGTGTTTGACTCTTATGGTTGTGTGTGTGTTTGACTCTGATGGTTGTAAGTGTGTGTGTGTTTGACTCTGATGGTTGTGTGTGTGTTTGACTCTGATGGTTGCATGTGTGTGTGTGTTTGACTCTGATGGTTGTGTGTGTGTTTGACTCTTATGGTTGTATGTGTGCGTGTGTGTGTGTTTGACTGATGGTTGTATGTGTGTGTGTGTGTTTGACTCTGATGGTTGTTTGTCTGTGTGTGTGTTTGACTCTGATGGTTATGTGTGTGTGTGTGTTTGACTCTGATGGTTGTATGTGTGTATGTGTGTGTTTGACTCTGATGGTTGTATGTGTGTGTGTGTGTGTGTGTGTGTGTTTGACTCTTATGGTTGTGTGTGTGTTTGACTCTGATGGTTGTAAGTGTGTGTGTGTTTGACTCTGATGGTTGTGTGTGTGTTTGACTCTGATGGTTGCATGTGTGTGTGTGTTTGACTCTGATGGTTGTGTGTGTGTTTGACTCTTATGGTTGTATGTGTGCGTGTGTGTGTGTTTGACTGATGGTTGTATGTGTGTGTGTGTGTTTGACTCTGATGGTTGTTTGTCTGTGTGTGTGTTTGACTCTGATGGTTATGTGTGTGTGTGTGTTTGACTCTGATGGTTGTATGTGTGTATGTGTGTGTTTGACTCTGATGGTTGTATGTGTGTGTGTGTGTTTGGCTCTGACGGTTGTATGTGTGTGTGTTTGACTCTGATGGTTGTTTGTCTGTGTGTGTGTGTTTGACTCTGACGGTTGTGTGTGTGTGTGTTTGACTCTGATGGTTGCATGTGTGTATGTGTGTGTTTGACTCTGATGGTTGTATGTGTGTGTGTGTTTGACTCTGGTGGTTGTGTGTGTGTGTGTGTTTGACTCTGATGGTTGTATGTGTGTGTGTGTGTTTGACTCTGATGGTTGTTTGTCTGTGTGTGTGTTTGACTCTGGTGGTTGTGTGTGTGTTTGACTCTGATGGTTGTTTGTCTGTGTGTGTGTTTGACTCTGATGGTTATGTGTGTGTGTGTTTGACTCTGATGGTTGTATGTGTGTATGTGTGTGTTTGACTGTGATGGTTGTATGTGTGTGTGTGTGTGTGTTTGGCTCTGACGGTTGTGTGTGTGTGTGTGTGTGTGTGTTTGACTCTGACGGTTGTATGTGTGTGTGTGTGTGTAACTGAATTGGCTGCTGTATTAGGAGTCTCATTAAAGGCTGCTGTCTGAACTGAAATAGTGATGTGGCTTTTAAGGAGACAGAGCAATCAAAGCACTCTGACTCATCTACAGTCGGCTCGTTCGTCCTAATACAGATATTTATACTGCTTATATACAGAGGTATCCAGACTAAAGAGTGACCCGTGCTGCTTTAGGGAAACAGGCATTCAGTGGTCCACTCACAGTTATAATCCCCATAGAAACGTACCGACCAATAGAATGGGATGCTGTATATGAGACTAAGGTCACAATGTCTAATGTCAAGCAGGGCTAGAGGGGTATACAGCCCCCCCAGCACTGGGCTGTGGAACAGTGGCGCGGTGCTCTTGGGATTGACAGAGCTCCATTCAATACCTGGAGTGATCCAGAACTGATCATCTAACATCATCACCTGACCTCACTAATGCTCAATCAAACCCTCACAGCAATGTTCAGCATCAGTACCTGACCGGAGAATTCTGCATGTTAAGGCATGAGGTATTGGCCTTCATGTCCAGGTTCTAGTCACTACTGTACTGTCTGAAGTTCTCAATGTTTAAATTTGGATCCAAAACACTACTCGGTTATAATTCTTTGTGGGGAGAAAGAGAAGAGAAGAGTCTGCAGTCGATATACTGAGCTACAGTTCTTACACCAATGACAGAAACACAGTTTGGAGCCATTGGGCTGTAATGTTAGCTAGCAAACCTAGCTAGCGTTAGCACCTACTGGCAAAGGCCAAACTGGCTTCTTGATATAGCCTGTGGGTTTTATAGGGTGTTTCTTGCAATGAACCTACATCTTGTTTTTCTGTGCTCAGGCTTGTCAGTCAGACGAGCTGACAAAAACAGCTAGTTAGCTAAGGTGGAGTTAGGCTAGCTAGCTAAGGCAGAGGTAGCTCTGAGGTAGCTAGATCTTCGCTTAAAACAGCTAATAACTGCAACATGAAGACACCCTAAAAACACCCTATAAACCCACAGACTTTATCAAGGAGCTTCAAAAATGGCCCATTTGGTTTTGTCAGTGGGTGCTTACGTTAGCTAGGTCAGCTATATTAGCTAGCTAGCTAACATTAGAGCCCAGGGGCACCAAACTGTGTTCTTCTTCTTTGGTGTAAGAACCGTAACTCAGCTTACCAACTGCAGACTCTCCTCTTCTCTTTCTCATCACCAGGAAAGAGCTAGAACGGTAACTGAGTAGTGTTTTGGACTCAAACAACAAGGAACATAGAACTGCTGCAGGCTGGAAAGAAGTAGAGGCTCAGATTGGGCAGCCACACGTCTGGTTTTAGGCCGGACAGTCCAGTTTTTCAGCTCCCAGTCCTCCGTCTGGTGCAGTACCTGGACGGACGTGTATTAGTCCTCTTTTCGGGATGAACTATTTAAAATGTTCACTCACCGACAATATGATGTGTGCCATTGGCTCACATCCGTGTCAAAAGACATGGCTTGCATTTCATTGGTTTAACGAGGTCATGTGACATCGCTTGCTTACCGGCTAACCGCAGGTCAGCCCTCTAAATGCTAATCAATTAGTAAACTCCCATCTGAATGTCATCCATTCCGCCCAGTTAGGTGAGTAAAGCATAATTTATGTGTTATATAATTTAGGTTATGATTTTAATTCTGTTCTAGTGTCGTGTCCGACCGACACCTCCCCTCTTTATGGGGTTATGAAAGTGGCCATCCTAGGCTGAAACCTGGGCAGGTTGGCAAGCAGATTGGAGCAGCTTATCCAGGTGTACTGTGTTGTGGGATGGTTTAATCACTATTAATTATACAGGATTAAGCTGTGTGACTCTGTGTGTGTGTGTGTGTGTGTGTGTGTGTGTGTGTGTGTGTGTGTGCGCCTGCATGGCCTTGAGAATATTAGTGATTGTTAAATAGAGCTGTTCAAGGCCAGTTCACTAGAAAAACACATACCAGATTACATACTCCATTATGACCATATACTGTATTATGCTCAGTTATAACCATAAATTGTTAAGTATATCTGTGATGAATGAATGTAATAAATAATTGAATTGAGGTTCAAAGGTCTAGATGTGACTCTGCTCTTGGCCACAGACTGTTTTTAATAATTTGTGTTATATCTCAGTTATAATGGAGGCTTTTTGGTGAAGGAGTAAACGATGATGTTCATTAGGATGTGAGATGCTAATCAAAGAAACCGGAATGTATTCCTAATGGAATGTGGTTTGGAAATATCGGTAGGAGACTTCAGGGGTATGAGATAACTGGGAGGGGCAGGGGAGAAACCAGGTGATGACCCCTCCTCACCGCAAGGTATAAAAACTATTTTCTGGAGTGATCAGTTGCTGCTGACTTGCGATTAGTGCATGTTTGATGTTTGATGAGTCCATTTTTGACCATAATGACAGATTGTACACTCATCAAAAGAACAGCTGCACCCAGAAGGACCTGTCCTTAACACCACGTCACCGTCACCAAAGACTGCAATGGTGTCGTGGCAGACTGTCATGGAGTGACTCAGAACGGCAGCGGGTCATCTTCAGTGACGAGTCCCGCTTTAGTCTTGGTGGAGACGACCAACGAATCCGTGTGTGGAGGCACCGTGGTCAGCACCAAGATGAACGGTTTGTTGTCACACGTCCAGAAGGTCTGGTGTCACTCCACCTCCACCCCTACCGCACCATCTGTGCATACAGTGTAGTCACTTCTCCAGAGAGTGTGTGTCTCCCATGAGCCTCTTCGCATGGCCACACCTTCTAAGCTTCTCAGAGACAGCCTGGCCAGTAGCAGGACGCTAGTGTTCCCCAGCTCTGATTGTGAATTCTGCATTTAAACCTGAACTTGAAGTTTTTCATTCGCTAGACTTCTACAGAAACAGTTCCGGTCCACTTTAGCCTTCTTTGTGTTGCGTCATATCGGGGTGGATGGATTTGGGGTGTTTTGGTTGTATGTGTTGTACCCTCTTTATGACTAGCGTGGAGTGTTAATAGAGTCGGATGTCACGTGTGTGATGCTGTCTGTTTCTTAAATCTGCTTGGGTCGTGTAGTTGAGGCCCAGCATAAAGAAGCGAGTGGAATCAGCTGATGTGAGCCGTGGTCACTCCCTCCCCGCGTGCGCTGAGATGGCTTTCCTGATGAATTGAAAAGCGTCTGCGCTGGCCCGTTTCCCAGCGTGGCATTATGGAACGGCTGGGAGTGCTGTAATAGTGAGCTTATTGACAGAGAGAAACGAAGGCTCACTCACAGCCTGCTGCTCGGCCAGTCTCCTCCACGCTGAGACCACATTATTATTATTTAATCATCAAAGTGCCGTCAGACTACTCCTTTTCTCCCTCTCTCTCTGTCTCGCTCTTTTGTAGTCATTCTGCTGTGATTTATAGCCTGCCTGACCTCGCAGTGTCCTCCGGATAACAGATGGATCATTAATTCATTAGACTTCTGGTTCTGCCTGTTACATTAACAGGAGGATAAACCTCCACAGAGCCCGGTGAACAGGTTAAATAGGTCTAAGCCTCTGCCTCATAAACAGCACTGGCTTACAAAGCATTCTTTAAATAGTCGGCATTATCGAACTTCACTTGCACATAAGATTTAACTGTCCATTTTATGGTCCACTCATGAAAATGATGCTACAAAAACATTTTGACTTAATAGTTCTTATAATGATAATTAAGTAAACATTTGTCATCAAAAGCACAGCTGCACCCAGAAGGAGACAACCCAGAGGAGTGAAACTTGGTGTGTGGGTTTGACATGATGAGACACGCCAATAATTCAAGTTTCACACTTGACCACACATGTGACATAACCAAGGACGGGTCTTATCTCCGTACCTGACTGACCCAACAGCCACAATTACAGACATCCAGCGAGCAGTGGTGTCCTCCATGAGTCATCCTGTTAGTGCAGCACCATTGGCAGACGGCTGCACCACCAAGGACTACATGCACACAGACCGTTACCACGACTGTCCTTAACACCACGTCACCGTCACCAAAGACTGCAGTGGTGTCGTGCCAGACTGTCATGGAGTGACTCAGAACGGCAGCGGGTCATCTTCAGTGTCGAGTCCCGCTTTAGTCTTGGTGGAGACGACCAACGAATCCGTGTGTGGAGGCCCCGTGGTCAGCGCCAAGATGACCGGTTTGTTGTCACACGCCACACGTCCAGAAGGCCTGGTGTCACTCCACCTCCACCCCTACCGCACCATCTGCAGGAACTGTGTGAGGATATTCAAGCTGCATGGGATGGATTATTACAGGACACCATTAGGAACCTCTACAGCTCCGTGCTGAGACGCCTGGCATGTTGGGTTAGCAAACATGGCGGCCCGACGCCATACTGAGACAGACTTCTGTATGTGTAGCTCAATAAATATTGATCATATCAGTCTAAATTTATCATCAGTTATTGATCCTGGTAACCTTTATCTTCCTTCCCAACACACATGCAATCCCACACCTCCTTCTGTGGGCAGCTGTTCTTTAGACAATGAGTGTATCTACCAGTGCAGCCTACAGCGATTTGGCCCCACACATAAACACTTATAAGTTTCTATCTATCTATCTATCTATCTATCTATCTATCTATCTATCTATCTATCGTGTAAGTAAGACTGATAGGACATTATCAGCCCCTATTTTAATAATTTTGTCTACATAATGATTCTGGTCGTTGATGATATAACTGTGATATAAATATAGCTATAAATCCGCAGGGTTTTCTTATTTTATGCTATTAAACCGTCAAAAAATCTCATTATTTGTATTTACCGCCAATCAAATCAGAGCGGCTGTTTTCACCCTGAAACGAGGCGAGGCCATTAGGCAGGGGCAAAGTACCCGGATGCTTTGCTCTCATCCTTTGGCTTGCCTGTGTGAACACTCAGCTCCAAATCTCGAAGCTGTGACTCACATCTCGCGATACTTGGGGAGAGTGAAGGTGAAGCGCCGCAGCGTTTGAAGCGCAGAGAGAGACGCGATCATGGCCGAGACTAATCCCGACTTCGAGAGCGAAATTAAACAAGAGGAATCTCCCGGTGCTTCTCCGAACATGGAGGGAGACGAAGATGCGCCGTCCGAGAACACTAACGGCGTCAAGAAGTAACCGAAAACCCCCTATTTTTTCTTTTTCCATTGTCAGATTAGCTTGCATGCTAACTAGCGAACACCGAACGTCGGCCTTCAGCTAGCGGCTAATGCTAACCGGCCAACCTCTGTGCTCGCTTGAAATAGCATAAATAACAGGTTTACTCAGATGTATTATGATTTATTGGCATATTCACGTTTAATGTATATAAGACCAATATATTTTGGGGTTTGGGTATTTTGTTGCGTGTTGTGTTAGCTGAGTGGCTAATGTGCGTCTGTTTGACCGGGTTAGCCTGGTTGCTAAGCACCGTTTACAGTTAGCTAGCTAGCTTATCTAACGCTGCGTGTGTAGCGATGCAAATGAAATGTAAAGCGTGTAACTCACTGGCATAGGACTGCCGTATTAAAATATTCATGTCTAACCAGTGGATGAATATGTTTATACCTATTTATTTAAACATGCTCGCTAATCTCGTACCGAGAGCTCAATGGTTAGCTTGCTGGCTAAAGTAGCCTAGCTGAGTAAGTGGGTCTGTGTTAGGTAACGGTAGTTATATATTAGTTTGTACTGAGTTTAGTGTTTTAAGGTCAGTGGAAATGGTTTTTAACATTCTGTGTGACTTTTGCTTGTTAGGCGTTCACGTGTGGTTGTTATGCATCTGGGTTGATGAATTGCTGAGCTAGCTCATTGTTGGCGCTCATCACTGTATTGTCTGTAGGTTTTCCGTCTTGGGTAATTGTGCAGGAAAGATGGCTCTGGAGCCTTTATAGAGACTCTGATTGCTTTGATGACTATAATGCCTTGACAGGCGAGAATCAACATTTATTTCAAGCTCTGAATATTGTTCAATACGTGTACCTGATTTTAATGAAGCACTTCAGTTGAGATGAGCATCCAGAAATCACTTCTACTCAGCCTACCCAAACCCTTTTCTGTCCAGGTTCTGACCGAGTTAAGTTTCTCTACCTATGGCATTCAGTCTCTGGCAACTACATAAAAGCACACAGATCGTAATGTGCCATTTGATTAATCCTCTGTTCCTTCTTAAATCACTATGTAAATAAAGTCTATACATTAGCTCCATAGTTTGTGGGCCGTGTGCTGTAACAGTGGTATCAGGTGCTAACGTGTGCTCTTTGTCCTTCATCTAGTGAGGAGGAGGACGACACTTCGAAGGAGAAATTGGAGGGGAAAGACAAGTCTTCCAGTGGCCGGAAGTCCAACCGCTACCACCCGTACAAGGACCGTCACGGAGGATCCGGAGACAAGAAGTCCGGCCACAGAAACCGCGTGTTCATTAGCAATATCCCTTATGATATGAAGTGGCAGGCAATTAAAGATCTAATGCGAGAGAAAGGTAACGGTTGCAGAGCTTGCGGCACGCACACACACCCGTACGCCCTCTGTTCCCTCTCTTCGCCTCGCACAGGGGGTGTAACTTAGCGAATCGGGCAGATGAGAAGTTGAATGACCATCAGGGTTCTCTCTCTCTTTATATCCTCTTGGGAGGAGTTTAACTACTGTTCTGGTTTGAACATGTCCCAGATTACGATACCTCTTTTTGGGTCTTGTATTTGTAATTAGCTCCAACATGTAACCTCAGAGCCATGTTTACTGTCGAATCTGTTGTAAGGTGACACAAATTGATCTCATTTGCTCGTGTCCTACCTACAACACTTTGGAATTTGGTTCCTCCAATGATCTTTTAGAAGGATGGTAAAGGTGGATGGTCACCTTAAAACAGTCTTTGAACACTGTGTTAACTGTTCCCGAAACTCCTCTATGGTTGAATGTTGTTGTATAGCTGCCTGGTGCCTGTGTGAGCCTCCAGTACGGTGCGGTGGTGTTGTGGGCGGAGACTTGGTGGATGGTGATTTTAAACTGGGCTCTTACCTGTAGTGTTGTATCCTGGACTGTGCTGTGACACCACCGGTGTTTTAAATGCTTTGTGTTTTGTGTTTTTTGGTATTTTCCCCTTTTGTATGTCTCATGTAGTCGGTGAGGTTACATACGTGGAGCTCTTTAAGGATGCTGAAGGAAAGTCAAGGGTAAGTGCTGGCGACTCTGCTGTGCCGCGCGAGGCTTTAAACGCCCTCCGCGGCTTCATTCTCTAATTTTGCCGTACCTGTGACTGACTTAGGTTCATTTTTGTGGGTGGAGTCTGATACTGCTGATGCCTGCTGACCTCGGGATGGTTTTTGGTGAAGTTTAGTGGGAAAATTATTAAAAACGTTTCAAGAAAACTCCAGTTTATTTGGCTGCAAATTGGTGGTTTCCAGTCTGGAGCTATATCTTATTGGAAATGATGATTTTATTGCTGATTGTTCAGGTGTTTTTACTGATAACTGAAGATTTTTTGGGGGAATTTTGATAATGACTTTAGACAGATGTGTATGCTAAGGGGTATCTGTTATGTCTTATGTAATACATGCACTGTTTTATTGTGTAACTTGCTTCATTTTACAGCTGCCCTTCTTAAACCGTGTCCTTCTGTCTGTTTAGATTGCTCAGTGCTTCGTAATTGCTCTCTTCTTACCACTCATACAGCTCGAGAACATATCAACTCAGTATTGATCTCAAATTCTCACCGTTCGGTGCCAGTCTGTCCTGACACGATTGCCTAGTAATAGTATGATTTTTAAATTGGAGGAAAAGTAAATCCATTTTCATATTTATTTATGGTCCATAACTGTAATTACAGATCAGTTGTCCCACTTTAATGAGACACCCTGCTAGAATAATAAACCCTACCCTCCAGTTGACCGACTCAGTTTATCAGGCAGCTCATTTCTGTGTTATTTAATTGTATTAACTTTTATGGTCTGTTTATTCTTCTCTCCGTGGCCCGTGTGGAATCCTCCCGTGCTGCTGACAGGGATGCGGGTAAGTGGATGCCTTAAGGAGACAGTTCCAGGCTTTCCAGCGTGTTCACTTCACCGTTCTGTCCTTCAGGAGGAGATAACCGTGTGTGTGTGTTTCCCTTTTTTTAGGGTGGTTGAGTTCAAAGACGAGGAGTTTGTTAAGAAGGCCCTGGAGGTCATGAATAAACACGATCTTAACGGCAGACCGCTGAACATTAAAGAGGTACGGAGTGTTTCTGTTCAGCCATAACACATCAGATTAGCCCCTCTGTTACTCTGGCAGTTATTTAAAGTGGAATTCCTCAGATTATTAAAATTTCTCAATTTCAAGTTTTCCTTCATCAGGGGTGAAATCATAAATAAAATGAGTGAATAAATAAATAAATCTGTCAATCTATCACAGTAATGTGAATATTTCAGTGTTTGGTTTTTTTTTTTGTGTGTGTCAGTGATGTCGTTTAGCCTATGCCAGGAATTCCACCTCCTTTCCGGTACTAATTTTCCATGAGGGAGCTTTTAGGATCATTTTTACACTCGGACCGTTTCTGGGTCTGAAGTGGACTCGTCAAAACAGACTTTCACTTTATGGTGAAGACCTCTAGGCTTACTGTAAGCAGACGGCTTCGGTCTGCCTGTAAAAACAGGCCGGATCTCGCACCACAGGAGTCTGGTGACGACGCAGCAGCTCCGCTGTACTGAACCGTTACCACGCGAGAGCCTGTGGAGTTTGTGCTGCTTTCACACTGAACGCTGAGTGAAAACTCACAGCTGCTTTATCGAACACATCACTTTCACTGGGGCGATTTCGCTTCAGCAGCGAGCGCAGCAAAAAGGGAACTACCGCAGCAGACGTGCAGGGTAATAGAACCGAGGACGGGTCGTTTAATAAAAAAAAAAAGTGTGAAAAATGCCCTTTAACCGTCCGTCTGGTTACCACCACCACCACTGTGAACAATTCGGACTCTGTAGTGTTCTCTAGAATTCAGCGTTTGAGTTTAGTGCCGTGTGTCTGTGGTAATGTTGTTTGCTGTGTATTCTGTAATTCTGCATGTTGTGGCCCAATACACACATGTACAATGTAACACACAAGCAGTGCAGTATAAAACATAGAGGATACAAGACTGCGCAGCGTCATGAAGGGTCGAAGTTTGACGGACAGAGTATAGTGATATACGCTGCTCAGAAGAGTTTAGTAATCTTATCCCCGTAGGGGAAAAGCTGTGTGACTCCCGGAAGGGAGTGGTCGAACCACCAACCCACTCGAATGACCGTGTTTGCATTGATTTTCTTAAATGTCGAATTTTGCAGAAATTCTAATATATTGGTGGAATTCTCCTGTGGTCACATGACAGGGTTGGGCTGTTGAGGCAGGAATGGAAGCTTCTAGCCTGCCAGTTAGCATGGTGCTAACCGCATGCCTCAAACCATGTTTCAGTGTGTTAGCAGAGCTGAACACGGTGTGTGCGGTAAGCTAGTCTAAGAGTGTTCACTCAGTGTGCTTGTTCTTTCAGGACCCTGATGGAGAGCATGCACGGCGGGTGCTGCAGCGCTCAGGGGGCTTCTCTGGGGGCAGGGGTTTGGATGGGGGACCGTCAGGGATGAATGTACCCCCTTCCATCGCTAACAACCCCAACATCCCCCCAGAGATAATCAACGCACTGCAGGCTGGTCGTCTCGGGTCCACAGTGTTCGTGGCAAACGTAAGTCTCTCTCTCTCTCTCTCTCTCTCTCTCTCTCT
>CM067486.1:1031545-1046545 GCA_034552555.1 Semaprochilodus insignis
CAGGGCAGGTTTTATTTGCTGTCTCACCCACCACTCAAGTTGGAGGTGGGGGGGCTAGAGAGGTGGAGGGAGGGAGGTGATGACCCTCTGTGTAGAGGTAATTATGGTCTCGGTCTCTCTCTCTCTCTCTCTCTCTCTCTCTCTCTCTCATTTTTCTCTCTCTCTCTCTCTCTCTCTCTCTCCAGCAGGTCAGGTGTAAAACTCATCACCCTCACATACTGAAGTACCTCCTCTAAAACCCCAGTCTCACAGCTCAGAAATCATCCACCATCTAAACATCTGGAAAACAGCGCTCCTGTAAAGTGGCCAGCAAGTATGTGTATTTCAGTGTGGAGTTTCCATTATTTCGTCCACCCTCTGTAATTGGCTGTTATTGCCCTTGTATTACATCTGTATAAAAATAAGTAACAAAGCACCAATAAGCCCTGAAATCTGATTCCCATCTCCCTCCTGTTATATCCAGCTACCTCATAATAAAATACAGAGTCCTTGAAATTCCTGAAGAACGGTTCTAGTAAAAGGAAGGAACGTGGTCGGATCGCCCCCTGCTGTTTCAGTTTGTACCAGTGCAAAATGATGGTTCCATCTTTGCATGTTTCTAAGGCAAAATAATGCCAGTGTTCTGAACACAACCACCAGATGGCGCAGGTGTGCGCTCCCCTACATATGAATATTTATTAAATCACTTCTTTACTTACGCATACTGAATTATTTACAGCAGAGAGTGATAGTAATTCATAACAGTCACTGAATAATTCACAGTAGATACTGAAAAATTAATAGCAGATGCTGAATAATACACAGTAGATACTGAATAACTCATAATAGATACTGAATAATTTAATAATTTAACTGAGCAATGCATATGTAACATGGTACAAAATCAATATTAATAAACTAATAATGTACATAAAGCTTAACAGGTTAAATAATAATTATATTTGAACTATTTGAACATACAACATGAATGTGTTTAGGTAGCTGTATGTTTCTTACATTGCTATGTACATTGCTAGCCTTGCTAGCTGGATAAGCACAACTAATAAAGTGTATGGTCTAGTATGAGTGGTCATGCAGGCATGGAAATTAATAAATATTGATTTTTATAACTAGAGGAAACATCAAACCTGAAACCTGAACTGAATTTAACATGACATGTACGCACAGCAGCTAGTTAGCCTAGTTAGCTGCAACAGCTTTAGCTCAAAATGACGGAGCAGCGCCATCAGGCCGAGCTTTCGGTTTAACTTCGGTTCTGTTTTCCACACTAACTTTTTTTCTCGCTTAGCAGCATCGGCTAATAAACGTTAGCATTGTTGGGCTAATGATATATCAGAGCACTACCAGCATTCAGACTGTGCTGTTAGCTGAAATTAAAAGACTGCAGGCTGTTAAAAACAACATTAAGTGCTGGTAAAGGAAAGACGAGGGGGACGCGCTGCTGGAAACCCTGCTGTACAAATCAGCCACTTCACAAACAAAGCACAACAATCGATCAAGAGCCAACCCTGCGCCCGTGCGCGCCCGCCGGGCTCCACACTGGAAAAGCGAAATAATGAAATGACCTAATGATCCAGCGCTGGACTCCAGAGAGAGAGAGCAGAGATGAAATTTAAACTCGCCCGATTCTGTTTTCCCCCCGAAGGGCCCATAACCTCAACCTCCACACACAAAAACAGATCTTCAGGCTCTTTCACTCTTCCTAATGAAAGCTGCAGCGCTTTTTTAGGGGGGCATTTCTGCTGGTGGAGAGCTGCCAGACATCCCGAAACTGTGTTTTCATCTCGGAATAAAAAGATAAACACACACACACACACACACACACACACACACACAGTAATACACACACACAGTAATACACACACACAGTAATACACACAAACACACACATACAGCAACACACAAGCCCGGCCGGCTAAATACAATAACCCTATCGATACGGCACTGAAGAGCATCTCCCATTTACCATCCTTCACAATAACCACTGCTCAACAAAACCAGGCAGCTGGGAGTGGCCTATCAGAGTATAGTGGCCAGAGAAGGGGTGGGGCTTATGCTGTAGACACACCCACAGTCAAGTGACTATAAACATTCTTGAATCCTGCCTACTCATACAGTATTCTGAGGCAGCAAGGCAGCGAGTCATGTCTGAAACTGAATACAGCGCTGCCTGCTGAGGTTCCTCTGTTTCATGAAGGTAGTGTAGATGTAGCCTTCACTGCCCCACACATCCCATAATACTCTGTATTAACACTAACTCAGTGAGCTGAAGACATGAACACCGACAGCACAGGCAGCAAGGCATCGAGACAGCTGCCTTCAGTCTCGGACACAGACCTAGTGTGTAAACAAAGGGCTTCAAAACACTTCCGGGTGGAGAACTCACACCCAGTCTGAATATACCACAATTTACAACTGATAAAACATCATCATAAACATAAACACATAAAGTGTGTAATGGATTTACTTCCGTTTTTCCCGTTTTCCAGCTTTCTGAAGCAGGTAGAGCTGCTGTACTAGCACTGAGGATCCTCCGTGTCTGCTAACATTAGCAGCTGAAGCTAATCCCAGTTTAGTGAATCCTTTACTCTCCAGATGAAGATGAAGTTCCACCAGCACCATCATACTCCAATAAGAGCTCCAGAGTGTAAACTAGGACGGTGTGATGATGTTCTGATCCATATGTTTAGAGTTATTACTCTGTAGAGAGCATTACTACATCAGGAGACCAGCTAGGAGAAGCTAACGCTATTTACGCTTATGCTAGCGGCCACAGAGCGAGTGATTCTCCTCATGTTTTATATGTAGCAATAAGCAAGCAATAAGCTTAACAGCATGTTAGCTAGCTAGCTAATTAGCATAGCAGTAAAGTGGTTAATGAGGTGATTATAATGGTTCTGTCTCTTGAGATAGAGAGAGAGAGAGAGAGATAGAGAGAGAGAGAGAAAGAGAACCTTAAGTTCAGTTGGTTCCTGTCTGGGTTCTTATTTTTTCAGTGATATGACTATATGATAAATGAACCACTCAAAGTTGTGAGGTTACTGATCTGGGACGATTAGTTTCCAGTATCCTGGTTAAATAACTGTCTGGATTGGTACAGAACCATAGTGTATCAGTCCAGCACTGCCTGCGTTATCCACCCGGAAATAAGCTCCTTGAGAATTTACCCGAGTTCCAGTTCCAGAGAAAATGTCCCTTAAAACCTGTTGCACACCATTTCACAATGTTCAACACAAAACGTGTGACTGGTTCTGGAGATCTGCCACCCCGGAGAGATCACCTTTAACACACCTGCCTGTTAATGCTCATATGTGCCTGAAGGCCTTCTTTACCTCCATCAGGTGTGTGAGACTTGAACTGGAGCTAAACTTTTCGGGGCAAGTTGTGATTTTTGGAGAACTTTTATTTTTCTGAGTCAAAACAACCTGCATAGAACCAAAACAAGCTCTGTAGAACCTCTGTAGAACACATTACGGGTCAGTATATATGACAGTCCTACAGCAACATGGTTTTGCATGTGTTTTAATTTATGTATATATTTATTTTAGTTTTTCAGGATCTACAGTTTCTGGAGTTGGAGTTAGGTATTATCACTGCACAGTGAATGTTGTTTTATTGAGATCTCAAGATGCCATTATCACAACATAAACACGAATGTTTTATTTTACTGATAATGACATAATTATCACGAGATCTCAAGAAACAAATGAAGATACCAAATATAAGAACAGGGTAATACAGTATACAGAGAAACAGATGGACTACAGTCTGGACCTGTACAACTACAGAGTGTCCTGTATGGTCAGTGGAGCTGATAAGATGGACAGTGTGTGTTGATACATGGAGGCGGAGTTAATGTTATGGCTGATGAGTGTATCTTCCATAAGTTTCCTAGACTCATCATAAATCTAGACTTCCCAATTGTTGTAAATATCATAAATCTGATCAAATTTAGACCACAGAATCAAACATATCAACGAAATGATGTGTATCGTTACACCTAAAGCTGGACTATATAACAATATGTAGCATTATCACTATAAACTGCATGACGAATATGACAAAGCATATGTCAAACATGCTTATCTGAGTATTTCACATACAGTCATTACTTCTAGAACCCAGCAAAGAAGCATGTTTAGTCCTGTTTAATTGGATTTAGCATGAAGTGTGAAATGTTGCATAATAAATGTATTTGCAGGGTTTAATAGTGGGTTTAAATGTGGCACTGCTGGTTCCTTCCGTCAGTTCCTAATTAACAGAATTTAAAAATAAATATTGAAAATGTATGGTCAAAATGTCCCGCAGTATTGTGATATTGTATTGGTGCCATATCATATCCACCCGGAATAAATATACAACACACGCAGAGCTGTCAAAAGCCATCAAAACCCCAAACTAGCTCTGACTGTGTCTGATACGGCGGTGATAGAAACCTCAAAAATGGGCTAACACTGCCATCTGCTGGCTGCTCTGCGCATAGACTGTGCATTACAAGTTCAGCCACACGGGGGCGCCAAGCACAACAACAAAGTATTCCAAGTTTGTTTGCGGTTTCAGCTTATTTGCAGTGTTGTGGTTTGGCCATCATAAGTAATCACACACTCTCAGTATTAGACATGCAGTATGAACCTGTCCAATCTGCAGGACCCCCAGCAGAATGAATGACAGAAATCGTCTGCTTTTCCTCTACAGAGTCGGTCCAAACAGTATCACCCTGCTACACAAGCTCAGCATGTGTTGTGTTCTGGTGCTGGTCTGTGCTGCTTTATAGGCAGTTTAGACCCACCCCAAATACGCGGTGACCACTCTGTCAGCTTATATCCAAAACTAAACACAAACGACCCCAAGAGTGAAACATGTAGGTCACTGAGCAGCAGCACCTGCACAGAACTGGAGTGTAAACACGCTGACTTACCTCTGCGCGTGCACGTTCTTCACCATGCTCGAGCTCTGTAATGTCCACGTCCACTCGCAAAAGAAAGTCCACGGCTGCCAGAACAGTGGAGTCCAGTACACATTTGCCCACCTGTAGCCCTCTCAGAGCCCTCAGAACATGCCCCAACATAACCCCACATCCTGGACCAAACTGTGACTCCAGCAGGGGGAGCCAAAGCGCCACCGTCTATGACCTACACTATATAAAGCATCTATAGAACAGTCTATGGCCTGTACCAGCGCTCTCTGTTCTGCACTCCTCTTCAGAGTTCTGCTCCAACTCACTGCTTTATCATCACATAGAGCTTCATAATGAGCTGCAGCAAATGTTCAAACAGATTAATAAGCAAAAGGTTCTTTATTTATTAACTAATACAGAGACTGATTAGGAGACTGTTGCTCTCCACAGCGCTGGATAAGACGGTGTTAAGAAAAGGAGATTCACAGTTAACATAACTAAAGTGGTTAATGCTGTGTGGGGCTAACCTTATTCAGTATCCTAGCCCAATCTGTTAGCTGTTAGCGTTCCCTACATCTACCAGTTTAGTGGGGGATAATCCACTAACATGCTTTAACACACAAGTTAACCTGATTTAGATGTGCTGGTCATATACAGTCTGAGTATTTAAAGCTCTTAGTTCTTAAAAGTGCATCAGAAACGCTCTGTTGTGCTGCACCTCTACTGCACTGCTACTAACTTCCGGGAACTACTGAGCGGTTCCATCCGCCACTGCTGTAGGAAAATGGTCCACGGACAGAGTTGACTCTCTCTCTCTACATGGCTCTGATAAGACCATAGCAGTCACTGAGGGAGCAACCGGAACACCAGCTGATACAGTCTTCCAGCAGCTGATAATGACGGGGAATTGTGTACAGTTCTGACAGTGGTCAGATATATGAATTATATGCAGTGAGTATATTTAAATACAGGATCTCAGACACAATCCGGAATTGTGAGAAGCAGGAAGTGAGATGGTGTCATTTGTTGTGTGTGTGTGTTTGTGTGTGTATCTATGTATATGTGTATATCTGTGTGTATGTGTGTGTATGTATGTATGTGTGTGTATGTGTGTGTGTATGTATGTATGTGTGTGTGTATATGTGTGTATGTGTGTGTATCTGTGTGTCTATGTGTGTATGTGTGTATCTGTGCGTATGTGTGTGTGTGTGTGTGTGTATATAGGTGTCACATCTGAATGCTGGTATAAACGCTGCCTGCTGAGGTTCCTCTGTTCAGCTGTTTGTTGAAGGCATCCTAGATCCATCCTCCACTGCCTGACACATCCCATAATGCTCTGTGTCAGTGCCGATGTGGTTCAGAAATAAATGACAGAGAACCCGAGCACTGACACAGCCGGAGAACCTCTAAAGTACTGAGTTCTGAGACAACACAGGTAGCAAGGCAATGAGACTGTGACATCAGTTCCCTCTGTCAGTCGTTCCTATGGGCAGAAGTGGGTAGTAACCACTTACCTGGGATGGGCGGATCGATAGCTAAAGACCGATACTGCTGGTCCTGGTGTTTACTTAGAAGAATTGATTCTGGCACAAAAGTACTGAATTATGGTTTGTTTATTTTTAGATGAAAATAAAGACCTAAACGCTGCTGTAAGTGGTGGTGTGGTGTAGGAACTACTAATGAAGAACATTTCCTTATTAATTAGCTGTCTGGAGAGGTACACGGACGCTGTACTACATCCTGTAGAGGTCTGAGAAGTGGGCACTATTCAATCCCGCTGTGATGACATACGTATAGTCAGGTTAACTCGATATTAGCAGTCAGCTGCTCAGCTTCAGCTCAGTTCAGTCAGAGGTTCTCAGTTTTCGTACTCAGTACAGGTTAAATTCAGCTCAAACAGTCGACTGCCTTCATATCTGTTTATTTATTTATTTATTTATTTTTGTGCAGCCTTCCCTTTAATTTAGTCAGTCTCCTGTGATCACATGACGCCCCCTGGCTGGTTGGGTTGGTGGGGTGGGGACGTGAGGGCACCTCCTCTCAGACTCCTGACTGTGATGGGCTGTGACCTCACTGGGATTTGAACTCATGATCTCCTGATGATCAACAGTTAACATTTTTGTCCTGGGTGGCCCCAAGCGCAGTGCCTGTGGTGGGCCCGGGGGCACCTTTATTGTGAGCAGCCCCCCATCACCCTCTGCTGTTTCCTGTTGTAGCCCACTGCACTAGCAGATGGTTTGGCTTGTTTGGATCATGTTCTTGAATACAAGCACAGTGAGAAACACACACAGCGGCGTTCATGCAAGAAGGCCCACCATCAGCGAGCCGAGATTCCTGCAAACCAACATGCAGGACTGATCAGCAGGGACAGGAACCGGCTGGGTGGAGTCATTGCTGCTCAAGGAGGTCGAAGCAGTTCCTGGAATAAATGGATCAAGAAAGATATACTTTACTGGTTTAACTGGGTTCTGTTGTTACATGGTATTCTATAATTTAGCACCTATAATAAAATCTGAATATTATTATTATTATTATTGTTAGTCTGTTATCGATTATTAACCTATATTCCCTCTTAAGTCTTTCCAGCCACATTCCTAACAACCCCCACCCCACCATAAGGTTTAACTCTTAGCCAATCCCAGCGCTGCAGGGGTGGGGCTCCACCGCCAGCCTGGGAGACATCCCAAAGCTGTGTTGAACTACAAAGCTGTAAGTGTGAACTACTAGCCAATCCCAGTGCAGGAGGGGCGGAGCCTGTCTGTATGCAGGTGTGAAAACAAACAGGCAGTGCACCCCAGTTCAGCAGTGATGCTTGTCCCTGATCAGAGCAGCTGCGGCGTGGTGCTGGATGGAGAGTGAACTCAGCCGGACAGCTTTCGCTTCAGATGATCCATCAGCTTTAAGGTGTCCCGCACTTTTAACACCACCTGGAGACTTTCTGGAGCACCTGTCCGAGTTAGGACGATGAGGAGAGACGTGGTGAAGCTGAAGAGGAAGAGCAGAGAGGTCCTGCTGAGTGTTCTGGGAGTAGTGATTGTGATCTACTGTGCTGTACACTTGGTGTTCTTCATCGCCAAACCTGCTCAGGACCTGAAGCCCTCACGGGTCAGACGGGAAGCGGGTAGGGTCGCCTTTAAGTCCACTCTCTGAGGTCTGGGGTGCTGGCTGATTGTGGTGATTGTGATTCTGGTGTACTGGCTGATTGTGGTGATTGTGATTCTGGCATGCTGGCTGATTGTGGTGATTGTGATTCTGGTATAAAGGCTGATTGTGGTGATTGTAATTCTGGCGTGCTGGCTGATTGGAGATGTGGAGAATGGGCTTGCATGGCTGGGTTAGTGTAACACCGCCTGTCTATTCCCCTGTTTCCCTGCAGAGAATGAGACTCAGTGCGTCTCCCCGCAGAGCTCAGAGTTCCCGCAGGGCTTCTTCACACCGCAGGAGCGGAAGGACGGAGGAATCATCATATATTTCATCATCGTCTTTTACATGTTCCTGGCCATCTCCATCGTGTGTGATGATTATTTCCTGCCCTCTCTGGAAGTCATCAGTGACCGTGAGCCAGTGTTGTTGTTTGTTTGTTCTGGTTGTTATTGTGTTTTGATGACTCATGTTGTTGTTATTAGGCTTTTGTAGTTTAAACTACAGTCTTACAAAAGAGTAGGTTCTTTAGGGGGTTCTATACAGTACCAAAGCATTATTCCTGATGGAGAAAGTGTTGTTTATGGTTCTGTATATTATTATTATTATTAGTGTTATGTAAAAGGCCGTAAGTCTAAGTTTGAAGCATGTGGCGGATTTCTTTATGGCACCAGGTCTCGGGCTTTCTCAGGACGTTGCCGGGGCAACCTTCATGGCAGCTGGAAGTTCAGCCCCTGAGCTGGTCACCGCGTTTCTAGGTAAACAAATTAAAACACAAAATACCGCGTACAGTCCGTCCACCTCGGATCAGCCGTGGAGCTGAAGTGTACACGGCAGGGCCTGGACAGGTAACAGCTCACCTGTGCTCCTTCCTCAGGTGTGTTTGTGACAAAGGGAGATATCGGCGTCAGTACGATTGTGGGCTCAGCTGTGTACAACCTGCTGGGCATCTGCGCCGCCTGTGGAATTTTAACCTCAGTGGTACGTAACTGTGGCTTTCTGAGAGAGATTACACACACACACACACACACACACACACACACACACAGTTTGAACTCATCTGACCAGAAAGTGTGCACTGTACACTGTATATAACATTACTTACTGTATAACATTATAAGACTGTATAACACACCCCATTACGTCTGTAACGTTTGAACACTGTGTGAAGGTTTTGTAATGAATGGAGCAGAAATGGCACATTAAAACCTCCTCACAACCTCCTCACAACCTCCTCTCAACCTCCTCACAACCTCCTCACAACCTCCTCCCGTCACGTTAGTGATTCTGATAAAGGCAGCAGCAGATTATGTAGTTAAACGTCAGTAGAATTCTAGTTATATAATTTTGGCTTTTCAGTTTACTGAGACCAGCCTTCACTAACACTGATTTAACTTAATGAAGGATTGATTACTCTTATTGTACTTACTGAAGGATTGATTACTCTAACCTAATGAAGGATTGATTACTCTAACTTAATGAAGGATTGATTACTCTAACCTAATGAAGGATTGATTACTCTAACTTAATGAAGGATTGATTACTCTTATTGTACTTAATGAAGGATTGATTACTCTAACCTAATGAAGGATTGATTACTCTTATTGTACTTAATGAAGGATTGATTACTCTTATTTAATGAAGGATTGATTACTCTAACCTAATGAAGGATTGATTACTCTTATTGTACTTAATGAAGGATTGATTACTCTAACCTAATTAAGGATTGATTGCTCTTATTGTACTTAATGAAGGATTGATTACTCTAACTTAATGAAGGATTGATCAAACTAATTGAACTGATCGAACAGACGAAAAATGATTAAGACCAAGCGAATATTGTAACATGTTTTCAGGGTCTTTTTACAGGGATTGAATTAAATATCTTGTTCTGTGTTCAGGCGAGCCGTCTGACCTGTTGGCCGCTGTTCAGGGACTGCGTGGCGTATGCTATTAGTGTAGCTGCTGTAATCGCCATCATCTCTGATAACCAGGTGAACTGGTGAGTCTGATACCGTCACGGTCTTGTACCTCAACTGACCCAAACACATTTAACCCTGTTTGAGAAGAGTGTGTGATGCTTTACGCATGTAGTTAGCTACTATTACTAGTCCTTTAGGGTCTCCTAGTGCTGGATGGTATGACCAAAATTCTATATCACAGTATTTTTCAAAATGATATCGGTTTCACGGTATTTGACTTTTTTTTTCCATGCATGACGTTAGTTAGCTATTTCGCTAAAGCATATCCGACTTGGGATGTCATATCTGGAATCGTCTTTATCATAGCCCTGAATCCGTCTTTCTCAGCTGTGCTTAGCGGAACCATGTCTTTGGCTGTATGAATTGTTATGGAATTGGTCATCTTGATCCACCGCTTGCTTTGTCTGTCGTAGGGAGTACCTTTAGCAAATGCTTCAACGAGTGACGTCTGGCTTGCCCGTCCTTTAGCTTTGTCAGTTTGACCTGATGGTGTGGAAGGTGCTGATTTTAGTTTCACGCATTCCTGGTACTCCAAAGCATGTTTGCAGCTAAGGTGGTGCAGCACATTGCTCATGTTGCCACCTCCTGCGACAACTTCAGCTCGACAGCATTTGGAGTAAGTGATTGTTTGGTCCACATTTGACCTTTTAAACCCGAAATACCTCCAGACATGGCTCCTTTTTTCGGCAAAAGTTCTTCTGGGTCATCATCATCTACTTCAGTGTCTGGTTCAGAACTTCCCCTGTCCATTTACACCACGCTCAACAACTCCACTAATACTTGTGCTCCGTTCCATGCGTGTTTAGCAGCACAGCAATGAAAAACTTCCCCTGTGAAACAGTTTACCACCGCGCTGCGTTCCGGACGTGTTTATTTAAACCGGTGTGGCCGGTATATGAAAAATTCATATCATAACAAAAATAAAAAACAGTTTTCGGTGCAAACCGGTATACGGCCCAGCACTAGGGTCTCCTACACCAGAAAGGTCTTTGCAGGGGGTCAGACCAAAGCTACCACCTGTACCAGGCAGCAGGACAATGCCATCAATCACAGGGTGACAATTGCACAGAGGAAGGCAATGACAGACCACTTCAGCGCTTTACCAAGAAAACCACATGGACGGGCACAACAGAGTGATGGATGAGAAGGTGGGACCTTCAGGTCAGAAGGCACTCAGCTCGTTACTGTGGAAGAGCCTTTGGGACGTCCAGCTGCTGAATTTGACAAGTAAGAATTCAAAGCTGCAAAAACTCAATCACAGTCTAAAACATACGGAGTGTAAATCAGGGCAGGCTGAAATTAGTGAAGATGGAAACGGACCTCAGGATTAGAAAGGTAAAACGGACCGGATGTGGACTCTTTCAGTCAACCATTTTAAACACACCATCTACCACTCGGGTCACCAACAACAACAGAGTGGCTCTCATCGGCTGATCCCAGTCCAACACCATGTACAACTATTCAACATTACAGTCAAACAATACAGGCGATGAAGGAAACTGGAAAGTTCTACGATCACTCAGCAGGACCTTAAAGTAGTACTGCACGACCTGGAATGTACAGAACTTGGAATGATGGAGAATGCAGGAGAACAGCTAATCAGCTTCTGCTAGTACAATGACTTGTTCATTACTAATACATTTTTCAAGGAACCAAAGACATCGCCAGATGGAGTTCATCAAAACCAGAATCGGCTACGTTCTTCCCACCAGGAGATGTAAGAGCTCTGGGTCAAACGGATCACAAACTGGATCACAAACTTCTAACGTCCAAGCTCCAAGCAATCCATCAAGCCTCCTAAACATGAGCTGGAGAACATGCCACCTGTAATCCTTTCTGAGGACGTGTGTGTGTTTGTGTGTTAGGTATGACGCGGCGTGTCTGCTGCTGGTGTACGGCGTGTACATCGTGGTGCTGTGCTTTGACCTGCGGATCAGTGAGTACATGATGCGGCGCTTCAGTCCGTGCTGTGTCTGCTTGGGTAAGAGTGTGGAGGAGCGCTCTGAGCAGCAGCCTCTGATGGGCTGGAATAGCGACTCCAGTCTGAGGGTCCCCAGCCGGTCCCGGACTGACAGTGGGATATTTCAGGACGATTCGGGATATTCGCACCTGTCCCTCAGCCTGCACGGCCTCAATGAAATCCCAGAAGGTACGACAGCATAAACCAGTCCAATCTCTGACCACCAGGTCATCTGTCTGTCTGTCTGCCTGTCTATCTATCTATCTATCTATCCATCTGTCCATCTGTCCATCTGTCTGTCTGTTTGTCTGCCTGCCTGTCTTTCTACCTATCTATCTATCAATCTATCTATCAATCTATCTATCTATCTATATATCTGTCTGTCTGTCTGTCTGTCTATCTATCTATCTATCTATCCATCTGTCCATCTGTCTGTCTGTTTGTCTGCCTGCCTGCCTGCCTGTCTTTCTACCTATCTATCTATCTATATATCTGTCTGTCTATCTATCTATCTATCTATCTATCTATCTATCTATCTATCTATATATCTGTCTGTCTGTCTCTGTCTGTCTGTCTCTATCTGTCTGCCTGTCTATCTGCCTGCCTGCCTATCTATCTATCTATCTATCTATCTATTTATCTATCTATCTATCTATCTATCTATCTATCTATCTCTCTATCTATCTATCTGCCTGCCTGCCTGTCTCTATCTGTCTGTCTGTCTCTATCTGTCTGCCTCTCTATCTGCCTGCCTATCTATCTATCTATCTATCTATCTATCTATCTATCTGTATATCTGGTTTAGAGCGGAAGGGTGTGTTCAGTATGCCAGAGAACGACCTGAAGCGGATCGTGTGGGTTCTGTCTCTGCCGGTGATTGTGCTGCTGTATCTGAGCATCCCGGACTGCAGGAGGCGCAGCTGGAGGAAATGCTACATGCTGACCTTCTTCATGTCGGCAGTGTGGATCTCCGCCTTCACGTACGTCCTGGTCTGGATGATCACTGTTATAGGTAAGACCTACTTCCCTGCTAATTCCCTGTAGACTGGGATTTTAGCCACTGCTGGTAGACCCATATGACCGTACGCTTCCATACACCTGCAGATTCAGCTACTTCCTTCACACTATGGTCTTTGACACGCCCAAATGCAGTCCCTCCTTTTAGCCCATCATTAACATCTGCTCTGGAGCCATTTTCCACACATGGAACGAGACATTCCCTGCGCTGTACCACCTCTTCCCAATCTATGGATCCCGTCACTCACACCCCACAGGGATTTATAGCCCCGTCATCCTCATACAGCGCCATCTGAAGGAGTCTGAAGTTACTACCACCTTAGACCCCAAAGGGGACTCATTTTGTGTCCGGTGAGCTTCTGACTGAGGATGGTATGTGATTTGGGGCACCTGAAAGTTCATGTTTATAGATAACAGTGTATCAGAAACCACATAATCAAATCTATCAGAGATACCAAACACCTCCACATGGTCTGAGTGATGAATTAGGCATCGATGCTAAGTGTTGACACTAATAAGCTTCCATTACATGTTAGCTACATTAGCCATAGGAAGCAAACTTCAGACACTTCTTTGTTGATTGAGCACATTTGCGGTTAATTGTGTGCAGCTAATTTGTTAGTGAATCAGTCCTTTAGCAATTCACAGTACATGCACCGATAAAGGCAGCATGGAGCTTCTTTTACACAGTGATAGGAAACACGTTCTCATAGAAAGCATGGACCAACATAGCAACTCTAGAGGCTGATTTTAGTCATTTAGAGGTGAAACTTGACACCCACCATGTATCACCCACCATGTATCACCCACCATGTATCACCCACCATGTATCACCCACCATGCACTTAGAAGGGTTCATTTGGAAGCACGGGGAGAATAGTAGAATAGCATTGTTCCCCTGCTATTCCGCAGCTACTGTAAATAATGACCTCAGAAGCAGTGCTGTGGTTCTGCTGGACTTCAGTCCGATGCCCTTAATTTGACCATCGAACCCTCTCAGAGCGTTACATAACAAAACCAGAATTATGCAGCCAGTTGGAGCGCTAAGCCGCCTCTCTATCCGCCAAATCCACTCTCAAACTTTGTGGTTGACAAAGACAAGTCAAGATGGGGGACAGAATCCAAGAAATATTAGCCTGCCATCATCTCACAGCCAAATTATTACTGCCGCTGTGTCTTACTGCGTTTCTTACTGTTTCCCCATTTAAGCTGTTAGTCTGGGAGGTCGCCAGGCTTTAATCTCAAACGGTGATCCAGAAGGTGGTGTGTAATTCCTCAGCAAACCTGCTGTGTGTGGTAATAGCGTAAATAGTGTATCGTTGGATATATAACGGGCCTTTAGCAGCAGTTAAAACCTAATTAGATGATATCAGGAGGTGCTGGGTTCCTCAGAAGCACACCACCAAATCACATGCTCTTTCACTCCATTCCTGAGATGCCAGCGCTGTATCCTGAGGGATTGCGGGAGTCTAGGGATTATGGGCCGCCGGACCCCGGAGACCATGTGATTCGGTCGGGAGGATAATAGGATTATTATCCGAGGAAAGAGCGTGCAAACTCACATGAGCGAGGGCCGTGTGGAACGGAGCAAGGCGCCCGGCAGGTAGTGAGGAGGAGCCAGGCCTCGGGGCAGTGAGCGTGAGGGCGAGCGTGTCCTGCAGTGAGGGTTCTCAGAGTGGGTTTTATAACACGTGTCTTCCATCATTGCAGCCACATGGGGGTCTGCTGGTTCAGGGTGTGGGGGTTGGCGGCGAGGGGGAGCTGAAATCACAAACAGTACCAGCAGTTTAGTTCAGTGTTTTAGCGGTAGGCCCTCTTTGTGGATAGTAAGTACCACTGAGTCACTGAGGACGCCTGTCTGGTGTCAGTTGGCACTGCACTTATAACAAATCCCAATGTGGAACACTCTACTCTAGAGGAACTTAGTGGCACATGTAGGTTCACTGGAGGTACACTCATCGTCAAAAGAATATCTGCACCCAAAAGGAATCACTCCACCTCCA
>CM067486.1:1048401-1087790 GCA_034552555.1 Semaprochilodus insignis
TGTTTTTTATTATTATTATTATTATTATTATTATTATGTCCCAATACTGATACTTTAAATCTTTTACTTTTTATATCAGACAGTCTAACATTAATATTAGTCAAGTCAAGTAGTTTTATTGTCAATACTTCAATATGTACAGACATACAGAGGATTGAAATTGCGTTACTCTCTGACCCATAAACATTTAACGATAAATAGATTACAACTAAAACAAGAACAAGAGTATATTAAATGTATTAAACACTAAACATGAAGTAGACGAACGCAGGACATACGATAGAATAAAATAAGGGCCCTGAGATACACATAATGAGACAGTAAGACACTGAAGACAATAAGGGTGATAAAGTGACGTGTGTAATCAGAATTAAGATGCAGGATTGAAGTGGGTGTGACAGGGCCAGTATAAACAGTAGTGCAGGCTGAAAAGCATTAAGGCTGTTTAAAGTGATGAGAGCAGAGCAGGTCTTGTTAAAGTCAGGGTGCTGAGTTTCCCTCTGTGCTTCTCTTTTAATAACATCACCAAATTAAATTCAGCGTTCACTAGTGTTCAAATCATATCTTCACTTAAGCTAGTACTTTACACGTGACCTGAAACTCCAGTAACTACATGTATTCATTAGATTCACATCAAAATACTTTTTTACATTCAAACGTTTACTACCTATCTAATAAAGTTAAACCGAACCAAAACTATACCAGATAAAACAGAAGTACAGAATAAGTCTGATATTCTGATGGGTGTTTTGAAGAAGCCCTGTAGTGGAGGACAGGTTATGCATAAGAGCCTTATTACACCTCTAAATAGACTTTTACTAGTGAGTCTTTTTAAAGAACTCGTTCAGGAAAGTTTAATAATTAAAAATACACAGTTTAGTCTCATTTTTCTACATAACGTTTAAAGTGGCTTCTTATTCTCCAGCTCTTTTGGGACCAGAGGAAGAAGGCGGAAGGAAAAGTAGTTCCTCTCCTGTACCCTCATTTACAGCAGCATTTTATTTTTAAATTGAGAGATTTCGAGTTTAGACATCCATCCTACTAAACAGACAAACAAATGATCTCGATATTTGTGTGCTAGAGTCGATTCTTAAGAAGAGGTAAGAATACCCATGGTTAAGATATCGATCCGCCTGTCCCTGGCCTGAGCACAGTGCTCTTCACCCGCTCCTCAGAGAGCAGTGCTACGGAGAGCTTCTGGTCTGGTTAGCATCTGTGGTGGACCTGCTCTCTTACCTTCAGGAACTCATCCGTGCAGAGCACGTCCACCTTCGCCGGCTTGATCCCCTTTAGCGGGACGCTGATGCAGACCGTCGTTTCCGTCTGGGTCCATGTGTAGTCTTTGACCAGGAGCGGCATTTCCAGCGCACGAGAGTGATTAGCTTTTAGCTTAGCTGCCTCTGTTTAGTGGGAAAGGGTGGTTGCTGGGACGCCGCCGCGGTTGCTAGGGGGAGGAGACTAATTTAAAGCTCCTCCTCTTGTAAATTTGTGTGTAGTTAAAGGGCCCATATCCTCTTTGTATCTACAGGCGCTGTCCATGTTATCAGCTCCACTGACCATATAGGACGCTCTGTAGTTGTACTGTATTACCCTGTTCTTCAATGGTCAGGACCCCCACAGGACCACCACAGAGCATGTATGATGTGGGTGGTGGATCATTCTCACCACTGCAGCGACACTGATGTGGTGGTGGTGTGTTAGTGTGTGTGGTGCTGGTGTGAGTGGATCAGACACAGCAGTGCTGCTGGAGTGTTTAAACACTGTGTCCACTCACTGTCCACTCTATTAGACACTCCTACCTTGCTGCTCCACCTTGTAGATGTACAGTCAGAGACGATAGCTCATCTGTGCTGGTCATCCTCTAGTCCTTCATCATTGGCCACAGGACAATGCCCACTGGATGCTGTGCTCAGGACGTGTCCAGCAGCACTGCTGCTGACACACCACCACCACGTCAGTGTCACTGTAGTGCTGAGAATGATCCACCACCCACATAATACCAGTGGTGGACAGTAACGAAGTAAATGTCAAAACGAAACAAGCTTATTCATGGATTCTTAGCTTCCATGGAAATGTCCATTTCAGGCCTGGACTACATCCAGGAGCATCCAGGAACTGACACTGGAGGAGGAGTTTACCTTGGGGGATCGCTACTGTAACTCAACTACATGGTTTGTGTACTTCATCCACAGGGAGTGTAGAAACAAGAAGGTGTTTTTAATGTTATGGCTGATGGGGTATGTACATACCATTAAAAGTCTCTGTTGGTTCCTTCCAGGTGGGGTCCAAGCGTCAGTAATGTTGTTCTAGGTTGTCCTGATGGGTTGATATCACAGTGTGGATCTAATCAAGGTGCGAAATACAGTACGGGGACCCCCTAAATAACCTCCCAATAGACCCCCCCCCCCGAAGGTCACAGGATCAGTATTCTGGTGGGGGTCCCTGAAGCGAAATGCATTGTGACATTATGCCACCACTGTTTAGCTGGTTCACCCACAATCACCGAGCTCCTGTCTTTGATGTTCTTAACCAGAGTTTCTCAGTGCAGGCACCCTGCCCAGCACACCTGATTCAACTTATCAGCTCATAAAGGAACCCTTTCAAAGTTGCAGTAGGTGTGGGAAGCTGGGAATCCTCTGAAATGTCCCGGGCACGGTGCCTCCTGGACCAGGGTTGAGAAACACTGCTTAACTAACTACAGCTGCAGCACCGGTCTGCCTCAGGGTGGTGGTGGTGCTTTTGCACATTGGTTCACCCCATTGGTCCTTCATGGGCCAGTCATGGTACCTAGACCCAGGACACCTCTGGAAAACTTCACCATGTGCTGCAGCATGTTTATACATCTAAAAACTTGCCAGGAAGTTGGTGGAAAGGGTGAGTAACTACTCATTTCTCAGTCTGAAGACAGAAAAGGGGATGATGAGGAAGATCTCGGTTAACGTGTGGAAGATCTACCAAACTAGAAAAGACTGTTTCCAAAAGAAGAAACAAACCAACCAAACATTTTGTTGGCATTGAAGTCTCTGCGGTGCTATGGCAAACAAGCAACCAGCCAACACTGGGTTAGCAAGCTAATACGGGGGGGGGGGTGTATGTCACACACTGGTGCTAATGGTTGAACAGGCCTCCTAAGACCAATACCAGATGCATTTGATGGTTTCCTAATGGGATCTAGAGGTGGAAGTCCTACAGGAAACTAGTGGCCCCTAATGCTAACCAATAATCCAGTTCAGGTTGTAATAGTAATAGACCGCAAGTGTTCTGTGGTCTGTTCACATACCTGGCTCAACTCGTAAATAAAGTTAAGTCCAAAAACCTGAGGTCGTATGGTGACGTTTGTGTGGTTTTAAGTACCAACCACAGTCCTGATTCGTTTGACTTGAGCTTGTGGTTGCACCTTTAAGACTGTTGTATGTAAATGAGATCTGTTCTGATTGGCAGTTGGGAAGAGCAGTGGGGGATCTATTATAATCAGGAATGTTTTCATTAGCACATAATCACCTGTAACTACAGACCGCTGTGTTCTCGTTAGCTCAGAGCGAGCCTTCATATCTACACAGGACCGGCTGGTCTTCCAACAGAGACTACCGCCGCCATGTTTCTACTGTAGAGTGACTCGCTGTTTTACGTCGAAGCAGCAACATAAACAAAGAGGCTTTCAGCTTCGCCACGTATAGTCCATTTAATTCATTTGCATGGCACATGTAACAAAGGCAAAGTCAGTGTATTAAAACAAGTCAGGCCTAAACCACACTTGAACCGAGAGGCGACATCAGAGACTCTGAACACAGCCTCTCGTTTAATTACTGAGCCGGATTCACTAGTCCATGCAAATCTTTCATTCAGGGCTTCTTTCAGCTGTACATTCATCGTCAGGTGCTTCGTAGGGTAATCATGTGACCACACACAGTGCCGCCTGTACCTGTTCCGTCAAACGAGCGAAGCTTAGCTAAGGCACCAGGTGTCAAACAGTCTTCGTACAGCCGAGCACTTCAAAAACCAGCAACTCATTTGGCTTCTTTGTTTATAGGAGAGGGTGAAACATCGTTCAGTCAGGCAGACCTGACTATTCTCTTGTGCAAAGGGGCACGAACTAGGGCTTATTCAACATAACCTTACGTTCTGATACAGAGAACAACGTACGGACCGTAGGGACTGAAAACGAGGTTCTCTAACCAGCTGGTGCAATACTGATTTTAGCATGCCCTCGCCTAGGGGGGGAAACACCTGATGCCGTCTAAGGGACCCGTCCATTACTTTATCAGCTCAAGTAAAGTTTATTAAATGAGCCCTCGGAGGCGCGAGGGAACGAGAGAACATTAGGGTCGTTTCCAGCAGAAGAACCTGCCCAGAAAGGGCTGCGACCTGTTGCAATTACCTGCTAAAAAAAAACAACATTTAACTAAAGTGTTCAAAAGCGATAGCAATAACCGAACATTTCAACTATACATATTTCAAAAGTATACCATTTGGTTTGCTATGTTAAACAGGAGGGCTGATACTTTACTCTGCTACTCAGAAGGCTAGCAAAAGGCTACACAGCTAGCAACGGTAAAACGAAAGGCACTAGGGCTGTCACGATTAAAAAACTGATCAAAATGTGCATTCGTGACAAATCGGCTCAGTAAACCATTTCCAATTTCAACGAAGCCGTGTTTAGCAGACTGAAGACTTGCCACTCGAATAGCTTCTGTGTGCATCATCGAAAGGGAAGAAACCCACACCAGCAGGATCTCACAAATGCACATGTTCGCAGTGACGCATTGCGTGCCATATGAAGCAAACACATCACACATGTACATGTATATCAAATAAAAGGTTTGGTCGAATTAGTTCTAGGCTGATCAGCTCAACAGACAGCGAACTAGCAGGGCCTTTTCCCACTGCTGTGAAAGAGCTACGTGTATCTGTGGTTTGGTGGTTTAGCAGCAATGCTACATCCCACCCAACCCCCCCAAACCAAGTGATGGTTTTTGGTCATCTCATCCTCCATTATTTCGAAATCATAGAGTCACCATAAAACTGGAACACACAATGTAAAGAACATGGCTGGGAGTGGGAAGTGTTAGCATGGTGCTAACAAAATACTGAAATTTCCCTAGCAGAAATTAGCGCTGTCAAAGAACCGGTACTCAGGTTACATAGAAAATCTGAGTAAATGATATGGTTTAATTTAATAAATAATCATTCTAGCACAATAGTTCCTCAATCACTCTTAGAACTGATCGTGACAGCCCTACTCTATGGCCTGGTTTCTGGAATCTTCTAGCCAAAGATGCTAACCTAGCGCAAGATATGCATGTTGCAATTGGTGAGTGGACGGGCTGTAGTGTGTGCAATTCCTTGGTACGTAAAGACTAAGCTGTTGCAGGTGTAAATACCCACCGCAACACATCCGCACACAGTGTTTGGACATCATTCATACATTCAGGATGCCAAACTGCCTCTAATTCTGCCCACTATACAGTTAAAATCAAAGCAATATTGGAGCAATATCAGATTCAGAGAGGTCAGACGTATTACACATCAACCGTAGCCAACATTCGGTCGACTGGGGAACATACATCTACATTCGTTTGAGATCGCATGAACATAAAGCTCTTTTTATTATGCGCTATCAATAAATCTGGGGGTATGAAACGACCAATTCTCATACAAATGATTAAATTACTGATCAAAAGAAGCATTTGATACATTCTGTGCAATTTCTCGTTCTCAAACCGCCTTCAAGTAACAAAACCTCATTAACAGTGAAACGAAGAAGCAGAAAAACTGGTAAGGTAATTCAGATAAACATCAAACGATGAGCATTTTAGTGCACATATTCAGTTTCTCTCTTATTATCATCATTATCATCATTGTAGAGGGCTCTCTGTGGCTTTAGCTGGGCTACGGCATTTAGCCTACCAGTAATTAAACATAATAAACGAACGGCACATGGAAAAAAATACATTTTTGGGGGTTGGGAAGGAGAAGAAGGATGCAGCAAAGCCAAATTACAGAGCCCAAGCAAGGTACCATGCTCATTGCGTACTGCGACACATATCCTCTACCTTGAGATTATTCCACGAATGTACCGGAACGTTCTGGTCACCAATCGGAAGAATTCTACAGTATACACAAAACGATGATCATCGCTACATTCAGCGCCAAGAGCTCTGTCCAACTCAACTCACAAGAGCTTCAGTTCTTCATTCGCTGCTTTGCCCTAATAATACAAGGCTTTGGAAAACTACAAGCGGATGCTCCAAGGCAACAACCAGAGCAGTCCAGGCTTCTTCACGGGCCTTCATCGTGCTGCTTTGAGTTTGTCACTCATCTTCCTTTGGCACACAGCACTCACATCACGACACGGGACGCATATGGAATTCTGGGCTGATGCCGATATTTCACATGTACAGTGCCCGTCAAAAGTTTAGACACGCCCATCTAAACGGATGTAGTTGGTGATCTTAAAGACTCTACAGTCGTACACTTAACAGCTCCAACTGATGAGAGTCTGAACCAGTACATATCCTGATATACCACATATCCTCTTGATGTACCACAGTATGATGTTTCTCCATATCTCCACCTCTAATATATATTTAGTGGTGTAAAAACTTTGATCTCTTTTTCTGCACAGTGTAAAAGCTCTAGTTCTCCTTTCAGTTTAGTGAATATTCATGATGGACCGACCAATAGAATTGCTCCAAACCTGCTTAGTAATAAACCTTGTTCTATCAGCTCCACTGCAGGTTAAGAAAGCTGGTTCATCCTCCTGTAAAGCTCCATTCTGAATGGTTTTAAGGTGGACTGTATAATTCCATGAGTGCTAGTTTATAGTTTGGTGTCTTCACTTTTACTCTACAGTAAAGCTTTAAGATTAACAGAAGGGAACCTTCTATGAGCAGTCGTGTCTAAACTTTTGACTGGTACTACACTTGTCTTGACATTTTGGGAATGTAGAAGTGCCTCCTGCAAAGGCCACTGCACACCGGACACGCTGTATCGTGAGGCATCCAAAAAATTTGAAACCATTGGTTTAAAGGAGGTGCGCACCCCGGCAACCACACGCTCTAGTAACCTTTTCCACCAACATGGTGCTGGTGCCAAATCTCTAACCGCTCTGCGCTTTTCCACCGCAAAAAAACTGGTTTGCATCCGGACAAATCGGTACCAACTCTCTGGTCTGGAACCGTGGAACCTGTGACGCAAGTGGCACAGGGGGGCATGGCAGTGCACAGTGTACTGCACTGGGCTGTACTCGGGAACAATCGTACTGGCTGTACTTGGGAACCAGTCTTCTGAGGAACACTTACAGATAGCTAAGAAACGTAACGTGCTGCTTTATAATAGTCCACCTTCATAACGGACAGAGGAGACAACACCACTACGTGTCGTCTATGACGGTCCCTCCGGGCTGCGCACAGATGCTGAAAGAGCTGGTTCTGGATGGTGAGATATATGCCCTCAAAGCAGGAAGTACAGTTTGCACTTGAAGAACATGTTCTGCCATGTTGTTTTGATGCACAGTCGGCTGACTTCTGCTTACGGGCTAAGAACCGCCCACCTCTAGATATGCAATCGCTCGGCTCTCAAAGCAGTGGAAAACGGGGCCGTTATTACTGGGTTCAGTAGAGCCTGGGAGCCAGCACGAGCCCTGGCACTGTGTTGGTGGAAAAGAGGAAACTGTCAATGCGCACCCGGGTTCAAGACCTCAGGGCGTCACAGCTCGCCATGCAGCATTTTCCCATTATTAAAGCCGTACGGAGACACACAAAGCCACAGTGGATCACGTCACCAGCCAGTCTTGAGGATAAACAGACAAATGCTACCTCAGCTAACTTTAAGCTGGTAAGCAGTCAGTCTGTGCGGAGGTAGTAAGCTAATACCAAGTGTGTTAAGTGATGCTGGAGGCTCCATTTCATTCCATGTACTTAAGTAGAGTGTAACAACAAACGTAAACCCGGCTCTCATCGCTGGCGTGCTAAAGTACCGCTCTGCGACGTGATGCGACGCTGCGTGTCCAGCGTGCGCTGGCCCTAATTCAAAATCGCTGTGTATCCATATGCATGTGAGAATACTCACAGGACTCTTATCAGCTATCCAAAGGACTCATGGATGCCACAGTCTCATCAAAGAGCCTGTGAACGCTTGGCCGTTGAAACCCAACATCCTCCACGACAGAGAACAGTTGATCATCCAGAGTCATGAACTTCTGCAATTCCACCATTTGTGTTCTGCTAGCATGCGTCATCAAACACCGGTTTGAAATATTGGCCAAATCTAAGCATCAATATGATTCCGATATGATCGTGCATCCCTACTCACGACCGGAAAAACAAACACCGACCACTCAAACCTGAGGTTGCGTTCAGGTTGAGCCAGTAAACACGTTAGCAGCAACCCGTTTCTCCTCACCAGGCTACATCCATGCACACCGAACAAGTTCAGATAGCAATCCAAACTGTTTAGCCAAACAAGCACCTGAACGCACCATGGCTTTCCATTTGCAACCTCGAAACCAGAGCATCCGCCATGCGCGGTACCTAAAGGAGGCCGGGAAGACGACACAGAACCATCAGGTCAGAACACATGGTCTAACGGCCGACGTTTGATGAACCTCTACACCAGATGATGAGTTTGGGCAGGCACACAGGAAGACATCTGGCCTCAGACAACACAAAGCGAAAGCCCTGGTTTCTGTATTTACACCATTTCCGTTCAAACGAATGGAGATTTTACAGGGCAGAAGGTGCTGGATGGATCTCAAGATTCCGAGTAAGGCCTCTCCTCTTCGTTACACGGCGAGTTCATTTACAGACCAACTACAGCAAGAGAAACGAGGAGAGAGCGAGAGAGGAGAAAATGAGCTCTCCCCACAGAGCACTGAACCCGAGCCCAGAAGAAACTAAATAACTTTGACTTTCACATTGGCACAGTGACATCTAGCTGCATCCCTGCAGATAAAGCCCCAGGCCTGGCCAAACCTCAGCTTTGGCAGAAGAAAGCTCAGCTTGGGCGAAGGCTAGCTAGACAGTTAGCTAGAGAGATAGCTGACCAAGTTAGCCAGTGAGCTGAACTGTTGGTGAAGTGCCTTGTATTGAAGTCAGGTGAAAGTCTGTTAGCGACGTTTCGGAGAAAGTACGCGTTCATGATTCGAATAACATCAGCTGGATAACTTCAAAATACTCTTTCAATATGTCAGAGAGCCCGCTAACCCTCACCTCAAGCCCAATCTGTTTATTTAATATATATCAGCTTAGAAGAAGCTTCCAATTAGGCTAATTTCGGTAGCTTAAAGAAGCCTCATCTTGGGCTGAAGTTCTCCAACCCTCACCTTAACCCCGATCCGTTCATTCAATCCATGCTTGCTCAGTAGGTAGCTAACTAGAAGAAGCCTCGTCTTCTTTTAACTTCTTTAAGTGCGTGTTAGCCAGCTAACTACTTCACTCTCACCGTAACCCTTCTGTCCTTGAAAACACCTCAACTTGGGCAAAAGCTAACTCGAGTAGCATCAGTTGGACATTTTAAAATCACTCTTTCAGTAACTGCAACTCGCTTATCCCTAATCTGTTCATTTAAAAAGTAATTAGCTTGAAAGAAACCTCTGCTAAATTTGCTAGCTAATTAGCTAGAGGAAGCTTCAAATAGTGCTTAAGTTAGCTAACCTTCACCTTAACCCAAATCCATAAACATTTCCTGAAAAAAATCCATAAACTTTTCACAGAAACCAGTGGGAAAGAAGACTCAACATGGGCTAAAATGAGTTCGGTAGCTAGCTAGAAGAAGGCTCATCATCTTTTAACTACTTTTAGAGCATTAGCCAGCTAACTACTTCACTCTCACCCTAACACAATCAACTTGCAGATGCCTCAACTTGGGCAGAAGTTAATTTAACAATTCAAATTACATGAGCTGGATAGATTAAATTCACTATTTCGGTACCTAGCTCACCACCACCTTATCCCTAATCTGTCTATTTAAAAAAAAGCTAATTAGCTTGGAAGCTTTGTCTTTGGCTGAAGTTAGCTAGCTAGCTAGAAGAAGCTAGCTAGAAGAAGCCTCAATTCCTGCCTAATTCAGCTAACCTTCATCTTAACTGAAATCCATTTATTTTTCCTCAGGAAATCAGTTAGGAAGAAGCCACAATCTGGGCTGAAGTTAGCCAAGTAGCTAACTAGAAGAAGCCTCATCATCTTTTAACTTTTTTTCTTTTTAGCATCTGTTAGCCAGCTAACTACTTCACATTCACCCTAACCCTTCTGTCTTTAAATCTTCCTAATCTGTTTATTTTTAAAAGCCAATTAGCTTTAAAGGATAGCCTCAGCTTGTGCTGAAGTTTGCTAGCTAGCTAACAACAAGCAGTTGGGCTAAAGTTAGCTAGCCAAGTAACTTAATCACTCTTTCGGTACCTAGCTAACCCTGGTTTTAACACTAATGTGTTTACTTTAAAAAGCTATTCAACTTAATTCAAGATACCTCAGTTTAGGCTTATATTAGCTAGCTTCAAAAAGCCTTGACTGGGACAGAAGTTAGTTCACTTGGAGAAGAAACCAGCTGGGGAAAAGCCTTAGTTTAGGCTTAAGTTAGCAAGCTAAAGAGGCCTAAAATTTGCGAGCTAACATACTAGAAGAAGCCTCAACACACAACGCTGTCACAACTTTCTGAGGAACTATATTTCAACATTGTGTGAACGTTGTGGGCCCCAAAACGAGGTTGTCACAAGGCTACCACAAGGTAACTATGTTTGCAGGGATCTTGGGATGAAGCTAGCTAGCCAGCTAACTTAAAGTGTTAGCTAACTAGATCACCTGTCACTAGATCACTAAAAACCAATCAGCCTGGAAGAAGCCCCCAAATTTTAGCAAATGTTGACTCCAGATTTACGTCGACCCCAGCATGAGTCTTCTTTTGAGTCACGAGTCTGCAGGACTGCAGCTAGATACTCCTCCATTGGCAACTCCTCCAAACAAACAAACAAACAAACAAAAAACACCACACAGCATTCAAGATTGTCCCTCGCTGGTGGCTGTAGGTGGGCCTGGTGCCTCCCGCGTTTTAAGGAGCTGTGCTCCTTTCTCCTCCATGCAACCGTCGCAGCCCCACACAGCGTCCGTCTCGGCCGTCAGCAGGTTATAGGCCGTCTCCGTCATCCCTGTACAGACCCTGTGGAACCATTTCTGACAGGAGGCCTCGCACAAAATGGCCTCCTGGTCATCGTTCACCTCGCTGAGGCAGATTCCGCATGGATACACGGGCTCCGAAGAGGAGGCGGAGTTGTTCGGCCTGCCGGGGTGCGCCGAAGATTTATTATTGGCCAAAGACGCGCCGCCTCGGCGGGTAGCCCCGGGCCTCCGGTTCCTCTCTGCAGGCGTCTCAATAAGAGGCTGAGGAGACTTCTTCAAAGGGTCGGTGCCGGGGTGGATCATACCGTTGATCTTCTCCACCCCTCCGTCTAGGCTGGCCGAGACGTTTCCCCTGTTCTTCCCTTTGGGCTCCACCTGGGTATCTTGAGCTCCACCACCTTCCTCGGAAGTCTGGTTCTGTTTCCGTGGAGATGTGGCATTCTGGCCAGCGTTTTTGTTGCTTGTGGTTTCATTCGGGTCCTGTTTGGGTGTGGGTGTGTTGGACTGGCCGAAGTTCCTGGGTGGCTGAGGAATTCCAGGGCTCATATCCGGGCTTGGTTTGATGCTTGGTGGCGGATTCCCGCTTCCTTCTGGACCGAACCCTGGACCTGGGCCATCAGGACCACTCTGGTTTGGATTCACATTGGGAAGGGGCAGTTGGTTTAAGTTCTCTCCAGGACCTGGTCTAAAGGGCTGACCATGTGGAAGGTGCATGCCGCCGGCGCCGCCGTTGTTGAACATGGGCTGACTGGCGAAGGCCGGATTGTCGGGATGCCCGTAATTGAAGCCGGGTGGTCGGTTGAAGCCCATACCCATCGGGCCCATTGGGTTCTGTGCGAACAGGTATGGTGGCTGGTTCCGTATCTGGTAAGGCCCCCCATAAGGGGAGGGCATCCTATTCTGGATATGGGGCACCATCCGTGGCGGGCCATAGCCACCAAATCCGGGGTAGGGAGACGGGCCGAAATAAGGGTTGATGGGATTCAGGGGCTTCAGAGAAGGCGGAGGAGAGTTGTAGTTGTCGTCAAAAGGATTGGAGGCCACCAAGTGATCGGAGCTGGGGTTTGCCGGAGGAGCATATTCGGACAGCGGCACGAAGGAAGGAGCCTGTGGGAATACAGAGATGCGGTGTGGGTCAGTGGGTTTCCTAACGGACTGTGTAGGAATTTGTAGTAAGTGAAATTATGGAATATCAGAGCGTCAGGAATTTAAACAGGAATACTGGCTGTTCTGAAAAAAGCCCTATGGCACTTCTATGCAAAGACCCAACTCTCTTCACCTTTAAACAGAACCATTACAAAATCAGTGTTGCCAGATTGGGCGGTTTCCTACCGAATTAGGTAGCATTTTTTGGATTTGGTGGGTGATCAAAATTTGGGCTGGTTTTCCAGAGTTTTGGTGGGATTTAAAAGGCATATACAACTTCATTGTTTACCAAAGCAGCTGGAATTTGAACAGACTTCAATGATTGAATCAGATCAATGAACATGTGTGAGTTACGGGAGTGTGACCCGCAGGCTATTCACACCTTTTAAATATCCGTTATTTTATTTTAATTTCTTTTTGTCCAGGTTTCTGATGCTTAACCGGGAGTCCAAAAACAGGGAGACAACGAACACCAATGACTGATGTGTGTTGAACCTTTTTATTGACCAGGCCATGCAAAATACAGACACAATCTGGCAACCCTGTACAAAATACACCATATACTCACACCAGACCAGAATTTACACCGTTTTATATTAACATTAATGCATGAAAACCGAACTGGAGTTAAATTTTTGAGAACACTGTATATACAGATCTCGTACCTGTGTACTGGACTTGCGTTTCTTCTTATCCGGGCTCCCCAGCAGCAGACCTGGCCCCCCTAAACCATCAAGACCACCATCTCCTCCTGCAAACCCGAGCACCATAAAGCTTACTGTGGAGTTTAAACTGCATTCCCTTTCAGTTGTTTAAATGCAGCTACTGCAAACAAGCAGCATGAAGCAGTCAATTAAAATTAAATTAAATTAAATTTACATTCTCAATTACAAGATTCTCCTTATGAAGTTCTTGTTATAAAGTTGTGCCTTGTTTTGTTTTATTATTAGCATCCTCATTAGCTGCTATCCTCATTAGCTGCTGTCTTAACAGCCGCTATTCATCCTGGGGTCTGATAGACATACAATACAGGACAGTAAAATAACAATCAACGAACCTCATAGCAACGCCCTAGCAGTCACCTGGGAAACCACAGCAACCACCTAGCAATACCTTAACAACCACCTGATTTACCATAGGGCAAGTCCCTAGCAACTGCCCAGAAACACCTAGAATCACTTACTCATAGCAACCTCATAGCCACATACTAGCAACCACCTGGGAAACCACAGCAACTGCCCACTAACACCTTAACCACCACTTGGGATAGAATAGCAACCCTCTGGCAACACCCTAGCAACCACTTGAAATAAAATAGCAACAATCTAACAACCACCTGGGAAACCAAAGCAACCGCCAAGCAACACTTTAACGACCACCTGATTTACTATGGAGCAACCCCAAAGAAATGCCTTAAAAACACTTACCATATATACCACATATGAGGATACCATAGCAACCACTTGGGATACCATAGTAACTTCATAACACCCTTACATCCCTCTGGGAAACCACCTAGCAGCCCCTTAAGAAACACTTGAGATACCACAGCAACATTCTAGCAACCACCTGGGATACCATAGCAACCCTCTAGCAACACCTTGACAACCCCCTGATTTAACATGGCGAGAGCCCCTAGCAACTGTTCAACACCACCTTGAAAACCACTTGGGATACTATAGCAACACCCTAGCAACCACCTGTGAAACCACAGCAATAATAACAACAACAAACAAACAATAATAACCCTTATTAATATTAATATTATTATTATTATTATTATTTGTTTATTATTATATCATTATTATATGTTATATAAGTAAAATTATTTATTAATAGTCATGTACCACTTTGATGTATTACCATGTTATTATAGATAATATCAATATTTAATAATTAGTATAATTATATTTATTTAGTAATAATCTTAATTAATATTATTATTATTATTATTACTACATAACATTCAACAATTTTAATTTCTTTCCTTGATCTTATGATGACATGTTTATCTGAAAAGCCTACAAATCTATGTTTCATCATTTAAACCATAAATGAATGAAAGAATAAATAAATAAATTAATTAATAAATAAATAAATAAATAAAAATAATAATAAAAATATGAACATATAAATCATGTACATAGCTGACTACGACCCTATTAATGATTTACCGTGTGGGCATAAACGTCTAACAAACTTTTCAGCTGCTCAAAATCATTTAAATATTAATTATTCCCCCCCTCAGTTGGGGTAGATGGGGGTCCCTAGTATGGATATGGGCCCCCAACAAAACTTCAGGCCCAGCCCTCAGTCTTGTAGGGCTGCCACTCCAGCCCTGTGTAACTCCTGGAAGTCCAGTCGATGGCTTGGGCACAGCCAGCCAAGACAGCCAGATGTCATACAGATGTTTTGATTGGACGATAAAGAAGCAATACTGACATATGAAAATGGCCATGTACAGTAATGGAATATCTGGCAACCCAAAACCTGGACAGGTGGCAAGCGTGAGGAGCATAAGAGCCCACTTTTGCTTGAAGTTGCTGCTCCACTGGANTCCAGCAGCACTGCTGTGTCTGATCCACTCACACCAGCACAACACACACTAACACACCACCACCACGTCAGTGTCACTGCTGTGCTGAGAATGATCCACCACCCACATAGTACCTGCTCTGTGGTGGTCCTGTGATCTCTTTGTGAACTGGGAACCACTGTGTTCAGCTGTGTGGACCCTCATATACAGTCCACCTATGTGTTAAAAAGCGAGCTCTATATGTCATGTAGAGAGTGGGGGTTTGGTGTGAGGTATGTACAGAGTGATTGAGAGCGGGTTTGGTGTGAGGTGGTTCAGATGTTCTTTACAGTGGTGGTGGTGATGGGAACCAGGGTTCTCCATGTCTACAACACACATATAGACACTTTATTGACTAAACCACCAGTGAACCTACACGTGTCTTCTGGGTTTTAATTGGAATGTTGATGATGGGAAAATCTGGAAAATCTGGAAATACGTTTGGTGACCGTGTCCACCAACAGCAGATTAAACTAAATAGATTGAAACAGATTTTAAGACAAAATTGTATCTTAAAACATCATCAGGCCGTGTATGCATAACTATTACATGATGTAGGAACTTTCTGTGAGGGAGCTTTTAGAGGTGGATGTCTGGTTACCTTCACCACCACTGTGAACAGTCCTGACTCAGTAAGTAACGTTTCACACCAAACCCACACACACAGCTGTAAATATTTAATATTAATTTTAGGTTGTAATAAAAAATGGACTACAAAAATAAACACGACGCACACCTGCATTATTTTTTTACCTGTTTTTATTTATTCTGGCAACCAGTTATTTATTTATGACTTAAAATAGTTGGCTTTTAATTTGTTCTTTCCTATGTAAGACATTTGGCATGAATATTAACATTATATATAGAGAAAAAAAATAATATAGTGGCCAAAACATCTTCCAAAACATCTGGGCAAAAAAAAAAGGTAACAAAAAGAGACGATAACAGAAAAAACAAGGTAACAAAACACTGACAAGTAAAATAATCTCAGAGAGGTACATTCAATGTTCAAGGCGTGTGGTGGGGTTTCACCGGTGCTGTAGTGTGGGACGACTGTTGAGCCCCCCTGAGTTAAAGCTGTATGTGGCCCACAGACGCCCCATCTACGGCTCCTCCGGCAAACCCCCCCAACCACACAGCCTCTACAGGTCAAGAGGCAGCGGGCACATCGAGGGGCACGACGAGCCCCTTCGTTCATCCCTTTAATGCGTTCAGGACAGGAAGAAAAATAAACATAAAACAATTATAGAGCGTGCAAAACCCACCGCAGCACCCTGAGCCACTAGCCTGTTAGCCTTTAGCTCGTCATGATCCGTTCTAGAATCATCTCTACTGGGTTTCTACGGTTAAGTTAACGTTGGGAGTGTAGTTGGAGCTCAGCTCTGATGCACAGGATTATGCACACGCCATAAACAACAAAACAAAAACGACAAAAAGAAAAAAAAGAAGGAATACAATGCAATATACGACATGTACTGAGGAGCTAAACATGTTCGCTGTAGTGGATTCACAGTGTATTCAAACCGTAACAGTTCAGGCATCGAGGCAAAACCAAAACTTCACACAATTTCCCTCAAAAAACGAACATGAAATCTGAAATGTTAACATCGTTTTCTCCTCCAGTGAGAAAATGCTAAACACAAAATTAAAAAAAATCAGTCATATTCTTTAAGATCGCTTTGGTTCGCTCGAGTGGATTGACGTAAGCTCGACACCCCGATCGTTAGCGCGCCGTCAGATCCTACACTGGAACTTTCAAACAAGAATCGCTTCTGAAAAATTACAAAACGTCATGCAAAAGGTAGGAGAACAGAATAACGTCCGTGCAACGGTGACTACATTCTTTGGTTTAAGGTCGTTTGCTTTGAAATGAAAGATAAATCTGATTTGTCTCTCGGTGTCTCTCTCTGGTTCATGCACGACAGCTCGATCGGCTTCCCCTGATTGAAAAGGATTTCCGCTGCACAGGATGCTGATTAATATAATATATATATACACACATATATACTTCTATAATTCTCACCTACAATATAAACACATCCCTGCTGCGTGAAAATCCTTTGAGGGAGGCCGACCGGTTTGGTTTTGATCGAGCATGAAACCCGGCTTGATTTGTATCGCTGAGGAAGCGGCTCTTGCACCTGCACCCTCAACTCTTTTGGTCACCATACGAGGGCACAGATATGCAAGGCATCCCAAAGAGGGAGGGAAGAGGGGGGAGCAGCATCTAAAGCCTCTGCTCCACAGCTAGGACCAACAAACTGGATTGAAGGAATTGTCCATGGAAGAATCCGGTGTACGCACATATCCCATAAATGCTGTCAATCAGTCGAGGAAGTCTGCGGGGTTGGTTTTTGCGCTGGAGCTGCGAGGCTAACATAGCTAACAGGAATGGATCTCTTTGGGTGCCACAGACTTGCTTCATGTTAGCCTGGCAGCTTCAGAGCAATCATGTTAGCATCATGTTAGCCTGGCAGCTTCAGAGCAATCATGTTAGCATCATGTTAGCGTCGCAGCTTCAGAGCAACCATGTTAGCATCATATTAGCCTCACAGCTTTAGAGCAAAATGAAAGACGTTTTGACTGATCAACAAAATCTGCGAGGCTAACATAGCTAATAAGAATGGATCTCTTTTGCTGCGAGGCTAACATAGCTAACAAGAATGGATCTCTTTTGCTGCGAGGCTATCATAGCTAATAAGATTGGATCTCTTTTGCTGCGAGGCTAACATAGCTAATAAGAATGGATCTCTTTGGATGCAAGAGACGTACCATGTTAGCCTTGCAGCTTCAGAGCAATCATGCTAGCCTCGTAGCTTCAGCGCAAAACGAAAGATGTCCTCACTGATCAACAAAATCTGGGTTGAGGAGTAAGAGGTGTACCCTTGATTATCCAGTACACTATACCTATAAGCCTATTCCGAATTTCCGACTGTCCTCCCACCGCCTGCCTCGTCGAATCCAGGTTTGTTTGGCCTAGCAGTGAAACAGTGGCTCTCGCTCGTCACTGGGACTTTCATCTTTGGTGTGGCTCATAAAAAAAAAAACACATTGTCATCATCGTCACGTCCCAACGACCAGCAAAGTAGTTTAAAAAAAAAAAACCCAAACAGAAGTAGCAAACAACTCTTAGGATGATGGCGTCCGTCACCGTTGCACGTTTTAGTCGTGAGATCTACAAAACATCTAGAACAAGTGCTAAACTCACATTTCTACAATAGCTTCAACTATTTTAAAGGACGAAGAAAGTATCTAGAACGTGTACTCAGTAGTCCATATACGTCAAGAAAAATATATCTCTGGAGGTAGCAGGGTGGTGTTTCTGCGTCCACTCCCTTCTTCACTTTCATTTCAATGATTCAAACATTATTTCAGACATTCTTCAGACGCTCTTCTCTTCTCCGTCTGTTATCTCAATCACACACCTGAGGACCACTTCACAAGAGCTCGTGGAGGCTGTGATACCTGATAAGCTGAAAAAGGTGTGTCGAGGGAGCGAAACCCCACAATACAGTCCACAGCATGGGGTCACCAGGACTCTTGTAGGATCCTCTCATGAACACGCATCTCCAACAGAACTAATCTCTTTCTCGGACTCCTCACTGACTCCACTATAAGGCCATTGTTTGAAGAAGCCTTGAAAAGGAATTCGCCCAAAAGTGCTAACATGGAGCAACATTGCTAAATCGTGCTGGAAAGCTTGAGGCCTGATGGATGACGGGTTATGCCTGGTTTTCTTTCATTATTAGCATTTTTGGGCACTGAGCATTCCTTTAAGGTTCGCTGTGCTGATCGAAGTCAGTACCAGCGTTTTCAAAAAAGAAAAAAAAGAGCTTGGAAATGAAAACCGGATCTACTTCAGACATATAATCCCTCCTGAAAGGCCTTTCCATGAGCGAGAGGGCATCTGCACTGAAGCCGCCTGGAAATACTATACAAACATTCAACAGAGGTCGGCGGCAATCAGCCTCGGCTAAAGCAGCCCAGCAAGGATACCCTGTCAAAACAAACCATGTCCCTTCAAACACCGACATGGCTTTTTTTTCAAACGCACTAAAACCTTGAGTCCCTGAGTTGAGTAAAAGCAAAACACTAAATTAACACAATAATGCTTAAAACGAGGTAGTTTAAGACAGGGACTGTAAGAGCACGGGTAACAAACACACACATTCGTATGACCAAACCTGAGAACGCTGGTGATCTATGGAGTACAAAAACCTTAAATAAGGGGGCGACCTCAAGTACACCATTACCTGAACGCGGTGGAGTGAAATAAATGGTTCAAGATTCATGATCTTTGAGGTAGAATGAAGATAAAACACTGCAACGAAGGTTTTGTGCTCTTACAATCCCACTTCAGGACTGAAAAACAAACAAACGAGAACAGACAGACAGACAGACAAACTCGAAGCTAGCAGGAGCAACATTATTGCTATGAGGAAGTATAATCCGTCATGTTGATGGGGAGGCCCATTACATAACTTGCGCATAATTCAATATTAAATATATAGCCCATGCAGCGCTGTGCGGAAGTCAGAGACCACCCTTCAATTCATTTACAGTCAAAACGGCCATTGAATAGGAGATATAAGGGATTAGAAATCAGATAATCCACCTGCATAAGGAATAAGATGTTTCCAAATCTCCTAACATCCACCTGGAAGACCTGGGAAAACCGGGTGTTTCTGCCCATCCTTCTTCCACTGTGAGAAGACGCCTCAAAGCTACGGAGGTCTGAAAGGAGGAGGTGTAGCTCCTCACTGACACATCATGAGACAGACCTGTCAAAGAAGCTGCTGCTGGTGTTCTCGGAGGAATGGACTGACCGCCCCAGAGTCCAGAACCTCAACACCACTGAATGTGTTTGGGGTTATCTGGATGGTGGGACGAAGCAGGAAATGCTAAACCAGGTTCTAAGACGGAACTTCGGAGGTGTGTCTCTTTGAGGAACCGAAAGTGAGTCTCCCGAAAAGAATGGAAGCTGGAATGAAGGTAAAAAGGTGGACACGCTCAACTGAAAAATGAGCTTGTTGAAATGAGGTGGGCATTGAAATGAAGGGTGGTCTCGGCTCGGCACAGCACTGCAGCAGGAGTGTAATACGCGGTAAACTACGATAGTCAAACAGCCGCGAACGGTGATGTGGTTAAGGGTAAAGTGAAGCGAGCTGTGACACTGGCCACAATTCACTGTTAGCCACACCAGTATTGTTTTGGCTGAAGCTATCCCTTTAATAATGTAAAGAGAGGCTCTCGCACCTCCTCCTCCAGTGATATACTCGCTTAAATAAGCTGAAAACGCGCCATCGCACACTTCACATTGCTTGGACAATCTTTTCAAAAACATTCACGGTGGGTGAGGTTTTCTTTTTTTTCCTTAGAACTTTCAAATGAAACGAAGAATAAAAAAGAAAAGAAGAAAAGAAGACATTCACTGAAACAGAGGGCTCTGAACAGCCCGACCAAGTCGGGATTCAAAGCAGCCTCCTGGTTTGGGGGGCTTCTGCTTACTAGTCCACTGAAGCAGAGAGGAGGTAGCAAGTGTTTAGGAAGAGTGGGTCTTAGTAACAGCTCACCACTAGTGGGCAAGGACAGCTACAAAAGCTTCACCACTGCTCATTTCCTCCTGACCAGCAGATGGCGATGTAATGTCCCCTAGCTCAACAGTGAGATAAGCCTCACGCTCTTCACGATCCGAACCCCCACTTTCCTCCTTGCTGAGGGACGGGGGGCGACTGCTGCCGCTCGACGACAGGTTGGTCATCTCCGTCTCGTCGTGAGAGTAGCGTCCCGAGTCTCCAGTCTCATGGCTGCCTTCGCTGGAGTGAGAGCCCTCGGTGTCGCCCCCTTGTGGTCCTAGCAGGGCATGGAGGGAGGAGGGATGCTGTAGCGATGATGCCCCGGGTGACTCGTCGGAGTAGCACAGCAGAGTGGTGCCCGGCTGATACATGGAGGACATTCCAGGGACTTTCTTTACCTGTGAAGAGAGGTTGAGGATGCCTTCACTACTTTGATCACTATATTTTTTATCCTGGGGTTTTTCTTTTAAATTTTCTTTTAAAAATGTAAATTTTGACCATTTTAGAGAAATCGCCACTTAATTACAAACCCAAAACGAGTGTCTTAGTTAAGGAAAAATATTACTGAGAAAAGTGGGAGTGACTTCTTCTTATTTCAACTCCTCTTTTGGGAAATACACACATTTATAAACAGACACAAAAACACGTGTCAGTAAACAGAAAGATTTGTCCACCTACCTTTCCTTCTTTCCTAAATAAATTCCATTTCTGTTCCTTCTTCCTCTCGGCTGTGGGTCTGACGGGGCCGTAGCTGTTTATGATCAAATCTGTTCCACCCTGAGAATAAAACCCATGCTCTGTTAGTGCTTTTGTGTCCAGGTGCCACGTTCTTGTGATCAGATTCGACCGTCTATATTTACCTTTGCGTCAATGAAATGATCCCTCATCATGGGCACCATGACGTCAGCGCTCTCGGCTTGATTTTCACCGGCTCGGAGAACAGCGGTGGGTGCGGCCTGACTTCCCTGCCTGATGACTTTGCTGGTACATGACTTCCTGTGAAGCGATGCATTCATGTCAGACTTTGAATCACCACTGAATCAGTACTGAACAACGTTTCACTGAATTAATAGAGTGAAAGATTCAGGATCCAGGTTGAACACTTGCCTGGCCTTCCCTCGGCACATCAGGATGAGAGCGCAGATGATGATGCACGTGAATGCAATACACACTCCTACGATGATACCCGTCACTGACCGCGAGTCCAGATGGTAAAAGCCATCAGAAAACACTGTAAGAACACCCACAAGCTTTAGGGACAAACCCTCCAGCTAAACACATAAACAACAACAGGCCTGCACACAGAGCAAAATGAGTACTGCAGACAAGACAGCGTTGCACCAAAGGGTACAATATTAGAAAACTAATTTATGGGATGTAAATAATTTCTTTTATTATAAGAACTAAAATTAAATAAATTAAGTAAATTAATCATGATAATACACATTCATCAAGGTGTTCCAGTCATTTGCAGGGCTGTAATAATAATCTTTAATATGCGAAGGCCATTCAGGAATGTCTTCCAGACTGTGCTACCCACCAGTAGCATGGGCAGAGCCATGAGGGTGAGAGGCGTGTCCAGAGGTGTGGCCATTGGCGCTAACAGTGAGTTCTACGGCAGGTGAGAAAGGCCCATCTCCCATCTGATTGGATGCAGACACTTTCACCAAATACACATTGCCTGGTTGTAGATTCTCTAGCAGAGCCATGGTGATGCTCCCTGAATAAAGACAAACGGACACGTGAGACAACGGAAATAAACGTGAAACCCCAAAGAGAATAATGCATAATGGTCAAGAACTATTCCGGCAACCGCTCCCACCATCCTACGACTATCCCAACAATACCTACACCTTTATTCCAGTTGACAGAGAGACATAAACAAACCGGGTGTCTGTAAACCAGTACACTGAATTTACAGCAGTTCTGACCTGCCACCAAAAAGGAATGCTATAATAAATCACAAGTTTTGTAGCTCTAACTGCCGGTACATGCTCACAGTTAAACTCCACAGGAGCTGCTGGAGTCCAAGGAGAAGTTTTAGAGCAGGACACTGTGATTTATAACAGAAGGCCAGAGAATGTGCAGCTTTTACCGGCAGTCATAAAGAGCAGTTATAAAGAGCGGTGTGATCGAAGCCTCTGTGGCTAAGCAATCGCTACCATTCCTCAAAGGCGTGACATTTTGAAAAGATTAGTGGGTCTTTACTTCAGCTGCAGAACTCAGATGCCTTGCATACTCAGACGCTGTGTGTTATAAATTTCGGACACACTGCCTGCCCTCACGCACGCACGCACGCGCTACTCACCTTCTCTCTGCAGGATCTGCCACTCGCCAGCAACCCACGATTTGCGTGATGCATACAGGATGGTGTAACGTGTCACGGCGACATTGGGCTCATTCGGTGGTTTCCATGACACCAGTGCCGTGTCTCCTTCGATCAGAGTGACTTTAACTCCCACTGGGGGCAGGGACGGAGCTGAGAGCGACCAGAGAAGGAACAGTCAGTCAGAGAAACTACATAGCATGCTATAATTCAAGTTTCCCGTATCTTACTGTTACTTGTATGTGCATTGTGCATTTCACGGGTTTGGTTGCATTTCAATGAGGTAAGCGCAAGAAGGAGGTCAAGTGACATGAAAACACTGGAGCAGAAGTTCTGTTTTTCTGTAGTCTGCATGTCAATATGGAAAAAGTAAAGTCGCACTGCATTTTGTGTATTTCCGCTTCAGTGACTGCTTTTCAGTCTGGCACAGATCGCTCCCTATAAACTTTGTGATTGACGACTGTGTGTGAATAGTGAACCTGTAATGCAACTGGATCGGAGCAATACAGGAACATAAACGCGATCATAATGAACTAACTAATGCTGTCCCGTTCATACAGGCATAACACAATAAATAGTGTCGATTCACTGTGTACATAGATAAGTAAATACCTTCACTGACCTGTATGATTGAAACTGTTTACCGGTGCAGTTACAGTAAAACTGAATTTTATTCAATTTTAATTATAATAAATGAAATGTCAGCATTCATGAAAAAGTGCCCAGTACTAACTACAACCAGAAATTATAATAACTATTGGCTTGTTCTCACCATCCGGCAGAGTCCTCTGGTACACCACAGGGCTCCAGGGGCTTGTTAACTGGTCTACATGCAACCGCACAGCAAACTCATAGCGAGTATTCGCCTCCAGGTCCTTTACAAGGAGACTCTGATCGCCCCTGCAGCAAACAAGCACAAAGAAGAGACAGGGATGATTAAGCAGCCTCATGCTGCATGCTGAGAGTCGCTGCGTCTCGTTTTGCTAAGCATATGGAAATCAAAACTACTAAAGACATTTAATAAAGTTCAAGTTGGATTTGAATGCTCTACTGAAGTCATCCTTCTTGAATGCTTTAAATTAGAACATCCCTCAGATAATCTTCAATTGTCTGCCCTTCTGCTTGTCTGTCCTCTCTGTTTCAGACACCCTAACCCGGGGCTGCTGTACAAGCGGTCCACTGGACGTTTGATCTGACCTCTGAGAAAGTTACCCTCAACCAATGAAAGATTTTTACCCTATTTATGACTTTTTATAGTCGTATTTTCTCTAAAAATATTATTTTTCTAAGTGTAAAGTTATCAATAACACAATAGCACTTTGGCCCCTCATCTCTCTTAGGTCAGCTGTACTCACGTCTGCAGGTAGAGCACCAGCGAAGCGTTCTGGAGGCCGACCGGGTTACAGCGGACCGTGTAGTTGACGGTCTGGCCGCCGGTGAATGCGGGTCGAGCCCAGTGCAGGAAGACGGAGGAGGAACTGTTTGTCCGTGCGTACACGTGGTGGGGAGGAGGCGGTGGGGGCACCAGACGATCACGTACCGCTTTAACACACAGGAACATGAATATAAGTCAGTAAATCAGTAAATGCTACGTAATTCTGATTTTATGCTACAGTTGTGGCACAGATCAAAACACTGGTGACCGGGTCTTAACCTAAAACATTTAACACGACATCATCATATCTGGGTCAGTGTATACTATATGCAGCCCTTATGCGGGGTATATATCCATATGTGCTAGTCTAACGGTGTAATATTAATGTGGTCTCGTGCGGCGTTCCTTACAGACACATCCTGGAGTGCTGATGGTCCGGTCAGCTTGGTAACCCTCGCCTATGAAGTTAAAGGCCAGGAGCTTGACATGGTATTTCTTTCTGGGATCTGGATTAAAGAAAGGAAGGAGAATATACAAACTGGTGAGATTTTGCCAGATGTAAACGAGTGGTTGTGATGATATTATCACTATCATGCTAAATTACGCTCTGATACGGTTTTCTGAACACGTCACAGACACCTTATTTCTCAGTATGCATGCCTCAAAAATAAGAGATTCAGACCAACTCTATAGAGTCTGTATTGCAAAATATGTAAAATATGTAGATATTTGATGTTTCCTGCATACAGTCATGAGCAGTGGCTGCCAAAGTGAGAGTGACTGCATGTGTGTGTGTGTGTGTGTGTGTGTGTGTTTATGCATGAAGATGCTCTTCAGCGCTGAGAAAACCTGTCAGTGCTCCTCCCTCGGCACAAAACAGAAGATGAGTGCTCAGCCCTTTATCTTAACCTCCAATCATACTTGTCCCTCCCCCCGCTTACCCACACGGCCTCTGGTCACTTCCCTTTCGTAGCCTGGCCGCAGAGGTTAAACCAGGCAACAAAAGATCATGAGAAACAGAGAAAGAGAGCGAGACAGATAGACAGCCAGAAATAGAGAGGTCACTGACATGGCCAAAGTTGGGAGAGTTGGGAACAATGCCATTTTGCAGTTCAACTATCCGAGTGGTCAGTCTGTGATTAATAAGATGCTAAAAGATGCAAATGCAAAGCAGAGCACTGAGCAATGATTTGTGAACAAAAAGCTTCTCAGAAAATACCTATAAATGTGAATATAATAATAATAATAATTAAAAAAAAGTTTATTTATAGAGCGCCTTCCATACCGTTGGCAGCTCGAAGTGGTTTACAGACAGTTGACATCAGTAATGGGGGTGATAATAATAATAATAGTCAAACACCAAAAATCCCCCAAAACATCTCATATAATAATAATAATAATAATAATAATAATAATAACAACATAATCAATCAAACTGATATTTTGTTTTTGTCCATTTTTTGACTCATCCTAACTAAAAAGTGAGGATTTTTTCTACAGGAAACAAAGCACTTGTTCACAGGGGCAGTGATAGGAACCAGACCTCCGTAATGCTTAAAGCCATTACATGAAATGGTTATAAGTAATGAGTTAAGTTTCAGCTTAACACATACATAGCGTACTTGGTGGAGGGGTACATCCAATTACGCTCTAAGGCACTACACCTAAGCTGTAGGTTTACAGGCTATTTCGGATAGTAAATGGCCATATTTCGTGGTTCTACTTTATTAGGCATTGCGATGCCTGATTCCCTTCACCAGCGCTGCAAAAGAAATCTGGGCAGGTAAGATTTCTGTACTATGACCCATCTCAGATCAAACCATTCATGACTTTGTCTACAAATCCATAATCATTGGATTATGCAGAAATGTTTAAAATGCATCTTTAGGATCCAGGCATTAACTGTGTAACTGTGTAGTACAATCGCCAAAGTGCCAGTGCAAGTATAAACTAAATGATACTGAAAACAGGTTTTATAGTTTATTCATTCATTTTCTAAGCCGCTCATCCTTCTGGGTCACGGGGGATGCTGGAGCCTATCCCAGTGCTCATTGGGCGGAAGGCAGGAAACTCACAGGGCCAAAAAAGTACAATTCACACTAAATGTTACTTAAACGTCACACAGTTGATTTAATTCTTCCTTTATAACACTCTAAGGTCTTTGTCCTGACTGTTTCCTCGGATAACAGCCTAGCCTTTTACTTCCTGTTTGTAAGACACACTTACCTAGTTAGTACCTAGAACCTGTTGGACAGAACTTTAAACTGTAAAAACACTAATTTAATGTATTGCTATCAACATCATGCACAAAAAATACTCATTTTAACCAAAGTAAATAAGCTGCTGGCTGATCAGAACAGCCGGATAATGACCTAAAACCAGCAGCTCGACAATCTGTTGCAAACTGCTGGAATAGCAGAATATCCGTCTACCTAACGAGCACCAGCCTGGCAAGAAAACACAAACATATACCGCCTCTGCATCTCACCCACATCACAACTGCAGCGCAAGGTCTCACAGCTACCTGCCTCATGCTGCAGAGACTACCTGCCTCATATGATTACTGAAAACTGATCAGGTCGATCGTGCAGCGTTCAACATTGTTTGTAGAGGGAAAATTTGGCTGCCTTGATGGATCAGGCTTCCAAAATTTCAGCTTCATCAAGGGTTGAATGATTAATCATTAATAATCAAGTATATCCTGCATTATTCTGTGTATTCGTAATGAGTTTTAAGTAGGGAAATTGAACCTCATAACACAGCATCTGGGAACAGGCATTCTGACACAGTGCAGTCAGCGTTCAAATTTCAGGCATGAAAACAATGGATGTGGCCGATGTGTTTAGAAAAACAATTTGGAAATTAATTTATAAATAAATGCATTCATATAGCAATCATAATATAGTGGTCTAACACACCTGACTCAACTCATGAAGGGCTTGATAATGAGCCACTCAGCTGGGTCAAATTTCATTACATGGAGAATTTGCTACTTGCTGGATGCAGTGTTCAAAGTGGCCACTAGATGACAGACAAGTTCAGGTTGCGTACACCTTCAGCTTGACAGTTGTAACTGGATTATTAAGTCAATCATATGTCAGTTTTCAAACAGTCAGAACCGCTGCTTTAAGTATATCCTACATTATTCAGTGTTATCTTGCAGGTTTTAAGTGAATCTGAACCTAATAACAGAGTTTGCGAACAGGGATTTTGGCACAATGCATTCAAGGGTGAACAAGTGTTCAAGGTTCACGCATTAAAAAAAATTATGTGCTCATCGTCTTCACAAAAAAAATGCCTGGAGCTTAATTTATAAAGCCACTGGTCTGAAAAATTGCTATTAGATATGTTCACCAAATTCGTTTACAAACAACCACTCAGCCCCAGAGTGGTTCCACAAGCTCTAACACACCTGACTCAACTCATGAAGGACTTGATAATGAGCCATTCAGAGGAATCTGATTTCACTACATGGAGAATTTGCTATTTGCTGGATGCAATATTCATTCAGGCCACTAGATGGCAGACAAGCTGAAGGAGTGGTGCAATGAGTGAGCATCTCACGTAGACACAATACCTTGAGCTTTGCAGCTGTAATGGATTATTAAGCCAATTATCTGATCACAGGGTCATGTGTCTTTACCTTGGAAGTAAGTTTTTGAACATCTGGCCGGCGACTGCTGCTTAAATCTGGTTAAATCTGGCACATTTAAGTAATGAAGTGGTGTTGATGAGTGTGCGCTGTTCCTGACACATCAACAAATAAACTAAGTAAGGACTGAACTACACTGTCATTCTCACTGCTGGTAAACACAAAATCCAGGACTGGATTTGAAGACTTCTGCATGTAGATCCATCAGTTTATCAAAATGGGTGCTGTGCACAAGCTAAACTGAAACTAGCTTTGACGTTTTGCTGATGAAAGGCCGACCACTGGCCAACCGAGAGCGACCCTGATCTCTGTCTTTAGCCATAGTGGAGACATTTGATTAAAATCTGTTTATTGGTTTTGGATCAGGGAGTGATGAGTGCTGTCTGGGTCCAGGTAGTAGAATGTGACTGGATGAAAGGGGGTGTGGTCTCTGGATTCGGAGCCTGAGGAAGCTCTGTGGAGCCTAACAGAGGTCAAAGTTCAAGCTCAGATAAAACTCCTATAGAATCTGAGGTCAGGGGTCAGGAACACGAGCCGGGCCTCTTTCTGCCTTCCATAGCCCTCACAGAAAGAGTGGGGGAGGGAGAGAAGACAGTGATGTCCCTCTTTCAACATTACCTGCATGTCTTCCCTGACTTCAGGCATTATTCAGATGACCCACTTCCTACCGACGGGAGTGTAGCGATACTGCTATGTGTAGTTTCGGGCATTTCAACCATACTATTTCAACCATACTAGCGTCGTTAGTGCTATCTCTTCATGTATTTCAGGTTATCATTTATATATTATTTCTGTACTTGTATTTGCATTCTATAAAGCTGTCAATGTTAATATGAGTGTGAATGTATGTAGTTGCATGGGATTTATAATACATTTGTGCCTATCTGTCTATCTATCTATCTAGTTCATATTTTAAAATAAGTGAAAATAAGTTCACATTCTTTGCAGAGAATTCCGTAATTGTAATGCATAATTACTGTTTACTAGCTGCATTTAATGTGTGGGGAAAAATAAATAATCTGTGCAAAACTGCATGTTAAACTCTGCAAATGAATTTAAATTGTGCACTAATTTGTATTTCATTTTGTTCCTGGTAAAGAAGGTATTCAAGGGTCCATATCCTGGAAAACTACATTTCCCTTATTCTTTCCTTTTTTTTAAATTAAGGAGTCTGAAGTAATACGTAAGCATTGTTTAAGTCTCAAAACATACCATTTACTCCCCAGACCATGCAGCCAGTATATGGAAACTGCGGAAACAGCCTGTTTGTTTCTGTGATGTCACATGAATGAACTCATTTACATATACCCACCTACTCAGCCTACAGCTGTTTAGCTCTCCGCCCACTCATGTTAAAGTTTTAAGTAATGGTCAAACTCTGAGTGGCTTTCTGAACAAGTCTCAATACATGACGACCGTTTTTTGTTTTTTTTCCGGGGGCGTGTTCAAACCTTTGCATATAACCATATATAAATCGGATGCCCTGTACCATGTCACTTTTAAAAACACTCCTCAGCTGAAACTCTCCTGAAAATTTCAGCATAAATGTGTGGGACTAAACTGCTGTAGACCAAAAAGGTGGAAATATGTAAATGAGTACAATTTTGTGACATCACAGAAGTAAGGAGTTCAGTACGGTCAATAATGGTCCTCAATAGATTCAATTCACCACGTTAGCATTCTTTGGGAGAAGATGTCCTTCCAGTCTGATACGTTTCTATGCAGCTCATCTCTAGTGTTACCTCATACATCAAACTCCAGTGAAACACAGCAACAGGCCTATCCCTGTCCCCAGTGAACACTAGCCTGGGGTCACTATACCACACACTGTGAACGTGGGGGAGCGAGAGGGGTTGGTATGGGGGAGGTGGAGGCGGGGTTGACATCTGGGCCGCGACCTTTGACATGGAATGGGCAAGCCAAATCCTGCGGTAAAATGTTTGGCAGGGGTGGAAGAGAAAAGACAACTTACAAAGGAAGTTCCTGAAACACTAGCAAACCGATGCATGTACTGGAAAGTCATGTGGAAGCTGTTTGTGCAAAGTCTAGGGTTAGGGTTAGGGTTAGGGTTAGGGTTTGTCCTGACTGTTTCCTCGGTCATGTGGAGGCTGTTTGTGCAAAGTCATGCTTTCATCCTGGAGAGGTTTCCCTTGCTGTAGCGCTGGATGCACATACCTGTGCTAATCCGAGTCTCCGAAGTGACAAAAAGATCTCACACATACACGTACACACATTTACGGATACACAGCTCCAAGCGCCAATGGAGATGTGTACTGGCCTACAGTCATCAGCAATCAAACATAACCCAACTAGTGAAGCTCCAGATCACGTATGGGTTTGACTGGACCGGACTGGTTTCAGGGCTGTGGAACAGTTTTGGGTGGTTCTGATAAAATATAATACCACAATGTAAGCAGTACGTCAGTTTTGATCATTGTCATGACGAATTATATCACAATACACTTTCCTAATCCTACTAATATCATCAGTACTTAAACAAGGACCAGCTGTGTTTCATCTGATCAGTTGGAACAAAGAAAACAGAACCAGCAATGCTACATTTAAAATAAACTACTAAAATCTGATGATTTTTATGATTTTTATTCATTATTTGTACATACTGAGGACTAATATTATTCTCTTTATACTGAAACATGCAGTTGTATATAAACTTGCTGTAATGCATCTTACTCTGTATACTTAGCATTTGTTATATATGTGCTCTCACAGTACATACAACCCACATTGTATTCTCTCCACTCACTCTGTGCACATTGTACACTTCGTGCACTCTATATATTATATTTATACTAAAATTAGTATTTTGTAGTACTAGCAACTAGCATGACCACTGCACTGTCCATAATTGTACATAAGGTAACCTGTGCATCGCTTGCCGTGGTCAGTTTACATGTATAATACTGTATTTTGCACTTCTAGTCAGATGCTAACTGCATATCATTGGCTCTGTACCTGTACTCCGCATAATGACAATAAAGTTGAAGCTAATCTAAGTTGGTCAGTGTTCAGCAATTGGCGATGACATACACAATATGTTCAGAACAGCATACTGCATTGTATTGTGACTAGAGGTGTAGGAAAATATAAAGTATATTAAATATGGCAATATTATGTTCTGTGAGCACTGATTTTTAATTAGTACTTTACATACATTCAAAGATTTGCGGCAGCCACTAGTTCATTACGTGTTGCAGTTAAACCCCCGTCCACTAGATGGCCACTATTCTTCACCATCAGATTCTACCACTTTAACGTAAACAGGCAGCTTAAGGGTGCACTGCTAACGCTAGGATTAGCAAATCTGCAGTAGTACGGTGTTGTATTGTTCTACCACAACAGACTTCGTAAAATTGTATTTTTAAAAATTGTACAGTATTGCAGTGTACAGGTGCATACCTAAACGTTCCTACAACTATGTCTCCCGTTTCCTTCCGTCACATAGCTGTCAATCATACATCAGGAAGAAACATACCATCATGGGGAGATAGAAGAAGAGAGGGAGAGAGTGCGTGAGTTATTACACATATCATTTCGTTAACGCTCACTAAAGAGGAAAATGCCTCACAACCTGCTTCTAACACAATATCAATTATAACCACTGGTAATCGATATTAATCTTACGAGGGCCATACATGTGTTATACATTTATTTAATCATGAAATAAATTCAATCAGCCCATTCCCTTAATAAATCCTCTCCTCTATCTCTCTTGTCTGTTTCTGTCTCTCTCCCTCTCTGCATGTTATCGTTGTTTGCCTTGTAAGCTGCCACTCAGCAAATCAGAGGCCCCATTTATCAGCCCCAAAACTTTCCTTTAAGGCCTCCCCTGTCAGAGCGCTTCACTGTGCGTCATAATTTACGCTGTGTCATTTGAATGTCAGGGAGGAATGGATCGATACTCAGAAGCCCTTTCCACTGCCAGTGTGAAAGGTCAAAGAGGATTGGTCGATTACAGTTAAACTCCGCATTATAGCTGACCTGAACTGATGGGGAGAACTGGCCTTAATTAAAAGGGTCCAATATCAGGACTGCTACCACTGTGTAAACACAGGACAACTGCTACAGCACCGGCTTAGAGGAGCAGTAAGACAGGAAAGCGATGAAAGAAGGAGGAGAGAGGCTGCGAGTGTGACCAAATAAATGAAGATGGGAGAGACGGAGGGAGAGCAAAAGAGACTATACAGCCCTAAAAAGCTCTGATATACAGCATATAACAGCATATTTGACTGAACTTCTCTTTCATCCAAACGTAGCCTGTTAGGTGACCACATAACTAAACCTAATAGTCTGTGAAATTCACTATAACGGCACGTGTGCATCATTTCTACATCCAAAATACATCACAACACAGTTTTCGCCAAAAGTGAGTCAACTAAAGGACAAACACTGTGCTGCTGTAATGTATTTTGTTCACATGGAAATGATGCACTGATCTGAATCAGGTTAATTCTAAGCATTACTCTTTTTCGCTCTATAATAATATTAATGATCATTTCTCCAGCCGGAATGCTCTGCACCAATAACGGACCGGATATCTGTTATACGTGAAGCTACACAACTGGTCTCAGATCAGTGCAAGTTCTAACCAACACCATAAATACACTGCTGTCTGTCCTACGGAAAAGTCTCTACATGCACTGACAGCAGATATGTCACCTTTGGCCTGGCCAATCTGTTCTGATATTTTACTCTGCTGACAGGACTGATGTAAAGGCAGTGTGTGAGTGAGTTAGGGAGTGTGTGTGTGTGTGTGTTTGATCATGTGTACGGCTGAGTGACAGGCATGAAGCAGTGTTTATAAGGTCATGTTTGTTAGGTGTGGGAAACCATTTAACTCTTTTCTGAGACAATTGATATTTGCTGATGTTGAAAGATAAGTGAACCCATGTTTAGTGAGTGCTGTTACTCTATGCTAAGACCTGACACAGCTTGGTTACGTGGACAGCTTTGGCTCTTTTAAATCGCTCAAAATTAGAGACGCACCGACTCATTATTAGGAGGATCACATATCGGTCCCAGTTTTAACAAAATGAACTGACTGGGGTATCGATTATTAGGTCGATCCAAGGGGCCGATCCACTTGCTACGGCATGTGTCAGCAGCACACGTGCAGTGTGTTAGTAGACTTGACTTGCAAACAGGAACAACAACGATGTTTGGTTTCAATCCTGATACCACATGGTAAAGTATACGGCTTGTTAATTCAACAACAGTATCGGATCAGTATTGGGTATAAGTTTATGTATCGGCATCTGTAAATCGGAACCGAAAAGGCTGGATCCCTTGAGCATCCCTACTCAAATTAAACAGCGTACCGGCGTGACAATCAAAACGTCCTATTTTGACTTTTATGCAGGCTCAACATAACACTGAAAGCCTCCACAAAATGTTTGCAGTAGTTTATGACTCATTAAATGACAAATACAGGGTGAAAATACATTGAAGGCTATATAAAATTAAAAATCAAATCGTTTTTCAATTGTATCTTGGCACACTGAATCAAATTCAGATGGAAATCTAATGAAATCTAATTGATGCACTAAGTATCTATCTGTAAAATGTATTCTCTTTGTTTTAAAACATAATACATGTACACAGATTGGTTTTTGAATGCTTGATTATTTTAAACAGTAAGCAAAACAACTTGCAACTTCTTGTATTTTACCCCGAGTAGCTGGAAGACGCTGCACTTGAAGGAAAAGATGCCTTGTTTATCTATAAGATTCTCTGTTGCGCCATCACTGCTGACACTGCTGTTCATGCATGACTGCACAACAAATCTGAGCCGTCATATGATGTAAACTGTGCACCTAAATAAAGAATGCCGGACGACTAATTTAATCAATCACATGATGAAGCATCTAAGAATGCATGTATGTGGTACGTGTGTTTATCTGTATCTAAGCGTGGGTTGCTGTGCGTGTAGAGCTGCGTGTCTCTCTCTGGTCATTAAAACTCTCGGGATGGTCGTCAGAGACTCAGCACCGCCAGCAGCTTTGAAGTGAAACTCCCCCACCAGCACAAGCTCACAGCAACCATAAAACCCACCGTAAATCTCTCACACAACAACTCTCTTTCTCCCTCTTTCCTCTTTTCCTCCTCCTTTCTTTTTTTTTCCTGACCCATCTCTACACCCTCCCTACAAAGACACCCCCATATATCTCCCCTCGGACCCTGACGGTTTCTCCAAACTCACATTACCTCCTGGGAGATTACTGCTAAATGAACTCGACAAGATTATCAGCCAAATCTCTAAGCTTGAACGCTGCTCTCTCACCGGCCTGCCTTGTTTTTGGGGTCATAGCTTTGAGTGAATATAGCTCCCATATCGTGCATTCAGAAGTTTAGAATAACAAGACATCATTCACACTTACATAACATCTGAAGTATGCAGTTCTGGGTCTGGTTAGTAGGGTCTGAGCGATGTATATCGGTGGGATGATGATACTAGACAGTGCTGAGGCCCTGCTGATTTGGTAGAAAGGCTGCTGATTAAGTTTGTCTCATTTTACATATCACTGCTGTCAGAACCAAAATTATGTTTTTAGTCATTTTAATGGAAGTCAAAGAAACCAAAATTTTTTAGTATTTTAGGGCCATTTCTTTTCATGTAATCAAGATTAAATTTACACACAATGCCGGGGCAACACACAGTTTCAAACTTTGTCAAAAACTGAAAAACGGCAAAATTGAGATTTGTTCTGGCCGCAACGATATTATGATGTTTGTATATTACAAACAGATTTCTGGGGGGAATAAACTAAATTTAGATTAAAATTGAACTGAGATTGATTTATTTAGTTTTGGGCCATTATTTAGTTTTTAGTGGCAAATATAATCAATTATGTGTTTTTTTAGCTCCTTAAAATAAATATTGATCACAGAAATTTACATCAGCCAGACCCTGCTAGTTGGGTACAGAGCTTTCTTTATCTTTCCCACATTTTCCACTGTTTTAAGAGAGGGCTAGACAAATGAGACAGACAAGTGAATGGATAACGTGCAGCTAAAACCTCTGGCATGACAGAGAGTCAAACAGACAGAAAACAAGAAAGAGAAGGAAGCAGAAAGAGAAAGAACAAGTGAATAGGACTCTACAATGTAAGAGCCCTATTTCATCTCTCTTCTGGATCTAGCACCAGCAATCCCATAGTCGCAATCCAAACTGGTCTCAGATCAGCAAACCCTTAGTTTTCCCCCAAATGATCTGAAAGTCAGCTGCTGACCAGCTGCCTGACCCCTCTCTGGCCACAGATGGCCAGTGCTCCTGCAAAGCATTGTGGGACGGTCCACATAACCCCTGTTCACAAACGGGACGAGATAAAGAGTGACCTTAGGGGCGACCGAAGACAAGGCCAAACACACGGCAAACACTCTGCGCCCACATTCCCATTCTCTGGCCACAGCAAAGGCTCATGGGAAGGCCGCTGGGGCTGACCAGTATTTAGGCTCAGAGGTCAGAGGCCATGCAGGGTCGCTAAGAGAGGTCAGGAAAGAGGGAGGAGGAAGTGGACATTGGGTTTTTTGGGGGGAGAGGAGCCATGTTGGGCTCGGAAAAGAGCCCTTCTATCAATCACCCAACAGCTCCACTGTCAATAGAGCCAATAACCTAACCATAACCCCCCTGCTGGCATTGTTCTGTCCCAGCCAATGGGAGACACCTTCAGGGTCATTGATAAAGAGGTGAACAGAAGATTTTGGTGTCAGATGCAGATGCACTTTTAGGAATATCCATTTCTAGCTGTATTTGATACAGAGCATACTGCTGTACATTATATACACTATAGATATGTGTGTTGTGGTGTATTCTGGCAGGATTTGGTTTCTTCAGCCCATACTTACCTCTACCTCTCACTCTAAAACCATCCATCAATCCATCCATCCACCTCTCTGAAACGCAAACTACTTCATGACCCCCTCAAGTCAATCACTGACATCACTACAAAGCTTGACAGACAGGTCAGCATACTGAGTAGCTCAGTTTGAGGTGGCCTTGATCTGAACCCGCCCCCTTACCTACAAACACAGCATCACTGCACACCAATCAGAAACCGTATCAGACCTGATGCGAAAGATCAGATGCTTCAGTTCTGATACCTCACATTACTGAGCACACCGAGCATGGCATCTCCACTCACCCAGGCCTCCGATAGTGTGTTGGTTGAGGTGGGGGGGCAGCTGGATGGGGGCACTCTCAGGCTGACTCTCCTCACGGTAGAACAGCCTGTACCCCTGCAGGCCGGCCACAGAAGTGCCCACAGCCTGACGCCAGCGCACGATAACGGTTGTACAGTTCAGAGGCTCCAGCTGCAGTTCTGGCGCCAGGGGAACTGCCATTGGATGAGAAGAGAGAGAGAGAGAGAGAGACATAAGCAATGAGACACAGGGGCATTTATGGTGGTTGGTGTAGTGTAGTGGACTATACTTCTGTCCGCATGCTGTAGACTGGGGACCGATTTCCCTCCCCTCCCCTACACTGTACTAATAAAAGTCCTTGGGCAACACTCATAACATTACCTTCGCCTACCTGTGTCAATGTAAACTGCCAAAAGCCATAAATGTTACTGTAGATTTGTCCTTGTAGGACTGTGATTATTAATAGATTATACTAGATTATTTGGTTAAAATATAAATGAATTCTCAGTTAATCAACATTAATATGCATTACAATGCATATTTCAAATTCTCCTACTAGTCAGTCTTATAAGAAACAGAGCCTGATGAACACTGCCATACATACATACTGTATTATATACTATATATTCACAAATACAGATATACTGGCTAATCCTATTGGGAAAATCCATTCTGAAACATTTAGACAGGATAATGTAATTGTTCACAGGTTAGGAAAATTCACCCGTCAGGGCACAATGACCCCTGTGCACCACCAGTAATCCCAATCGTGAAGTGGGTGTGCCACACAAGTGTGTTAAGACAGCTTTACAACGCTCTTTATTCATGCTGGTTTATTTTCACTGTTTATATGTTTATCTCCTACTTCATTTACTACAGTGTAAAAGGCTTTACATGTATACTGTACAAATAAGCACAGCAGCAATAAAGGTGAATGGGATTTATTTGTTGAGTCCGATCTTTCCTAAACGTTCCAGGGGAACTTCCAACTTCACATATGCTGAGCTTTCGGGTCACTTTATGGAGATACTAAAGCTAACTGCCCCATTCATAAAACGCTTTTGACTGATGAGCAGACTTTGAGGCCTCCTGTGGTCAACCATTTCACGCTGACCTGACACCAGTTTCGACTCTTCTCTTAAAATGGCCGTAATTATGATTTGAGGAAGGGGCAATGGTCTGGGATCAGCATGAAAGAATATTTTCCAGCAGTAATACCCGCTGGGTTCAGTGGACACTGGTTTTTTCTGTTGCTCCGACCTCGAGGGGCCTGCGGGCTCTCGTTTTATAGCCCGTGACTGAGGCTTTTCCCATGTGCCTCACAGCCAGGGTCAGAGTGCACTGCAGTAACCAATGCAACGCCTTAACAAGACTGTTATAGCAAGCACTTAACATGCATTAAGACAGGGAGAGTAAGGGATGTGAGGGACAGAGAAAAAGGCTGGGATGCAGGAAACAAAAGCCATTCAGAGCAAGAGCGAAAGAGAGGAGGACAGGAATAGGAAGAACTTAAGTTTCATCCTTAAAGGCTTGAAGTTATATTTCGATCCCTCACTCTTACAACTACTACTAGATTCACCGCAGCTACACAGACATACAAAACATCTATACAGTACTAGAATAATTGGGCCTAAGAGGTTAAACTGTTTGAAGCTAAATGCTTGGCGTCCCCCACCTTTCCCACTGGAGGCTTTGGGAGTCCTGTGTGAGGTCCATGCAGACGGCTCACACCAACCCACGCTGGTGGCAGCTGCGATCCGCAGCAGATAGACCGTATCTGGCTGAAGGCCCTCCAGCAGGTGCTGGGCTTGGTCCCCAGGCAGCTCCAGCTGGTTCGTGGCTCCATCGGAGCTGGGCCGGTACCACAGATGGTACGCCGAGATACGACCACGGCTAAGTTTATGTGTGAGTGGCAACCATGACACCTGGATGTCTGTAGGACTGCGGCTGGTAAGAGATAACTCGGGAGCACGTACAGGAACTGAGAAAAAGAGAGAGAGAGAAACAGTATACATGGTCAGTGGAAACACTAAAGGGATGGATATATTGGGAAAAATGTATGTACATTATATGGAAAAGTACAATTTCATGGAGTACCAGCAGGTATATGAGTAAAACAGTGCTTCGAGTCAGTGATGTAAGTGGACTACTCTTCTCAGTATCACCTTGTCTAATGATTTACCAGTATCCTTTCATCTTGTTCCTTCCTCTCTCTCTTTACCCCTTTGTTCATCTTCCCAGAACAGACCGCTTGTTTGTCCTGGAAGAATGCAAGGTCGTATACTACAATCCTACACCTCAGGTGATATGGTTAAAAGCACTACCGACCTTTGGCCTACTCAGCAAGACCTTAGAAAGTGCTAGGATCCCTCACCACACATCCCTTCTCTCGCTAGGTCTCTTTTCTCTCGTGTTGTATGAGGCACATCATGCTTACCATCCTCAAGTGTGTGCTGTATGATGTGGTCAGACATGCGGCTGGCGCCCATAGGCATGTACGCTACGATGTAGAACGTGTAGTTCCACGCAGGCTCCAGGTCATCAATGATGTAACGAGTGGTGTCGTTGCCAATGACAACTTGATACTCTTCGTTGTTAAGACCTGTAGGTATGAAAAACATAGGACACGGGATCATGTCGATGTTTGTCCTGTTGCACAAACTCAGTGTGTTTTCTTGGGTTACTGTGGCACTTAAACCGTTCATTTAGAGCGAACCTGGTCTGCCTTACAGAGCAATTCCACCAAAATTTAAAAATTACTGAATAATTTAAGCCATGATATATAAACAGATGAATTCAGACTGGTTTGATATGTTAAAGAAACTCTTTGATTTCTCTGCTTTCTTTACAGTGGTGGTGGTGATGGGAACCAGGGGTCTCCATGTGTACAACACACATATAGCCATTTACTATCTAAACCACCAGTGAACCTACACGTGAGATTTCACATTTAGCATTTATTATGATTAAATAATAATTAATGTGAATAAAATATATGATGTCTTTGGGAACTACATATTTAGCCTTATAACACCCTTCGTTGTACTCATTCTCCATGAATGGATTAGCATAAATCGATTAAAATATGTTTTAGGCCAAAAGTTTATCATAAAATGTACATGTGTCAGGCAGCGTATAAACACTTTAAACACTTCAGGCAGTGTGTAGTTAAACACTTCCGATGGCTGATTCCGATGGCTGAGTAAGTTTGTTTACATCTCAGCCACTGAATTATAATTCTAAAATCAAATCAAATCAAATCACTTTTATTGTCGCGTCACATTTTCACAGGTGTGAAGGTGAGTGAAAAAGTTGTAGTTTGTGATGTGGTAGAGTGGTGTCCTGATACAATACATTTTTCATACAGCAAAATAAGGAGTGCTTATATGCACTTTTCTGTTTGTGTATGTAACTGAAAAGGTTATGTGTATATATATATATATATATATATATACATACATACATGTATAT
>CM067486.1:1097738-1122072 GCA_034552555.1 Semaprochilodus insignis
CCTTTATATTTATATATATATATATATATATATATATATATATATATATATATGTACACTGCTGTGTTTAGTTCTATGAGACTTGTCCACGTTTTGGCTTTTCCGAAAGGGTATTCCTGAATTCCGGAATGCACATGAATTTTCCAGCATATTTCAGTCAGTTGGTTAGTAAGGGACATTGACTCATCTTGATCAGCCAGCTGAAACATACATTTGCAGCATTAGCAGGTAAATCAGTATGAGCCATAGTTGATCCTAAAACTGACCAAGTCTTTCAGTTTGAACAGTCAGACTAGTTGATTCCTCGAGTGAGCCTGTTTGTGTGTGTGCATGGACTGTAAGTGCAGGTCAGCCTCCTGAACATATATGATGAATAGCAAGAGAGTTTAGAAAGAGGCACTTCTTGGCTTGGGATGCGCTCCCTTTGGACTCAAGATATAAACAAGAGGAAAACACTCTGTTGACCCTTGGCCTCATGAGGAGGCATTAGACCATTAGACACCAAGCAAGATAAAGGAGTGAAGAGATGCGATTCCTCCTTCCTGTGGCGTAAAAAAAACACCCTTATGTAACGTTCTGATTGCATTTAGTTTGTTCTGATAGTTTATCTGCTCAGGAACAAAAGATCTTAATTTTCAGACTTCTGACTTTGTAAAGTGCATTTTACCCAATGTTTCATTTATTTAAAAACTGAAAAGCCAAAACAATTTACTGGGATTAAGGTGTACATATATATTACAAGTACATATATATACACTCATCATCAAAAAAATAGCTGCACCCAGAGGAATCAACCGACTGGAATGAAACTTGGTGGGTAGGTTTGACATTGTGAGACACGCAAATGATTCAAGTTTCACGTTCGGCTGTGCATGTGACGTAAGCAAGGACGGGTCAGGTACAGCGGACTGACCCAACTGCCACGATTGTAGACATTCAGCGAGCAGTGATGCCCTCCATGAGTCATCCTGTTAGTGCCAGCACCACTGGCAGACGGCTGCACCATGCAGGACTACCTGCACGCAGACCGTTACGACAACTGTCCTTAACAGTATCTCACTGTTATCCTTCTGCTATCCTTCTTTCTAAGCAGCTGAATCACTTGCAGCGGGTCTGTGATGCTCTCCTCAGAGCAGTCCGTATGCATTAGAGAGAGAGAAACATGCTTTTCTCATTGCTAGACCCAGCTACCGTGACTGAGACCACCACATGGCAGAACCTAGAGAAGCTGGAACATTGGAGACACATTTTACTCTCACTCGTTCCTCCTTCTGTCTCTCAGCAGGGCCCTGGCAGACAGCTATTGCTAAAACAGCAATGCTATTGATTATTGGGAAACGGCTGGAGCTGAAACTGAGCAGCAGAGGGTTTAGATGTTGGTGGAGAGCGACCCACAAACGTGTCCTTTGGTAGTAATCTTCCTGCCCACATTCTGTTGAGCTTGTCTAACCTTGTGAAGGTCTTTATGGGTGGAGCATGGAAAGATCATCTGACACTAAATACTCCATACCCCTTTGACTTAGTAAGAAAATAAACTCCAAAATACCTTTTTAGGTTTTTTGGTGCCATGTAGTTTCCTCACAGCTGCTCATAAAGGCGATCTGGCCATCTGCCCTTTCCTCTGACCTGCTCTTTGACCTCCCAAATCCAGGCCATCCCAGCTCAGCCAGGCCAAATTGCCACAGTAACACCACCCACAAATCAGCACAGACCAGTATAATGCCAGGACAAATCATTGCAGCACTATTTGTATCCACGTACAGACAAGCATAACACTGCTTTAATCCCAATGTAGACGGTATATCAGCATCGTCAGCCCACCGCAGATCAGTACGAGATCGCTTTACCTCGGTAGAACTCCAGCAGTAACGCAGCACAGCAGTGTTTTCTGGTCCTGACTCTACTTTAACACGACTCATCAGCTAACAAGCTGTTCATGAATTTAAAATGGGAGTTTAAGAACAGAGAAAACACTAAAAGATGCAGTGCATTTGAAACTGAGGACCAGAATGTTTTAAAACATTCTCACACATGAATAAAATATACTGTAGTACAATTACAGCCAAAAGCAGGGACATGGAAAGATGTTTGCACTGATGCCATTAAAATATATGTACACATCTGAATCCGGTAAACTCAATGATTCGGAGGACTGTAGGATCTTCAACACACATTTCACCCAATACAGTTGGGGTGGGGGAAAAATGGATACAGCATATTATTGCTAAGTGTAATGATTTTAAATCACTATATTTGTTTAATTACAGTCTACACTGTCAGAATATTGGTTTAACTTTTAATAACTGGGGAAATTTAGGACTGAAAGAGTAACTGTTTATTTTGAAATGTTAATTTGAAAGGATGAAATGATTAATATAATTTTCAGTTTGCAATGGCTGCCATTTTTACCACAGCCAATATAAGCAATATTATCAGCTATCTTGCTTTAAACATAGTTGAAGTGGGAAAACTGAAGCTAATAACACAAAGCTTGTGAAGCACCTGTACATGAGTTGAACCAATTGGAAATGAACCCGGTACTGTGTACATGAAAACAACCATATTTAACAGGCAGTCTGGTGTGTTAACTGGCTATGTTCAAGCCTTACGCCACAAAAAAAGAGGATCAGCTCGTCTTCTTGGGCTAAATAAGGTCTGGACCTCATAATTTACAGATGTTTTTTCAATTTAAATCACCACAATCTTCACAATAATTGGTCAGAAAAAGCGTAATTAGATATTTTAACCAAATGGTTCAGCCCAAATTATCGCAATATTGTATCATCAAGTATTGATACTATTATTTGCTTAACTGCAAAAACAACTTTTTGTACTGTACTAATAAAATCAATTGCTTTGAGTAAAGCTGAAAGAACTGCAGAACTGCAGTGGGTTGCTATGTGACGAAGTTTTCATTTGGGGACATAATCTGCAGTTGTGCAAAGGTAATCAATCACAATATATCACAGTGTATGTTGTAGCAATACTCAATATATCGCAAAATCACAAGAATATCGTATCGGGGGGCCTTCAGTGATCCCCAGTAGGGATGCACCGATTCGATATTAGGATCGGATATCGGTTCTGACATTAACGAAATTAGCTGGATCGGGTATCGGATAATTAGGCTGATCCATGGGGCCGTCCCCCACTTCAATCCGTTTGCGATGCGTGCTATCCCATCAATAGCATGTTTGCATGGTGCCTGGAGACTTGACTTATGAACAGGAACACCAACATGGAGCGAGCTGGAGAGTCGGCTGTATGGAGGTATTTAGGTTTACAGGCTTAGCAAAGTAGTGTTTATGTCAATCCTGATGTCTTAAGTCTCTTCAACATGGAGAAATATAAATATCAAAAATGGTATCGGATCGATATCGGGTATTGACCGATATGCAAAGTTTATGTATCAGTGCTGGTATCGGAACTTGAAAAGTTGGATCTGTGCATCCCTAATTCCCACACGACAGAGTGAATACATTAGGCTACCAAACCAACCACAAGACAAAAATATCCTGTCTTCTAACATCATTCATCAAACGTTTTTGCTAATTTGCTGCTTATACTTCAAAATGTGAGCATACGTTTTCTGCTCTGTGTTGTCTTGGCCCTTGGCTGTTCTCCTGGCTGTTCACCTGGCTGTTTTGGATTGTTTTAAGTTCTCTTATTTGCATTAAAGGCTGCACTGTGAGTTCTGTATTAAGTTTTCCTTGGATTCAGTGACCTTTACAGCAAATGGACAGGACAGAGAGGAAGCAGAGCTGGCCACTTCGTGCTAGCTCATTAGCTTGTCTTAATGAGAGCAGTGTGTGTGTGTGTGTGTGTGAGAGAGAGAGAGCTGATCTGCTGGGAGATTGAGCGGAAAAACTGCACTCTAGCTAATCCTCAGCGGTGACGATCTGCTTACAGCTCCAAGATCAGTTTTCCTAATCTGCCTCATCTGAAACATTATGACCAGAGCTTTAACACTGAACCCAGATCGGCAGATATGCAGGCTGGATCGTGTGTCTATTTAGCTTAATGCTGGCGAAGAACATAAGGGGTCAGTTTTCCGGACAGGGATTAACCCACGTCTAAATTACACTGTCAGCGGTGATTCAACTCGGAGAATACGATTAAGGATGAAAGCAGACTGAAACTGTGTGCAGGAAAAGAAGCCATAAGTCGTCTTCTCCTTCTGGGATTCAGAATTATTCCAGTCTGATGCTGAAAAGGTAACTGAGACTCATTTTGTATTTCACTTTCTCTGAGTTCCTTTCTCTCTCTGTCGTCCTATATCCCTCCCTCTCCCTCCCTCCTCCCCTCCTTTAGAGGAATAACAGCAGTCTTGAGGGAGAAAGAGCTCTCTGATGGAGGGAAGGAATGCAGCGCTGAGAAGCTCAACAAATCAATCAGAGCGCAGCCAGCCAACAGGCTAGTGACCGCTCCGGCCCCACACTGACCAAAGAGCCGCTCTACAGCCAATCACAGGCTGGACAATGCCCTGCTCCCTGCTCCCCATGCCCTTTTGCCCTCAGCCTTATGGCCAGGATGGGGGGATGGTGCAGGAGGGGCAATATAACTCCTTGAAAGCCTTATCTCCTTAAATCACTCAATCTGAGGCCTCACCCACAGTGAGTGCTATCTGCCTTTAGACCCTCAAGAGACTTTTTGCAATGTGTGGTTCCTAGCTGGTTCTCAGCTCTAGAACACAGGTAGCTTTTGTTAGAACCGACAACAAGCCACTGTTGCATCACAAATGGAACTCTGGGGTACGTGACATTCCAAACGTAACCGTGTTCTAATGTTACTCCAGAGGCACAGGCAGCCTGAGAGCAGCTCACAGTGGAGCAAATTCAAGATCCCGGTAACCAAAAAGCACCAAACGATCGAAGGTGATCAAAACCAGGATCTAAAACCAAAAATACCATCAATACGTACACTGCAGCTCCTGACAGCTGTAATATGTAATCACACCATCTCTCCAACATAACGCAATTTGTCATGTGGTACGGATTTGGGATGAAAAAACTAGTTTTCCCACTGACACATTTTCCTTGTATCCTAAGAGTGTCCCATTAGCTCTCTCTCTCTCTCTCCTGTCTCCCGGCCTCTAACCCCTTCAGCAATCTACGGTGCCCTCTGACCTCTCCGACCGCTGCCTGAGGAAACCATGGAAACTTTTCATGTCCGGCACACAAGGAAATAAAACAGGGCGGCTGCCCGGAGGTTCTGTCCACTCGGAATTTGTCAAACATTTCATCTCCAGCTCAAGCTGGGCAGGTTTACTCTGCCTTTATTCCTGTTATTGCATATCACGGGACCCAGCGTGGCTGAAACATCACTTAGCAACCTGTAGCACACACAGTGAAAGACCAGATTTGCCATTTTGGTAACAGCTGATTACAGAGTAAAAAGTCATCCACAGGATTTAGGATGCTAGCCGGAATCATATTTACGTCATCCTGTATTTGATTAGAGTGGAACGAATAGATGATCCTGAGCTACAGCCCTAAAATATCTGGATCTGATTAATTATTCTACAAAATTACTACTTAAATTAACACATTTTCTAAATGTTTAGGCTTTAGTGTTAGTGATTCACATACTGGTTCATCCCTAATGTACTGGTCTGTGATGGTGCGTCTACTGGGAGACTGGAAAAAGTTACTTTAGTAAGTAAGTTATTGTTAGGGATGCACTGAATGTTTGGCAACCCAAATTAAGTGAAAAATAAGTAAAAAGACTGAATAATTTATACCGAACAATGACGCCTGATTTTTCCACTGCGAGTCACAGCGGAGCACTTGCTGACAGTTCCCAGCTTTTATTCAGTTTCAAGCATTCGAGCCAAACGGAGCTCCAGACAGAGCGAAGAACAGAACAGAGCTGCTACAGCAAGGCAAACAGGAAGCAGCTTCTCAGTGCATCCCTAGATATTGTTCACATGGCTTAGAAATTGCTTTTTCATGTTCAATAGAGATGATGATACTGCACCCCTGAGCATCTGCGGTACCGATACCAGTCCAACACCGCCTTTTTCCTCAACTTAAACAACTAAGCTATTAATAACACATTTGTGTTGCTGCATTTTGTTTAACCAGCCATCTAAACAACAGCATGATCAAACTATGAAGCAAATATACTCCTTATATATACACACAAATCAAAAATGTAAATGCAACACTGTGCAAATGTTTAGCATTTGTGTGCCAGTTTGGGCTAATGGATCATATCTCACTTTTATACTTTTTTCCTTGTGATATCTGATCCGGTGAGTTTGGCCAGTATTGGAGTGATACCGCTCCTGAGTACTGTAAGGCTCACTCCTGTTAGAAGGAACATGTTTAAAAAGTTGCCACCTGTGTAAAGATCACAGAGAAGATCATAGAGAAGCAAGAGCTTCTCTCCAGTGATGGGAATTTCTAGGAACTCTTAAAAAGCACTGGGGGACCAATCCTAGAGGCCACTTTTCCAAGCAAAGCTCCAAACATGACATCCAAATCCTTTCACCACCGTTAATCAGACAGCGCTGAATGCTGCTTATCTAGCTTTTATGACCAGAGATTTGTGTTGCAGTTACTTCTTATTACCGTTTTCCTCACTCACGCTAATATAAAGGAGCTAAAATATAAAGTGACCCTAAATTTGGGTGACCTCATTAAAGGATGGACTCTACATCATGAGTTTTGATGCAAACTAGACATCTTGGATCAAAACGTATTTCTGAAGGGCAGCAGTTATATTATTCTGGAACTAGCCCTAATTAAAACGGCTTTAGCAGCTTGTCCAGGAACATCTCTGAGATAGCTTTAGAGGGAAGAGAATGTTCTCAGTGTGTTTGTGTGAGCGTGTGACAGATACCTCTTCAGGCTGGAGGTGAGAAGACACAGGGCAAAAGGTCCAAAAGGTTCACACATATGGAACCATCAATCTTCCTCTCCCCCAAAACCTTGCACACACACACACCCACATTCCCCTCCCCAATATACACTAAAACCCCTTAATAACATTCCACCAACACGTGCTCCTAAAAAACACAAACACAGATGAGAGATAACACTCATGCATCTTGTTGCAGCTCCATTCCGAAGGTTCTCATACTGCCAAAGACCTAGAATCAAATATCCTAATCCTGGTTTTGTACTAGACATGCCAGAACATGCAACTTTTCCTATTTGACTTTTCCTAGAACCTCTCGAACTTTCTCCAAAAAGCCGCAGCCTCCAAAAAAAAAACCAAAAAAAAAAAACCTATCGTTTGCATAATTGCCCTTCCCTCGGTGAATAAAGGCCAGATGTCCCGGTTTGGTCAGTCATCTCTGGCCAAACAAATACCCCTTAAAGAACAGCTTTTCTTAGCAGAGGCAGTTGGGGGCAGTTGAGGGCAGTTGGGGGCAGCTAGGGGACAAAAGGGTCCGGAGAGAAAGGCTTTTCATTCGTCCTGGTGAGCAGCAGAGCAGAAAGCAATCGCATGCAGACCAGTAGCCCCTTTCACTCCGGGACCACTATTCCACAATAAAGTTAGCTATTCAGGAGCAAAGGCATGAGGGGGCAGAGAGAGAGAGAAAGTGTGTGTTTCTTAGTCTGACAGAGTGTGTGTGTATGTGTGTAAGCACATTTGTTTTATTTAGCCTTTCTGCTCTTAGATAAACTTGGCAATATCTACTATCAGCTGCCAGCACCTTTGTTTCTACCTCGGCTGAGTATTTCTCACGTAGCCGCCAATTTTATGAGCTTGCAAGCTAGCGGCCCTGCTCTAAATGTGCCCTTAAAACAAGCCAGTAAACAGCGTCGGCTGCCTTTACTACAGCCTCTACAGTTCATTATAATACACCACAGTTGACTCACTTAAGGCATCACTCCACGCTCAACCACCTGCCCAACACATACTAGAAGAGAAGTGGTGCAGGAAGCATCACTGAAGTGTTTTTTGGGGTTTTTTTTGGGTGGGGGGGGGATGGGGGTCTGTTTTTGTTGCTTTAAAACATTTGCTGTTTCAGGTCCTCGTTCCTCACTGAGTTGTTATGCAATCTGAGGATCATTGCGGCCCTGCTTTACGACATCTACCCCCACAGGTCTGAGTGACAGCCTGCCAATACTAAACTGCAGTGTAAGTCCTGAGGGTGTACGTAAAGAAACCTGAGCGGAGACGGGGAGATGTCCCTACAGAGCCAGGCCTGCCGGACCTGCTCCGCTGACCACAGCCGATGATACATGCACAAACACGCATCATATCAGCAACCACACCCTAACTAAGGCTTGACTGGCCAGTATTAAGGATGCACAATTTGTCAGTATTGGTGAGAATAAAAAAACTTAATTAATAGTTAATTATAAGCTTGTAATTAAAAACCTCCTCTAGTATGAGGAGAATGGCTTGCTTGTAAATATCTGTTGCAGGCTCTTATGCTACACATCTTGTGTTTTAATCAAACTATTAGCATGTGAATAACACATAATAACATTAAAATACATTTAAAAACTGTGCATGGTGAAAAAGGAGCTAATTAACAGAAACCACTACCACTATCAATATCATAATGTTTGTATTGTACTGTTCGCACACTATTTTATAACCATATTAAATGACACACGCCAATAATAACAGCTAATTATCATATACCTTTCAGATCCTCTAAATCAGTATCGATGAGAAATCGGCCACGTTTCATCACCACAAGACTCATGAACTCATTTGCACTCAGACCCACCGCTGGTAAAAGCAAAGCATTCTCTTAGATGAACCCCTCCCTGATCGGGAGGTAATGGCATAAAAGGCCCAGGCTTGTGAATAGGGGTCACCTACTCTATACCACAGTGCTCTGACCGCATCCTGGACCCGGCTGCTAACCTTTCAAACCTGCCCGCCCTCATTTACACACCAATGGACGCATTCTCTCAGTATCTCCCTCGGCTTTCAACCGCTGGCCTCCAGCAATGAACGCTCTCATCCCCCACCAATGCCTAACTCAGCTGCAGCAAACTAGGCTGCAGGAAAACGTTGGATTCGCCAACATTTGATTCATTTAATAAGCCTAAAGCTTTCAACACACTCAAGGCACTTCAGGTACGCACAGCATCGAGGGTGGGAAGGGTACCACTTTAGAATAAGGCTACCTTTATAAATAGTTTAAAAATGGTTTATAATTAGTGTATTAGAGGTTACAAGTTAGGTCATAAACACTTTACAAGTATTAATAAGCAGTTATAACTCATTAATAAAAAGGGCAAATGTGAGCTCCTCCATAAAATCAACATGTACTGAAGCTGACAGGTTTAATGCTGACTGACGGAAAAGGCAAAGTAAGATCAGTAAACATGAGAATCTGAGCTTTAGCACTATAAAACAATGTGGGTTCACTGTTAGAATAGCAGCAGATCACTACTGCCCTTCCTACTGATGTGTTGTAACTGCTTACAACTGCTTATTAATAATTTTAAGGTGTTTATGACCTAATTAATAAGCATTAATAAACTATTTTACATACTACTATACACTATAAACACTTAATTATAAAGGTAGTCTTATTCTAAAGTGGCACCGTTTGAAGACTTGAGGTTGACACTGTCTTTAAAGCACTTGGGTAAAAAAGCAAAGATGTGTTTTTGATAATGCAGTAACAGACTGAAAGGCTACAAAATGATTGGATTTAAACAAGACTAGTTTCCTCAAATGCACTCCAAGCACTAGACCAGCAAAGAGAGAGGTGTTTGTATACAGCTGAAGATCCGCTGCGGTCAACATAACCGAATAGGATCCCCATGTGAAGCGTGAAACCTGGGCTATGTTTCAAACGTACTGTGGCAGACCCCATGCACTCAAAATCACTGTGCAGAAATGGCAGTGTTTCACAGTAGGCCTGTTTTAAAGTCATTGTTTTGTACCTCCCATCAGTTTGAGCCACTCAAATGATCGAACGTGATCGGTTTACCCAAACCATCTGAGTAAACTGACCTTTCACCTTTTACAGTGCGTACTTTGCCTGCCTCAGTGTCCCAACATTTGTGAGGACTACTGTATGTAACATATGGCAGTCTCCTCACCTTGTTCTCTGCTCCTACGTGACTCACATGCTTTTCAGCAGGATGAAACCTGACCCACAGTAAGAAGCCAGAGGGGGATAAAGCAAGACTTTTACAGAGTGTAACCTAACTGCCCGTGTTGGGTGTCCTTTGTGAGGTTATTTGGGGATTCAAAAAAAAATCAAGGTTGACCCGATGCGGTGTCGCTGATCACAGAGAGCATCAGAGAGCAACACTAAGGTTTTTTATGGGGGGTGTTAATACGTACAAGGGCAGCTAAGGAGCACCCTCCACCATTACAGCAATCGCTAGGCCAAACGGCGAGTGCACCCTCTGGATTCTACTGGGCGTCAGTCATCAATTGGGCACACCGAACGCTTGGCAGGACCAAGAGGACGTTTAGGGGGCGCTAAGGTGGACTTACTTGCAATAGTCAGGCGAGCTCTCTGGCTCAGGATAGCTCCATATTTGTTCTGAGCAAGGCACTGATATGACCCTTCATCTGATTTCTCTCCTTTTCGGTTCTCCGCCTCTGAGATGAAGAGCGATCCATTGGCGAGCGGGTAGACGCGGTCCGTCTCCGCAAGAGGAGAGCCATTTTTCAGCCAGCGTATATGGATGGGAACCTCCCCCTGAGCCTGGCAGTCCAAAATCACCGCATCCTTACGCAAGACTGTCGCATCCCGAGGTTCCTTGATAAAAAATAGCTCGCTGAAACAGAACACACCTGCAGAGAAGAGAACAGAGAGAGAGAGAAGTGAGTGAAAGGGTGATTGAAGAGAGATGAGTGAAGGAATGGTCAGAGACGTGGCAATCCTCCATGCCTTGTTTCTTTGAACAGAACTGGACAGCACTGGAATGCCTCACTCGTTTCTTTATATAGTGCTTACATATTAGCTGACCATTATTAACAGACACGTGGTTTGACCCTAAAGGTGCAATAGAATGGAAAGCTGTATGTACATTGTGATGGTGTCATAAGGAGAGTTCGGTCCCCAAACTGGCATTCCGTGACCTCAAACACTGTTGTTCCTCCTTCAAATACAAATCCTGCATTCCCTAAAGAAGTACGGTAAAACGGATCGATTCCAAAATCCTAAACTTTTACGGAACAGACTCATTAACATTTACACCCCCAACATTCACATACAACCACAACGGAGCTACAGCAACCAAAATGGTGGGCTATGTGAAGAAATCCAGCGTTCCAGGCTGGGAAGGGGAAGTCGGGCACTTTTCATTCCCTTCCCAAGGAACCCGACTGTCAGCGGTACATGGTGGATGTTGATCTTTAAACCAGGCTGAAGTTGCTTCCTATTCACCAGCTTCTTAATCCAATGTTCCGTTCCACCTTAAATGCTGCACCTTGTATATGCACCAGAATGTAACTGCAGAACCATTTAAGGTGGAACGAAAAAAATCAGAAAACAAGCTGCAGAACAGGAACTTCAGCTCCCACATCTTTAACAGGATCCCGGAACAACTTCAATCCTGCAGTCTGCACATTTCACTCCGGACTGTTTCCTAAACTCTCGGACAATAAGGAGCAGTTCCGCTCAGCGTTTGACCCTGAAGAGACTGAAGAGAGGAGCAGCTCCTCCTTTATTAGCATCCCAACCCCAACAGCAGCCTGTAAGTAGCAGCCATGCTGTGTGATTGTATCCGTGTTTGCCGGTTGAAGCAGATCATCTTAAACTGAGAGTTCCATAGTGAGGATCAACTTTAATCTACTGTGTGTTGATGTCCAGATGGAAAGCCAGCAGCTAGTATAGGTAACGTTAGCGACTAGCATTAGCTCCAAGTAAATAGCATAGCTAACTAAATAGTATGAGGGCGGAGCTTATTTACACCAAGCCTCATTTTATTTATTCTATTTCCTCATGGTGCTTCTGTGTGATCGTTATGGGCGGCATCTCGCTGTAAACCAGCCAATCAGAGCAGAGCTCATCTAATTATTCATGAGCTTACCAAAAAAGGGGAAACAGCTCGTTTCATTCTAGAACCAGATCTTAGGGTGGAAATGGGCACAGTGTAGAACCGCATCTGGGCACCAAAGTCACATACCTTCTATGTAGAACACCAGAGAACAGTTTAAAGTACTGGACAAACGCATTTTATGGTACCTTAAAGCGCACTCAGTCTAGCAAACTGAATAAAGTGCTCGCTCGGATAGATGGCCTCGTTCCAGTGGCATGTTTTGATTTGGTCATGTTCCTGTAATCATATTTGTCTTTGCGGATTATGCTTTACGCTGCCCTAATCCACTTATTCATGCCTTGTATAGGCTGGGACTAGTAGGAAAGCGACTCTATCCGTTTCTTAAATGCTTTATTGTACCCCCTCCATGAAATCTGAAAAGGCACTGATCCTACAGTGGCAGGCTGCTTACACCTTCACGCACACCAGCTGAGGGAGGGGGAATTACAAGACCGGCACATCAACAGCTCTCTTAACTCCTCAGTCTCTCCTAGCAGCTTTGGCCCCATCTGAGAAACTTCTTCAATACAATGGCACGTCCTCCAGCAATATTCCAGCACTCTGACTTTCATACACTCATCATCAAAAGTATAGCTGCACAAATAGCTGCACCCAGGAGGAAACAACTCACAGGAATGAAACTTGGTGGGTAAGTTTGACATCCTGAGACATGCAAATGATTCAAGTTTCACGCTCAGCTGCGCATGTGACTTAAGCAAGGATGGGTCTTATCTCTGTACCTGACTGACCCAAAAGCCACGACTGTGGACATTCAGCGAGCAGTGATGCCTCCACGAGTCATCCTGTTAATGCCAGCACCACTGGCAGACGGCTGCACAACGCAGGACCATATGCATACAGACGTTACAACGACTGTCCTTAACACCACGTCAACGTCACCAAAGACTGCAATGGTGTCCTACCAGACTGTCATGGAGTGACTCAGAATGACAGCGGGTCATCTTCAGTGACGAGTCCTGCTTTTCATCTTGGTGGAGACGACCAACGAATCCGTGTGTGGAGGCACCGTGGTCAGCACCAAGATGAACGGTTTGTTGTTACGCGTCACACGTCCAGAAAGCCTGGTGTCACTCCACCTCTACCCCTACCACACCATCTGCAGGAACTGTGTGAGGATATTCAAGCTGCATGGGATGGAGTATCGCAGGACACCAACTCCATGCCGAGACGTCTGGCGTGTTGGGTTAGTAAACACGGCGGCCCGACGCCATACTGAGAGACAGACTTCTGTATGTGTAGCTCAATAAATATTGATCATATCAGTCTAAATTTATCATCATTTATTGTTCCTGGTAACCTTTATCTTCCTTCCCAACAGCACTGCAATCCCACACCTCCTTCTGGGAGCAGATATTCTTTGATGATGAGTGTAGTTACTTTGTGATGAACCATGCGGTCGGCCGGTGTTCTTTACATAGTGACGACACGCTTAGAACAGCGCCATAATTTATCATGATATAGATTAAACATCATTACCTCTATACAGAACACATTCTCCATCAGACAAATGACTATTTCACCATGCAGAGAACCATTTAAGTGTTCATGGCTCTACATAGTTGTATCCCACACTTAAAAAGATGGTTCTTCAAGGGTCCCTTAGTAAAGAAAATGGTTCTACACAGAACTATGAATACAACCTGTGCATGCATAAAGAATTCTTTGCATGGTGAACAGGTTCTTCAAATTGATGGAAAATGTGCCATAGATGGTTCTTTATAGGACCTTTTCAGAACTGGTTTTATATAACACCAAAATAGGTTCTGCTAGGGTTAAGCTTGTTACAATATTAGAGCCCAGTTTGGCACTGCATAGAACCACTTTCAAAAAGGCTCTATAAAGAACCATTTTTTATATTTCACCAAACAGAGAACAATTTCAGTGTTCATGGTTCTATACAGACGTATACCACACTTAAAAAAGTGGGTTCTTCAACAGTTCCTTAGTAAAGAAAATGGTTCTACATAGAACCACGAACACAACCTTTGCATGATTGAAGGGTTCTTTGGATGGTGAACGGGTTCTACAAAGTGATGAAAAATGTGCCGTAAATGGTTCTCGGTTTTATATAGCACCAAAAAGGGTTCTGCTGTAGTTAAGCTTGTTACAAAAGAATAACCTCATAGAACCACTTTCAAAAAGGCTTTACTAGGAACCATTTTAAGGACTATTTCATCATGCAATGAACAATTTCAGTGTTCATGGTTCTATACAGATGCATACCACACTTAAAAAAGATGGTTCTTCAACAGTCCCTTGGAAACCCAAGTAATGGTTCTACATAGAACCATGAACACAACTTGTGCACGAATAAAGGACCCATGGTGTGCATGGTAAACGGGTTCTTAAACATTGATGGAAAATGTGCCGTAGATGGTTCTTGGTTATATATAGCACCCAAACAGGGTTCTGCTACAGTTAAGCTTGTTACAAGCGAAAAACCAAAAAGGGTCTATAAAGAACCAACATAAGGACGATGTCACGATGCAAGAAACCCTTTAATCATGCAAAAGGTTCTCTGGGCGCTCATGGTTCTATACGGAACCATATTCTTTACTAAGGAACCCTTGAAGAACCATCTTTTAGTCTCTAGGATATAAACACGTGATGAGTCGAGCAACACATAGACTGCCTTTCCCTCATTTACGCAAAACCACATAACAGATGAGGGTCCAGTCCAGCAAACGTGCTCCTTCAAGCTCCTGACCAACTGACAATAACTCTCCTCATTAGCTCCTCCAAATTAGCTCGGATGTGGGCGGGAAGCACGGCGGAGACAGGGAACAAACGTACCACACGTAGATGAGTAAATATTAATCCGTAGTTTGAGCTACTGGGCTACATTTTACGAATAACAGTGCGTTTTTGTGGACGCAGGCTAGAAAACAAGCTAGCAACAAACAGCCCAAAACACGGAGCTACTCTACTGCACGTGCGCTGCACGAGAGGTATAAGCGCTCACTGACTACACTGCGCAGCTCGCTGGCTTGAGCGACGCGCGAGGCAGAGTATTTAAATTTGGAACGTCCGTTATATTTAAAAACTGAACAGCCGTTAAAACTCTGTTGTAAAAACGAAGCTTTATAGCACAAAACCGGGGATAAATTAAGCCGGACATTGAGCTTAAATTATCCCACTGCGTCCAGCGAGTAGTCAGACACGACCATCTGTAAGTTTAAAGTTGTTGCGATGTGAAAATGAGTCATTAAAATGCGTTAAAACTATTAACATCGCACGTTTTATAAGCCGTAGTTAACTGTTAGCTAACTATGCTAGCTAATTTTCAGTTCGTTAACGCTACCATTAACGTAGACTTAACGTTAACCTCCGGTGTCATTTCGGTGAGAGCGGGGGAAAAAAGCGACAGTAAACCCACATATACGGACAAGTTAGCGAACTTACCTGTGACTGGCAGGAGAAACACTGCAAACAGCAAACGCTGGCAAAAAATCCCTTTAACACACGCCATTTATTTGAGTTGTCCGTGCATGCTAGCTCTAAGCCTACAGGCTGCCGCCTCCACTAACCGCTTTCTGAGGCACAATCACTGAGAAGGGCTGCTGACCTGAGACGGGGACTAGTTTCTTCTTGGCGCGGGGCGCATGGACACCTCCTCCTTTGGGGTGACGTGCTACAGCGCGGAATCATTGCGCAGCCGAACTCACATGGCAGCGTGCTTCAGTGTTGTGATCTGGTGCGCTACTCATGTCTACAGCACATAGTTGTTTTTAATATGTCCAAAATGGATCAAATATGCATTTGCATTTCGTATTTTATGTACTGCTGTTGACATTTGATTATACACTGATCATGAATGCGTTGTAGGCCACAAATTTATCACAAAACTATCATAAAACAACTCATTAGGCAATGTATATTCATAACCGTTTAACGTGATGACTTTGTGTGAAGAAGCTTATACAGGTTCCTATCACCAGCACTGTGAACAATTCTGACTCTGTAAGAATGGACATTTCACACCATTTTCACACCTCTAAATGACTGTGTTTACATCTTATTTCACATTTTCATATGCCTCAGATTTATTTGATCAAAGGATATGCAATACTTGTCAACAAAGCATCAACAAAACAACACTGTCCTGACCAAAACCATAAATGCACACACAGCATTTTACACCAAACCAATGTGAATCTGAAACCAATCACTTAATTATTGAATTTTACTTTGAAACTTTGAAAAAATTGGTGCAGTTCCCTTTGAAACTGAAAGCTAGGCATACTGAACATGTACATAAACATGAAGTAGATGAAGTAGATGTTTCTGCTTGTGCAGGAAGATGGGCACTGCATCCTATTTGTGGTTTGACTGAGTTTGGCCGTAACTCAAACTTAACTCACACTCTCCCCTCCCCAACCCAATCCCAGCTCAGCTGATCATGACTGTGTATGTTTCGGCAGAATAACTGGCCCGTGGCCTCATCGATAAGGGCAGCTGGACATCTGTACGGTGCACAGAAATATTGATCTACCCTCTCTTTCAATGGAGAAGGAGAGTGACCTCCCTTTTGCCACCTCTGCCCTCCAGACCCTCTGACCAGCCGGACAAAAGGCCCAGCTGTGCTTTGCTTCGCCATGCAGTTCAGCCCTGCCCTGTGCTCTGACGGCTGTTCAGCAAAACAGGGTAGGTTTCCCACAGTCACTTTATGGAAATTACATAGGATGTGGAACCTCATTCTAGCAGCCCAACACGAGTTGGCTTACTACTTCAAACCAGCACAACATGAGGTTCTAGCCAGAGGTCAAGATATATATATAATACATGGTAAACAACATTAATCCAAACGGGACAAATATATGACTTTTTTTTTTTGACCAGAGGGCTGGTGCTTTAAACCAAGCCCTTTTTATAACCTCAGAAAGTATTTTTAAAATATTTTTTATATGTTCAGTTTCCCTCAGATTTAATTAATTAAAGGTTTTATTCAATAGTTGTGTCTTTACAGATCACCACCCTGAGCAAAACCATTCTAAAATCAGCCTATAACTGGTGCTTAACACGTTATTTGTCCTGTTATATAATATTCTTTTGGGCAGCATAGTGTCCCTCAGCTTCATCAGGGTATCATGTTCAAATCTGGCTTTAGTCATCACTTAAAAGGAAAGTCCATGGGAGTTTAGGTATAGAGTCTACTAAAAAACGATGGACTTTCGTTTTACTTGATGACTCTTTAGAATTGCGCTCTCTTCAAAAAAGGCCTCACAGTAGCCAAAAAGACAATATTGAAAATGTTGTTTGAACCATCCGTTCTTACCCATATTCTTTGGCTCACCTGTTTTCGGGATATTCCTCTTCTGGAGTGAACTGCAGCCAGTATGAATGGAGCTAACATAAGAAAAATTATGCCCTGGTCTTACATTGAGAAGGAACTGCTGAAGTTAATGAGAGCTTAGTGACATTGTAAACCTGTATCAGGTGTATTATTTAATTACTTATTTTAGTTTCACTATTATTATTATTATTTCCGAGTTTTACAGCTACATGTCCTCTCCTTCTATTGATATCTAACTGTAACTACTGAGTCTGTGCTATGCCTGTTGTGAAGAGCCCTGCGGGCAAACCTTGGGCTCTGTGAACATAGTTCTAATGTTCCATAAAAAGCAAAAAAATATTGATCCCAAAGAAAATGTATGATTTTCTGTGCTTTTTGTGTTTTATCGTCCATCAGTGGACGTCCATCTTAGCCTACAGTAACCCGCATTACACAAATACCCCATACAAACATTGAAGAGCCACCTCCTGCCTCCTCCCTGCCCACTCAGTGCAGAAGTCTAGAAGTCCTCTGATGTACCACTCATGTGAAAATTTGACTCCCCTGATTACATGACTACATGGCTGCCTTCTGCATTCCCTTCAACCCAAAAGCAGTCATTGTTTTTAATAAAGAGATACGTCATTAGAAAGGGGTTTCCTACATTTACATTTATGCCATTTAGCAGATGCTTTTATCCAGAGCGACTTACAACCATGTTTAGTGTTCCGTCTGAGAATAGCTAGTACAAGAAGGTTAGAGTCTAAAACTCGCCTGGAGCTCAGACACTGCCCGAACAAGGGCCAGTGCTGATACCCCAAAAGAAGAATACACAGATTGGGAATCGAACAGGGCAGTCTAGTCTTTTTTAGTCTTTACACCAGAAATTCTATCTCTGCAGGCTACTGCAGCAAAAACATGTCTAAAACAGATTCACCAATGGTTATGTTTTTAATCATGGCTAAAGTGGTAGTACAGATAGTACATAATATTTGGCTGCTATTGCACAGTTCTGTCATGTATTTGCACTAATACTGCATACTGTACATATGTTCTTCTCCTATACCTTTCAGACTTATATAGCATATATACATACATATCTATTTTTCTTTCTTATTTAGTACTTAGTATTTATACTGTAATTGTTAGTAGTCCGGGAGCTGGTGCAGAGTACAAGTTTCATTGTACAGTGCAACTGCTTGTTTCTCTGTGCATATGACAATAAATGCTTGAATCTTGAACCTTAATAACATGTACTTATGCTTATACACAGCCTGATTCATTTCTTCTATTACTTCTACTCTGAGTATTTTCAAATGATCATAATTATGATCTCAAGTGTTATCGTAAGGAACGTAAAGTACTTTTAACATTTACTTCCTAATTCCTATTTTGTTGGGACTAATATCAGTGTTAATGAACAAATTAAAGTTCAAATTTAGCTGTAGCATTTTATTTTAGACAAAAATATTTATGAGAACGTGATCATATTTATGATCATATTTATGATCTCAAGTATTATAGTAAGGAATGTAAAGTACTTTACGTTCAATTCCTTTTTATTTGTTTTAATATCAAAGTTAATGTCCAAATGAATGTTCAAATTTGGCTTTAGCATTTTATTTTAGACAAAAAAAAAGATTTATGATAAAATAGAGCCTAACAAACTTCATTTCTAAAGGCATACGTTTGTTTATGATGGCTACATTTACCTCCAGCTACTTTTTCATTGCAGTAACAAGACTGTTCCTTCAGCATGGTTGTGGACTGTCTGGATTTTAACTTGACTTCCAGCATCCTAACAACCATCTAAAATACCTCATCAGCATAAATCCTTATTTATCACAGCCTGCCTGTGTGAGAGTGATTGAGTTTGACCTTACAGCTGCCAATATGCTAATACAGATCAATACAAGCAATAGTCATAATGAACCTTTTTGGTTAAGGAAAGGAGATCCGGCACCCATGCCCACAAACCCACTTATTGGCCAAGGCCAAGTGTCAGTCAACTGACTTGGACCCACCCCCTGCCTAAGACCCTCCCCACTGACCCTTCAGGGTCTAAGAGGCTGAATGGGAGGGTGAGAGTGACCTGTCAGCTGACCTCTGAGCTGGGGGTGGGATAGGAGAGAGGGAGCGAGAGAGGAATGGGGGATGGGAGAAAAGAAGAAGGGAAACAAGAGCCGTGTCACTCACTGCTTTCTTGAATGGGCCTCCGTGTGCTTTGAAACGTCCCTCAGAGGGACGATACTGCGATGAGCGTGGCCACTGAGCTGGATGGCTGTATGGGCTTTGACTCAGAGTAGCTGTTACAGATTGCTTAAGCATGAGTGACTTTCACACCTACCGAAAGGTTGAACACTTGCTCTTTTTAGACCCAATCATTCTTTTCAAAGAGTGTTCACTCACTATAAACCCGTTTACAAAACAATAAATGTAAATAAAATTAAAATGGAATGCAGTTATGTACTACGCATTTATACCCTTAATTGTAATAGTAAAAATAGTAAAAAGACAATATATCAAATGTTGAAACGGAGGAATTTGAGTATTCATTTTGCCCATATTGATATTTGAAGCCAGCAACACATTTCAAATAAGTTAGACAGGTTGATGTTCAACACTGTGCTGATCAGCTCCTCCTTTAACAGCACTCTGTAAGCGTTCGGGAACTGAGGAGACGATTGCTGTAGTTCAGAAAGTGTTCAGATTCCAGCTGCTCAACAATTTAACTTTGTCCTATCGTTCCATTCATAATGCTCCAAATGTTTTCAGTGGGTGACCGGTCCACACTGATTGGTCGGACCACGAGACACCGTTACACTTCTTCTCAGTCTACCTTAAATGAGCTCGGACCCAGAGAAGGCAGCGGCGCTGTTTCTGGATCTGCTTATACCTGGTTTCTTTTCTGCAAGGAGGAGTTTTACCTTGCGTTTGTGGAGCAGTGATGAACTGTGACGATGGTGTTGTCTGAGGGCCTGAAAATCATGACCATCCTGTACTGGTTCTGGTTCTTGTCCCTTGCGTACAGAGGTTCTCTGCATTCTCTGTATCTTTTTAATGATAGTATGTAGTGTAGATGATGATCATCTCCAAGCTATCTGCGTGTTGAGAGCACCATTTGGCGGTGCAGTCTTTCACAGAGTGGTGACCCTTCCCCATTCTATACTTCCAAAAGACTGTCACTTTGGGACTTTGTAGACTCAGTCATGTTACTGAACTGTTACCAATTAACCTAATTAACTGTGAGATGTTGCAAGCATTACATTAGCGTTAGCCGTTTCAAAATTCAAAATTGCCATATATGTAATCAACAATTTTCTCCACTTTAACTTTTTTGTATTTGTCATTGTCTTTGTATTTTCAATTAAATATAGGATTTAAATGCTTTGCACATAATTGCATAATTCTATTTTGCAGCGTTCCAACTTTCCATTCACGATTAGAAACATGAGCATGTGTGGACAAACTATTTCCCGAATGAAGAAGCACCCTGTATTATGAGACTTTGGAGTGAAGTGCCCTCTTCTGGTTGAAAAGCATGTTTACCTCAACACCACTCGCCACTTGACCCTACTGTCGGGAGATTAAACCCCCAAAAAACGGATAAATAAATAAATAAATAAATCCAGACAAATAAGAAGAGGCATTTCCATTAGTTTATTTATATTTCTTCCCCAAAATATGTTGCCATGAACACTGGCAGGCGACCCGATTAAACCATTATGATTTATATTCCAGATTAAAGGCTTTTCTCTTTAAATTGATCAATTTTTTAAAAATGAGTAACTTTTAAGGAGGGCCAGAACAGTTTGTTCCTCAGAATAAAGGGCAGACTATTCTGTTATAGCTTCTAAATAGAGGATAAACTCTAGAATCTAGACTTTTAGGAAAACAATAAGGATTCACTTCAAGATTTAAAAAATTGAAAATTTGATCGCTCATACAAGACAGATGAAGGCATTAAAATTTAACAGTCATATAAAGTAGAAGAGCGAAAGACAGAGAGAAAGAAAGAAGGAAAGAAAGAAATGTGCATACGTTCAGCAATGTTTTCATGTAAACATTTACCCATGTTTGATAAACAGGTGAAGCGGAGGATTGCCCCCAAAATCAAACATCGAATGATTGAATCACTGGCAAAGATCAACAGTTAAGACTTCAGTTCTTCAAATGAAAAATAAAGAAAGAAGGAAAGAAAGAAGGAGCCTCAAAAAGTACAAAACTAAAATCAGTTATTAAGAGAAAAAAGTTTAGACTTTCCATCTAGAGTTTCCTAAACTGGGCCACTGGTAAACAAAGTTAATGTAAACGCAATGTTAACGTGAGTATAAAGAATAAATTACTGAAAACGAGAGAGAGAGAGAGAGAGAGAGAGAGAGAGAGAGAGAGAGAAAGGACACACGAGTGCCTTAAGTGAATACTGCCACCCAAACCTGAGATGGAGGCAACACAGGCGAACACTTCAATTAAAACACTGCCGAGAGATATTCTCAATATGAACAGCGATATCATGACTTGCAGATTTTCCATAAAGCCCTGAATCCATAGAACAACTGAAAGCGATTTAGCACGTTTTACAGGCTGTTAAAGTGTAAAAACCACCGAAGATATTCTCAAAGCTCTGCAGACGGTGCACCCTCCTCACATTGTAATCTGTATATAGAACATACATCAAAAAGCTTACAAGCTTACAAACGTATACAAATGTGCAAGGTAGAATTCTGTGTGGCGAAATACATACACACGGTAGAATCTCTAGTGCGCTTACATACATAGTTATTTGGACTGGATGTACAAGAGAAGAACTCCATTCTCTGTAAACTTCGTAGATATAAGCTCATGATACAGAGCCTTAAGCAGTAATATCATTCAGCCTTTTCCCTCAACAGGAGAAAATTCAGGCTTCTTCAGACACTGAATGCTTTAACTCAGATCAGTGCTCCACTGCAACCTCCACAGCGGAGCATCCCGATCGCTCGAGCCACCCGCTACACCCTTTTAACTCTCGTGCCCCCCGTCGCCCGGGATCCTGTGGTCACGGTAACGTTGTGGTCACGGCCGGACGGGCCCTCGCCTAGTCTACCCCGTCGAAGCCCTGCGCGTTCTCAATAGCGATGTTCAGCTTCTCCCGAAGCTCCTCAAATGACTCGTACGGAGGCAGATCCAGACGGTTAAAGCTAGAGGAGAAAGGCGATCATTACTACTACTTCTAATAAAAACAATCACAATAATAATAATAATAATAATAATAATAATAATAATAATAATCACAATAATAATAATAACAATAATAATAATCACAATAATAATAATAATAATAATAATCACAATAATAATAATCACAATAATTAATTGTTATAAATAGAGTAATAATGTCTGTTTATTGAAGAACTGTAATACACTACCTGGTTAAAAANATCACAATAATAATAATAATAATAATAATAATAATAATAATAATAATAATAGTAATCACAATAATAATAATAATAATAATAATAATAATAATTAATTGTTATAAATAGAGTAATAATGTCTGTTTATTGAAGAACTGTAATACACTACCTGGTTAAAAAACTGTGTGACTTTTTTTTTTTGCCAGGCAGTGTATAATACAATCCTTTATATCATGAATAATAACTGTTTTATTAATGGTCTACCACTTACTAATGTAATAAAAAAATATTAATATCAATATATGAATACATATTTTATATATTAATAATAACAACCACGATGATGATGATGATGATTATATTTTCATTGCTACATCATCATCAGCAGTTGTTTTGTCATTTTGTTGTTATTATTTTTACAGATGTATAATAAGAATATCACTAATATTAATATCAAATACTACTACTACTACTACTACTACACACACACAAACAAATGTGTACTACATCGACAGACAGACAGAGAGACAGACATACAGACAGATGTGTTCATAATCAGGCTGTACTGTGTGATACTCACCATGTGTGTGCTCGGGGTAGTTTGTCCCGGGTGCCCCACTGCTCTATAGTGAATAGCTGTGGTCCATTTGAACCTAAATGACAAACAAACAAACATACAACGTTTTTACACATCCATCATCAGTCCCTCACTCATTCACAGAGCTCGAAACTGCTCTTCATACTGAGGGGCTTCTCTTCTGTGGTTTCCCCATGCAGAGCAGCTTTACGTGTGAGAGCATTCAGACGACATTTATAAAACTTTACTGAACTGGCCATTTCAGTTCCAGAGTCCTCAGGAATCTACAATAAAATATTAACATGTGGGTCAAGGGTGATAGGGAGAAGTGGGACTGACCATAGAGCTCAGCGAAGCCGTTCATTGGTACACGGGAGGTGCCTGTCACAAACTGAAGCAAGCGGATCCGCTTCTCTGCATCCATCAGTAATACAGTCTGAAAGAGATAAAGAGAGAAAAGGATAAATCTATTACCCCGGCGACACAGAAGACCACTTATAAATACTCACCAAAGAGGTTAAAGCAGTGGCTCAACCAAAAAGGACAATTACACATTATCTCCATACCCCAAGTACAGTCAATCAAACCAAGGCTTGTTTGGTGAAGATCCCTTTTTTGGTTTCACACTCAAGCAAAAACAACTTTGTTTAGGTTATTCAGATAGATCAATTTCAGTTATGGCCATAACATGATTCTACAGTGCAGATAAAGCCATTCTCACCTTCCAGAACCACTGGATGACGGGCTGGTTGGCCCCATAGCCATTCTTATACTTGGTGTTCTCTCTCCAGTCATTAACATCCACATCTCCCAAGCCACACATCAGCAACTGAGAGAGAGAGAGAGAGAGAGAGAGAGAGAGAAAGAGAGAGAGGATAGAGAGAGAAAGAGAGAGAGACAGAAAGAGAGAAAGAGAGAGAGAGAGAGAGAGAGAAAGAGAGAGAGAAAGAGAGAGAGAAAGAGAGAGCGAGAGAGAAAAGAGAGAGAAGGGGAGAGAGAGAAAGAGAGAAAAAAGAGAGAGAAGGGGAGAGAGAGAAAGAGAGAACAAAGAGAGAGAGGGGGGGAGAGAGAAAGAGAGAGAGAG
>CM067486.1:1122147-1141657 GCA_034552555.1 Semaprochilodus insignis
GAACAAAGAGAGAGAGGGGGGGAGAGAGAGAAAGAGAGAGAGAGAGAATTAACAGACATCACATATCATTAAAAGATGTTATATCATCCATCCAAAGCAGCAGTACTCACCTCCAGCTCATTCTCATCAAAGATCTTGATCAAGTCCTTCGGGATGAGTTCATAAAAGCCCTGTGAGGGATGAAGAGAGACAGAGTAAGACCCACAGCTCACAGGGTCACATACAGCCTTTCAGTAAGCTTCATTCAGTAATCAGCGGCACATTTCCTTGAAACAATTCTCATTAAATATGACAGAGTCTGAATGTTGTGTCTCTTTGTGCAATAATGTTTTATGAAACCGGTTATATAAATTGGTAACCTGAGAGTTAAACTTTAAGCACTGTAAAGCTGCTTTGAAGCTCTATTGATTTTAATGAAGTAGTATTGTTTCATATTAAAGCGTGTGAGTTTACCTCCTTGAATGCACTCATCTGCCTCTGAATCCGGTTTGCGAATCTCCACTGTATCACGAGGCTGGAAATCAGAACACAGGGCATTACCTGTCTGTTGGTTCCAGAGTCATTACTGATGTATTACATGACATTGTCTGTTAACATAAATCTGGCCACAACTGGTCATCATGGTAGCAGTGATAAAGCATTCCCAACCACCCTACGTCCTGAGTATAACCAGGTTTGAAAACCCTGCAGTGCAGTTTCTGATAGGTGTGCCAGGGGGCAGTAGAACTTACTGGATGTACTCCTTCTTGTTGCTGTCATTGACAATGATATCAGCACCCCCTGGCTTCAGCTCGTGTTGGTGCGTCTGTGGAAAAACAAGGCAAGCAGTCACTGCTGTGATCAGCACAATAAACACCCAAAAATAAATAATCTTATCTGTAAAATTCCATCACTTTTTCTGGAATAGTACCTTTGGTCAGTGTAATTTAGGGATAATATTAAGCCAGCAAAATATATTCTCCGTTTTCAACTTTTGGTTAAGGAATTTATTGCTGTAGTGAAGCTGTTTTGCTAAACAATAACAGCTGTCCAACCAGTTTCAGATCTGTATACTTCAACTGCTGAGATGTACAAACAAGCAAACAAACAAACAAACAAACAAACAAACAAACAAACATACATATGGCCGTCCAGAGGGGTTTGATGTGAAATTGCACAGAAACTTGGAGGCACTGATTTATTTACGGCGGTGGAGATGGCAGTTCACAACACAAATAAAGCCATATTATTTATTATCCAAAACCTACACGCGTCTGAGGCTTTTATGAGGAATGATGATGGCAGTAAAAAAGTGATCAATCTGAAAACAATAAGTTTCCTTTGGAGAGTATTTTGCTTTTGAACACCCCGCATGTAGCTATTCACCATTAATGGATATAAAAAATTCATATTTATGCAAAAACTCTCACTCAGGCTTCAGGAAGTGTAACCATTCCATGACATAACTTTCTGAAGGGGGTTCAATTTAAAGGCATTAAACTCTTCAGGCATCTGGTTCCTGTCACCACCACTGTTAACCATTTCTAACTTTCTCCAAGTTTCTTTAGAATGGACCAGTTCACATCAAACCACTCTGATTTTATTTGGTCTGTAGATTTAATTGTTCCCTATAATGAACTCTTGATCTTAACCCATTATAAGGAAAAGACACGGTCTCAAATCAGACAGTACCTGTCCAAAGAGCTCTTCATCGATGGTGAACCGGAGGTCCAGATCAGTAGGGTCATTCTCCAGGATCCATTTCAGAGAGTTAAAGTACTCGCTGTCCTGGAAGGTCATACATATACAAACATTTCAGCGGCTATATACGTCTATTATGAGATGCGTGCAAACATGGTAGTGGTAGAAGTAGCACAGTGATGATGCAAAGTCAAGCTGATTGGTTACACAACTCACCACAGATTCCATGTCCTGTAATGTGATCGGCTTCTGCAGCATCATCTTGTAGAATGGACGAATGAAGAATGCTATAAAGGCAAATAATCAATCGATCAATAAATAAATAATAGTTTTTTTACACTACAGAAAAAACGCATCTGAAAACAAAACAAACTTCATCATCAGCTAAGACCATGAAGGCTTTCCCCCACAGATGACGTTAGAATAAGAGTTCATGGCTGCAAAGTGATAGAATATTCTGGAAAAGGACCTTGTTTGGTGGCCGCAAAAAGTATATGGACACCTTAACAACCTATTAGTATACTTTAATGAAGTCCTGTAGGTCAGGGGTTCTCAACCTTTTCTGACCCAAGGCCCACCTGATAACTACAAAGCATAGCGGCCCACCAGAAAACTAATCAACTTCTATAAATACAATTTCTCCAAGAAATGTGGTTAAAGAAAAATTCACACTAAGGAACCGTGAAAGTGGTTGTTGATGTCTCTGAACACGTCTAATTAGCCTGCTACTGAGACGTTTTTATTTGTACAGGTGTCCATGAATATACATATATTTATAGTACTAATATACATATTTTTATTAAAATGATATGTGCTTATATATAATATATTTTACATTATTCTAATATGGTTATATATGATGTTACCGGCCCACCGACCACTAGAGGGTGCTTCGTGGCCCACAGAGAAACCCTGCTCTAGGTTACTCTGTAAAGTGATGTACTTTACTATAGAACAGACTGATGGTGGACTGATGGTGTGAAGAAAGCCTGGACCTCCAACTCGACTAAAGGTGGAAAGTCTGTGCCTGTTTTTCTGAGCTTGTGTTTACTGACCAGATCATGAAGCATGCCAAGACATTCTGGCTGTACAAGTGTGCTAGGAAATCTCCAGTCACCTGACAAAAGAGGCTTTCTCTGTTTAAAACAAATCCTGCTTGGTTTCCTAACACAGTGAACTGTGTACAGTTATATGTCCACACACTGTACATGGTGGCAGCTGACTGACTTCAACGAAGGAAAGAAAAACACAGCTCGGTTGTATACTTAGTGCACATCAAATGCTAATATTTACATAAAGTGGCAAGCCTCCACCTACCGTCCAGTAGCTTCCCGTGGTAGACAGCCATGCCTGCAACCCGGCCGATGAATTTGAAGTAAGAGAGATGATCCTCGTTGCAGAGGCCTGAGTTGGGGTTGATCTGTAGCGTGTAGTTATCCCTGCAAAGCCACCAGAACACAATAAAAACAGTTCATTCATTCAGACTACAACAATTCAGGGGTTAGTAATAGAGGTTCCCTCTGACAGACACAGAACAAGGCCATTCACGATTAGCGATTAACCTCCCTTTATGATTTAATTATGCAGAATGTTTTTTAAACAGGTGGAATACATACACCCCACCCCAGCACATAATTCATATTTCTAGGGTTAAGGTTAGGGTTAGGATTAAGCCCAACACAGTCCAGGGCTAGTTTTAATCAGGATTCAGAAACTACTTTTACACTAGTGAAGTGAAACCCACTTACGTGGCAGAGTACTCAAACAGCCCATAATAAGGGTTGAACATCTCCTTGGATATGAGGAAGAACCACTCTCGGGCCACGCCTCCATAGTCCAGCCCCTTCTCTCCGGCAAACTCAATCCAGAGCCGGGCCTTCAGCTGCTCAGGCTGCTTGACGGAGAGGATGCGGCGGTACGAATCTTCCAGCACAGCGTTCCGTCTCACCGACATCTCAAAACGATTGGGCATGTCTGCCTGGAAGAAGACAGAAGAAAAGAAGACATGGGATTGAGAAGAGATTAAATCCACAAATCCACTTTGGCTAATTCTGTGACTCATGTATTATTACTGTAACAATATCACTCGACTGAAAGGGACCTTACTGGTTTCTTGAGCTTCTTGCGGAAATACTCGTACTTCTGCTTGTAGTCTCTGGAGTAAGGCACAGCCTGGGGTAAAACAGTAAAGCCACAAGTTGAAGTCTAATCTAATTACTTTATTTACCAAGGTCAAACTTCATTTACATCAGGTGATAAGGGACTATATCATTCTGTGTTTCCTCTCTGCAGGAGAGCACGTCTGCAGGAAGCAGGTTAAGTAATGCTGGTCTATGCTGTAGTCCATGTGTGGGTTTGGAGCACAGTCTATAGGCTCTTCACGCATGCACTTTTCAATTCAATTCAATTCAGTTTTTACCAATTCACCAACACAGGGCTGTACAGTATAACAACACAGTCAGTCTACTTCTCTATATATGATGTACAGGGCAAGGACAAATAGACAAACAATATGTGAATGTGAATACTAGAACTGAGGTGCAGTTAGCATATGCAGGAGGCAAAAACAGCTTAGTCTAAGTATACATGTAGGAGAGTACAGTATGTTGAGGCTACCCAGTCTTTTACCCAGTGTAATATAGCAGTAATGATACTGAATGAGGATAAGTCTAAGCAGGAGTCAAAATCCCAGGAAAATTGATCCATCAATTGACCTACAGGAGACCTAGTGCACTACATGGGTAATTACTGGGAGAGTTAATGTGTGAAGCCTATACACCTGATTACTGGGAAATAACAGTGGTGCTGAGACCACAGCTGGCAAGCCTGACCATTTCTGTAACGTCTTCAGCTTTTACTAGAGTCACAAGAGTTTATTTTTGTACATCATTTAGAAATGAAGGAGCTGCTGGGTGTTTATGGTGTGAGCATCGCCTCATGTTTACCAAGATTTCCATGTATGATTTCCACTGCATGCATCCCAATAAAATACCGTTTAAGGGTTGCATATGTGTATGACGTGCAGCCCAGACGCTACCAGTAAAGGTATCCCGATAATGTGCTGAGCACTAAATGTGTTGTGAGAAAACTCCAAATCCAAGCACTCACTGGTCCAGTAATGGCAGAGTTCTGTAGTCTGGGGTCCTCCCATTGCGTGGTCTTGGTGTCTGCGGTACAGCAAAACAGTTTTATCATATCATATCTTATCAGGCCAACCCAGTGTAGCTTACCTAACATTGTTTATATGTGAGGACGAGTGCTTACTGTGGTCGATGTAGAAGATTCTCCCGTCACTGTGGATTCTCTCCTCCCAGCCAGGCTGCAGGAGACAATACACAAACACAATCCTCAGAAAACATTGTTTAGCAGTTTAACACATACACTGTCTTGCTTATTTTGCCTGTTCTAGGTGCTTTATGACCTACCGGAAGTGGGCCAAGGTCATTGGGGTCCAGCGAGGGCCGTCTCCTCATATGTGCCGGAATCTTCAGCCGGGGATCTTCCTGTAGACACACGGAAAACGGCGGGGCACAAACAGTAAGTGTCACTATCTTTCACAGAGTTATTCTTTGTGCAGGCTAGTACACAAGCTAGGCTCTAAAAAGTACAGTGTATATACATTTAATATATACTTCATTTTATATATTCATATTTCAAGCTTATACATATACTCATTTCACGCCACAATGTAGGACAACAGAGGGATTAAAGGAAAGCTATGAACATATGAAGCATGTATCTATAATATAGATTATTTGTTTCATGATTGGATGGAAAAATCCCAAAACACATTTTGCTAGTTGTAGGTGGGTATACAGTAAATCAGTCCCGGCAGACATGGGTATGTGCTGCGTATGCCTACATAGGCGCACCACTATGCCAGTGGCAACTTCATACTGTCTGCTACGCCATTGCTCTTACCCATGTGGTGGTCTTAGTGTTGTGGTCTATGAAGAACGGACGTCCATTGGGAGCGCTCCGCACCTCCCAGCCCACGGGCATGCACCCGGCGTATTCAAAGGTGTGCGTGTGAGCATGTGGACTGGGTGGCTGCTGTGGACCGGGTGAGAGCTGCGGACCAGGCGATTGGTGGGCTCCAGGCGAGTGTAGGGTGGCAGGTGAATGCAGCGGCGAGGCGTCGGGTGACAGCAGAGGCGGGGCATAGACCGTGGGGCTCTGCGAGCGATAACCTGCTGCGCCTGCTGCACCTCCTGCCCCCGTCGCAGCTGTGTCAGATGGCTGGATCAACTGGAGGAGAGACAATTCAGGCAGTTCTCAATGTTACTATAGCAACAAAGACAACCGACACAAAGTATGACTACAGTATAGATGTCGGATCGCTTTCATGACGGAAAGTTTGGGGAGGTGCTGGTTGTGGAGCCTAACAGCAGTAGGGAGAAAAGAGCTGCGGTATCTCTCCTTAACACACCGCAGGCGGAGGAGCCTGTCACTGAAGGAGCTGGCCAGTGCAGTGACTGTCTCTTGTAGTGGGTGAGAGGTGTTCTCCATTATGGATGCCAGCTTAGCCAACATCCTCCTCTCCCCAACTAGCTCCACTGGGTCCAATCTCACTCTAAGTGGTGATTAAGTATGTTTAGGTGAGGGTTAAATGCAATGTGCGAAAACCAGGTGGTCTGGGACCCCCTATATAATGTGGCTTGGCTGGGGGTGGGGCTGAGCACACTAACTGGGAAACCTGATGGGGATTTCAGAGACAGACCCAGACAACCCAGCGCAGGTCAGCCAATATGCTTACACATTCCAAAACAAAGCAAACAAATCAGAAATCTTTGGCTTGCTCGTCCTGTTATCAAGAGTCTTTCTTTCTCTCGCTCTTTCCTGTTCCCCTCTGGCATCTCTGCGCATGCCAGAGTCCTCCTCTCTGGTGTGCGTGTCCGTCTCTCCTCTGCTGCAATAATTTCTAGGACACCCTGAGTGTCTCAAAATCAAAGTCAACATTATGCTGTCCATTAGGGAAAAATAGACACTCAAATACAAATCCAGGGACCGCTTCACTCACAATAGAGCTTCTGTCTTTGGTATTCTTAGCTAACTAGAGCTGCAGCATTGAGCGGCCTCAGGGTGGCGCTGTAGCAGATTGGTTCACCCAGTTGGTCCTTCACAGCCTAGCAACTGTAAGTATGCCCGGGTGTTAGGGAAAGTTATTGGCTGGGGGCAGATGCTGATTTTCATGTTGGACCACATGGGGGCGCCAATCAGTTGGGTTTTATAAACTGTGGGAAACGGTTGGACTCCTCCAGGGAGGGGTTTGCTCTCTCCTTGGGTCTTACGCTCTCTCTCCTCTCCTCTCTACTGTGGACACCCTTCCATCAACATATAAAACCTGGACCCTACCATGAACTTGGCCTGAGCTTGCCGACTACGGGCTCATGGACTGAGTTGGCCCCCTTTCGAGGTGATTCGGAGACTCAGACTTCAGGTGAGTTGGTCTCTCAGTGGGTCCAACCAGCTTTAGGCACGCACCTTTACATCTCACGTTCACATCTCACGTCAAATTGCAACACGCAGGGGCAGTGTGTCTCGGATACAGCCAGGGTCAGGATGTGTTAAGTAAACCCTAGGCAGTTTGGAGGTTAGGCTCCATGTGCCAGTGGTGCCTGGGCGTGTAACACCGGGATAGCACTGGAAAACTTTACAATACGCCATAATTTGTAGAATATGCAAACTTTCCTAAGAGACTGGAGGAAAGAGTGACTTGTTGCTCAATTCTCAAACTGAAGACAGAAAATGAGACGAGCAAGATCTCAGTTAATGTGTGGAAGATCTACTAAACTAGAAAACAAGTGAATTAGCCGTCAGCCAACGCTGGAGCAGTCAGGTATTCGGGGACCCCCTCAAAACAAGATGGTTTCTCACACACTGGTTAAATGTTTTGTGTTTTCAGGAGCACTCCTTTGAAGGCTGAACAACATGAGATTATATCAGAATCACTGGGCTGATGCAGTAAATGAGGCTGTCCAAAAGCTGCTGATCAACAAAGACGGCATAGTTGATGTTTAACTAATGGATTATGCTAAAAGTGTGATCTAACATGGACCCTGTAAAACATCACCTCATTTGTCAGTCACAATCTGAACTGCGGCTGCAATTTGGTTCGAATAGCATACCTGGATAAGCGGCCGGGTCCAGGTAGTGGTTCTGCTCTTGTGATTGATGTAATAAACTCGGCCTTTACTGTCCTGCTTCTCCTCCCAGCCAGGAGGCAGACCTGGGGTAGTGGGCAACATCTACAGAGAGAGAGAGAGAGATAGACAGAATGATTTTATATACATATTTATTTAAGAATTCATGTTGAGTTAAAAATAGGCTGGCTTCAGGGTGGGAAATGACTCATAAGTGAGCAGTTTAAATAAAATAATAAAAAACAAAAAATAAAAACTTACACAAGCAGTTATGAAACAGAGCATAGCAGAGCATCAGACACTCACTACTGTAGCACACTATATGGACCCATATCCATGTATATATTCAATGTGACTTCATTATTGCGCAATATTTGCTGCTGCACCTCATCACCTGTGTATCACCTGTATATCACCTGTATATCACCTGTATACATCTTGTACCGACTGCCAACATCACTATAACTCATGCACTCTGACTGCCCTATACCATCAGTATTTAGGTGACTGCCAAGAATATTAGTATTTGTGTAGCTGGTTTAAGAGACATAACTGTGAAATATCTATACAATATCTGTGCTATATCTTTCAGTAACTGTGCAATATATATCTGTGCAATTACACATATAATTTTTTATAGTTTCTTATTGTATTTTATTTTTTGCCTAATAATAGATATTTATTTATTTTTTGTAGTTTAAGATAAGATAAGACAGCCTTTTATTATCCCACATGGGGAAATTTGCATCGTTACAGCAAAATAGCAGCAGAACAGATACAGAACAAGAGGTAGACTAAAGTGCAAGTTACAAAATAAGACATTACAGAAAATAAATAATCTCAATTGTTAGGTAAAAAATACAAGAAGAAGCTATACAAATGTACATGTTATTGCACAGATATATATTGCATAGTTATTGAGAGATATTGCACAGATATTGAAGATATTGCAGTTATGATCTCTTACACCAGCTACACAGATACTGATAATCTTGGCAGTCACCTAAATACTGATGGTATAGGCAGCCAGAGTGCATGAATTAAGTGATGTTGGCAGTCAGTACAAGATGCATCCAAGTGATATACAGGCGATGAGGTGCAGCAGCAAGCTCTGTGTGGGGAGGTGCGGGTTGTAGAACCTAACAGCAGTAGGGAGAAAAGAGCTGCGGCATCTCCCCTTAACACACCGCAGGTGGAGGAGCCCGTCACTGAAGGTGCTGGTCAGTGCAGCTACTGTCTCTTATAGTGGGTGAGAGGTGTTCTCCATTATGGATGCCAGCTTGGCCAACATCCTCCCCTCCCCAACTACCTCCACTGGGTCCAATGCACAGCCCAGAACAGAACTTGCCTTCCTGATCAGCTTGTCCAGTTTCTGACAGTGCTGTAGAAGATGGCTGATGCCACCACAGAGCCATAAAAAGTGTGGAGGAGTGGACCCTGTATCCCGAATGACCGGAGCCTCCTCAGCAGGTGGAGGCCTTTCTTATACAGAGCGTGTGTGTTGTCCAACCAGTCCAGTTTACTGTTCAGATGAACACCCAGGTACTTGTAGGTTCTGACGATCTCAATGTCCCTTCCCTGGATGTTCACCGGAGTGGGTGAAGAGAACTTAGTCCTGCGGAAGTCCACCACCAGCTCTTTGGTTTTGCCCGTGTTGATGTGGAGGAAGTTTTGCTGACACCAGTCCACAAAATTCTTTGTAACTTCTCTGTACTCACTTTCGTTACCATCCTTCATGTAGTCAACAATGGCGGAGTCGTCAGAGAATTTCTGTGGTGTTGTGGGTGAAGTCTGCAGTGTAGAGGGTGAAGAGGAATGGGGCCAGGACCGTTCCCTGTGGTTCCCCGTGCTGCAGAATATTGTGTCTGACACACAGTCCTTAACTCTCACATACTGTGGCCTGTTTGTGAGATAGTCCATAATCCAGGTGATGAGATGTGGGTCCACCCCCGCGCTCTCCAGCTTGCTCCCCAGTAGAGTGGGCCTGGTGGTGTTGAAAGCACTGGATAGATCAAAGAACATGATTCTAACAGTGCTTCCTGCCTTTTCAAGATGAGCAAAGGAGCTGTGGAGAAGGTAGATGATTGCATCCTCCACCCCAATGCTTGGCTGGTAGGCAAACTGCAGAGGATCCATAGTTGAGCCCACCAGTGAATGAAGATAGGTGAGAACAAGTCTTTCCAAAGCCTTCATCAGATGAGAGGTCAGCGCCACTGGTCTGTAGCCATTAAGGTCACTGGGGTGTGCAGTCTTTGGAATAGGCACTACACATGATGTCTTCCAGAGCACCGGCACTCTCTCCTGTTTCAGGCTTAGACTGAAAATGTCCCTTACTATCCCACACAGCTGGTCTGTACGGTGTCTCAGGAGTCCAGGGTTGATGTTGTCGGGACCTACTGCCTTCCTCACCTTCATCTTGCTCAGCTCCCCCCTCACTTGTTCTCTAGTGAAGGACAGAGAAGAGCTGGGCTGTGTGATGGGCATTGAAAGCAGTGGTGTGGGCTGGTCAGAAGAAAGGGCAGATGCCAGATCGAATCTGTTGAAGAAGGCATTTAGGTCATTTGCCCATTGTGGGTCTCGTTCAGGCTGCCAGTTGGGCTCTTTAAATCCTGATATGGTTTTTAAGACCCTCCAGACTCCACTCACAGTTGACTCGCAGCTGGACTTCCATTTTCTTTCTGTAATGGTTCTTGCTCTCTCTGATTTTCCTTCTCAGTTCCTTCTGTATCCTCCTCATTTCCTCCTTGTTTCCTGATCTAAAGGCCACCGTCTTCTCGTTCAGAAGAGCCTTGAGGTCTGAGGTAACCCAGGGTTTGTTATTTGAAAAACACCGTACTGTCTTGGTGGGCACAGTGTTCTCCACACAGAAGTTTATGTAGTCTGTGATGCAGTTTGTGAAGCTGTCAACATCCTCACCGTGTGGCTCGCGGAGAACCTCCCAGTCTGTTGTTTCGAAGTAGTCCTTCAGAGCCTCATAAGCCTCATCGGACCGACTCCTCACTTGTTTTGTATTGGCTGGGTGCCTGTGAACAAGGGGTTTGTAGACAGGCAGGAGATGTACCAGGTTGTGGTCAGACTTGCCCAGGGGAGGGAGGGGAGATGTGTTATACGCCTTCATGTTGGCATAAAAGATGTCCAGTGTTTTATTGTCTCTCGTGTTGCATGTTACATACTGCTTGAAATTGGGAAGCGTGGAGGACAAGGAGGCATGATTGAAATCTCTAGAGATGAGGATGAGAGCCTGTGGATGTTGTGTCTGCAGTCTGCTTGTGACTGAGTGGATGACATCACAAGCCGTGTTCGCGTCAGTAGAACACGGCTTCCCTTGGTAGATAGTACGGCCTCATGCTAACGGCTAATAGTTCAACATCCTTGCAGCATATTTGGTCTTTGATAGCGATGTGTCCTGAGTTGCACCATTTATCGTTAATAAACACTGCCAATCCTCCTCCTTTCCTCTTACCGCTCTCCTTTGTCCTGTCTGCGCGCCGGATTTGGAAGCCGTCCTGGGCGATGTTAGCATCCGGGGTTAACTCAGTTAGCCATGTCGCCGTAAACAGCATTAGGCTACACCAGCGGTATTCTCGCTAGTGCCGAGTCAGCGCCGCTAACTCATCCATCTTATTGGAGAGAGATCTTACATTCCCCATGATGACTGATGGAAGCACGGGCTTGTAGCGTCTCTTCCTAGCACGACACTCCATGCCAGCACGCTTCCCCCGTCTGCGCCTCCTCAGTTCCCCTGGGACCTCAGGAAGCTCCTCCGGGGAAACAGCGGTGTTGCTAAGCGCTAGCAACTGTTCTCTGGTGTAAACAATGGAGCGGCGGCTGCCCCCGAGCTCCCCCGAAGCAAACGTAAACAAAAGTGCCCATGACTGAATGATTAAGACGTTCAAAAGTGAAATGCTTCATTCTAGGGTGTTGAAAGTTGAATGATCTTTTTACCCTATTTTAATCATCATCAACATTACACATTAAAATGCGTAGGAGGAGCTCACCACAGGATGGACTGGGTGTTCCTCCACGGTCAGCATCTGGGCACTCCCTCTCCGACTGCCATGACCCTGCGGCTGTAAATGAGAAACGGAACGACCCTTTGGCATATATGCCCCAAAATACTTCTTCTAATACATATTTAGGTTCATTATTTTTCACTCACAGCTCATTGGAACAAGTAGAAAGTGATTCTAAAACTTATTTATATCACATTCGTGTTGTGTAATCAGTAGAGCAGATTTTATTATTTAAATGGTTTTATTTTACACAGCCATTCCAAAAAGTTTGACTGCTAGCCTAAATGTGAATCTATAAATAGTGTGATTACATTGAAGGGTTTGGATATGAATACGCTGCTATAATATACAGCATGTTTGTGTGTGTGCTCACCGTGAGTGAAGTGCGTCTCTCGTTGCCGGTCTGCAGTCTGCAGAACTCCTCACAGAAAGACGTGTATTCCAGTGGGGAGTGGGGGGGAGGGGGGGAGACCTGGCTCTGACTGCTGTACAGAGTCCCATCATCCTCAGTGATAATCTCCCAGCTCTGCACACATACACACATACACACCATTGTGAATACGGAACAGAAGCACGACGTGACAGCTGAGCCCGCTGCGCAGATGTTAATAATCCCAGGTGTATGTTTACATGCAGATGTGCTTATTGATGTGAGCGCATGTAAAAGTGCACACGTGTTTAGGCCTACCTCAGGCGATTCTCTGCGGTCGCTGCTCTCCTCATGTTCAGAGATCTGTCTGCGTGTGATGAATGGGTGCTGGGTGTGGGTGCTCTGCCTCTGCTCCGCCTCTCTCTGTACATCCCTACGGGACAAAGTTACAAAAACCAAGACAGACTTTATTTAGTAATCCGCACTGAGTCTTGTCCACCTGCAGGGGTCAGTCTTACATCATAAGCACACTGACATGAGACACCCACATTAATACAGGCTGCATCTCAGTTGTGCACTACACACTAACACTACACAGTATATACTCTGTACTAATCCTAATAGCGCTGGAGCTATTTTGGAGCTAGGGTTATGGCTGGAGCTAGGGTTATGGCTGGAGCTAGGGTCGATGCTAAAGCTAGGGTTACAGGTGCAACTAGGTATAGAGCTAGACGTAGGGTTAGGGCTGGAGCTAGGGTTAGGGATGGAGCTAGGGTTAGGGATGGAGCTAGGGTCGATGCTAAAGCTAGGGTTACAGCTGCAACTAGGTATAGAGCTAGACGTAGGGTTAGGGCTGGAGCTAGGGTTAGGGCTGGAGCTAGGGTCGATGCTAAAGCTAGGGTTACAGCTGCAACTAGGTATAGAGCTAGACGTAGGGTTAGGTCTGGAGCTAGGGTTAGGGCTGGACCTAGGGTTAGGGCTGGACCTAGGGTTAGGGCTGGATCTAGGGTTAGGGCTGGATCTAGGGTTAGGGCTGGACCTAGGGTTAGGGCTGGACCTAGGGTTAGGGCTGGACCTAGGGTTAATGATGAAGAATGGTATTAGCTACTACGTCATCTCTTACTAACACAAAGTGATGGAGCGCACGTTATACCGAGCTGTACTCTAATAGGCTGCTTCGCCTCGTGTTATTTTATTTATTTTTATGCAAATTAACAAATGCATTATTTACTAGAATTCATTTATTTTTTACAGGTTGTTGTGACAAATTTGGGTTTAACTCACATTTACACAAATTCTGGTTCACCACCGTTTCCAGTCGCATTGTGAGACAATAGTGTCCATCGTTACCACACTCAAAAATCTGGTTTTAATGGTGCTCTGTGGATTTTTCAGTATACTCAACTTAGACCTTCGTAACTGTACTATATACACTACATACTCAAACACTAGTTAGTGTTAGTATTTAGTCCACGGGTGGGACACACCCTATGTGCCTCAGAACAGGATTTAAGAATAGGATTTTAAAAAAATCGACAGCAACAATATATCAGGGATTAGGTATATAATGACAAGCACTTTAATTAGGTAAAATTAAAAAGGCAAACGTGCCCGTTTGAAACAATCTCGTTCAGAATTTTGTGTGTTCTTATGCTTATTCTGCTTTTAAGCAAATAAATAGCTCATTTAACAAATGACCGCAAAGTCCATACTGTCTTTGTGTCTGACGGCAGAGTCTGACCAGTCTGACATACTTCCTGTGCTGGTATTTCTGGTTTTTAACAGTTATATCATCTTATTCATGATAACGCACAACCTCTCATGTTCCTCAAACATAAACAGCTTGTTGGTCTTACTGCAAAGTGGGTCTATGCCACTGTGTGGTCCGGTTCTCGTGGTTGACATAGTAGGTGCGTCCCAGGTTGTCCTGCCTCTCCTCCCAGCCAGGGGGCAGTGCAGGGAGCTGGTGAGGGTGGTGGGGTCTGCACATCTCCTGACTCTCCAGGAACTCCCACCCGGGCTGCAAAAAACACACCATTGATATCTTAAAGACTAGTCTGGCAAAGAAATCAAGCCGTGTCCATCCCTTTGCCCCAAATGCAGTAATCGGACTAGACATCTCTGGTGTCTAGACGTTTGAGTCTTGGGTCTGGAAGGCTGATGTAGCTAACACGTGATGAAAGTATGGTGCTAACTGCCTGGCTAAATCACTGCATACTCTCCACAAACCACACGTACAGAGTTGTAATCTCTAATAGACACACTTACTTATGTGGTCTCTGGCATCGTATGAGATACTAACCATTTATCTATACCTGGCGCATTTGTTCTTTTCCAAGATAATAATATACCAATATCTAAAAACTGTTGTTGTCCTTGTCTAATTTTGTAATTTGTTGGATATAAACCCAGTATGAAGAGCTTTGGGTCCAATGGTATCTGTATATTCAGGATAATCTCTCACTGCTTCCCAGTACTGTCTTATGTGGACACACCACCACAGACAGTGAAAGAGAGTCCCTTTTTCTTTACCACGCTTGGTACATACATCAGGTACAGCACTAGTGTATGTGTTAAGCCTTTCTGGGGTTATATATGTATATAAGTTAATTGTTTGTGAATGAGCTTTGTTACACACCTTCTCCCAATCCTCAATTGAAATGTCCTCCTGTAGGTCCCCTCTCCATGCCTCTAATCTCTCTATGGATGATTCTAAGGATTCACCCGTTAAAAGGTTATATACGTTGGAGATGACCAATAACCATTAAAATTGGTAAACCATTTTTTTTATTTTGGACAAAACAGGGATGGAAAGTGACTGAGTTTGTTGTGTTTTAATGAAGTTTCAAAGAGCCATTTAAGCATTATATGATTCGGTAACTTACTGCCATTTTTAAGTGTGTATAGAATCCGGCCAATTGCATCTTGAATCTGATTATTAGCTGTTTGGATAGATAGTTAGATGGCACTGCTACACCGGCACCGAAATCTCAGTTACGCAGCAAAGCAGAGCAGACACCTGAAGGGGTTAAGCAGTGGGGTCTAGCTTTGCTAAGCCTGGCAGTGGATTCTCCCCCAGAGGCCACAGTCCCAAATATAGTCTTGAACTTAGGGACACCGTGTGCTCAAGGTGGAGGATTCGATTAAACCATGTTGAACGGGAGAGGTGACTCACTGAATCAGTCAGTGTGCTCCAAAAGCTTTTTCAGCCTTTTCAGCGTATTCACTGTAAGCAGTCCCTCCTAAACGATTTCTGCTGAAACCGCTCTATTTATTGATCAAATATGAGGAAGCAGAACCTACTGAATAGGACAAGCGACCCTGAGATGTTTATTCATTCCAAGAACTGTCTGTGATGAGAGCTAACAGAATGGAAACTCTCCAAACAGCACTGGAAGCTGCATCTCTAGTCCGACTTCATTTATAAAGGACTAATGACAGGCCACTTTCGCTGCCCTCGATCCTAATCAGTTCTTCAGCTCAGAAAGAGCTTGATGTACAAAGCAAAATGCCATCACACAGAGGCATTTAAGGGAGGATGGCGCAAAAAGCAGGAGCATGAGGAAATATTCCGGGGGAAACTGAACTTTCGTGTTCTATAGAGCCTGGTGTACAGACCCTGGAGTTCTATACTTTCTCAGACCCTGGAGTTATATACTGTCCCAGACCCTGGAGTTCTATACTGTCCCAGACTGTCTCAGACCCTGCAGTCCTATACTTTCCCAGACTCTGAAGTTATATACTGTCCCTGACCCTGGAGTTATATACTGTCCCAGACCCTGGAGTTCTATACTGTCCCAGACCCTGGAGTTCTATACTGTCCCAGACCCTGGAGTTCTATACTGTCCCAGACCCTGGAGTAATATACTGTCCCAGACTGTCCCTGACCCTGGAGTTATATACTGTCCCAGACCCTGGAGTTCTATACTGTCCCAGACCCTGGAGTTCTATAGTGTCCCAGACCCTGGAGTTCTATACTGTCCCAGGCTGTCCCAGACACTGGAGTTCTATACTGTCCCAGTCTGTCCCAGACACTGGAGTTCTATTCATTTACATTAAATCCAGGCTTTTAATCACATGCTCATGCTGCTGTGGCTCATGAACTTTCAGACAACACTCCTCTGCTGTCACGATCATAGTAGCCGAATGTTGCCTCCATACTAGCAAAGAAAAAAAAGCACACAAATGCAGAAAAGTGTATTTTTGTATTCCATATCTAATGTTCTGAATTTATAAGCTACTAGATGGTATCTTAACGCTGATGGTGAAACCAGCTATGCTCGATGTGGGCTAGTACATCTCAAACTCCTGTATGTGCGTTCTCCGTCCTTCTGTTTGGCAAGCTTGTTCTTGCAAGGTAACTATTTCTTAGAACTGAATAGTCTTATAATAATACTGTGACTTAAAGAGTTACATATGCAAATGATCTCTTTTTTGATTGGCTGCTCTGCTCTGTGACTTATCCAACAATCCAAAATATAGTCTGGGCTGGAAAAACAAAGCTAAACTGCTATAGGCTGGAATAAAGGGATATATGTAAATGTGTTAGTTTTCAATTCAAAATTGGCTGTTTAGTTTCCATATATGGATTGATTGGAACTTTTCCAACTATGGAAAGTTTCACAGTGTTTACATACAACAAAACTTGAGAAAAGTGTGGTTTCCCATGATCTGGAAAGGCTAGTGTATGCTGGCTGTAGATTAAGGAGACTGGTGGAATACCAAAAGCCTGGTCAGAAGCACATCCAGACCTCATTCAATGACACTGCGGCAAATCACAGAGCATCATGGTGGTGTGAGGGTATTAAAATGTGAATGATGTAATACGAAACGGTTACTAGGAGCTCAAGAGACCGTGGCTATGACCAGATGAAACTCGAGCAGATCTGGTTGCATGTGCATTGTTGCAATTTAGACTTCTAGGAAATGCTCAGATATGGTCAGACATCTGATACGGGAGGAAAAATAAAATAAGCATTATGTAATCCAAGACAGGATCTTACATCCAGTTCCTCGGTCTGCTCGCCCTGCTCCTCCTCCGAACCGTTCTTGGGCAGGTAGGTCATCTTCAGCCGCAGGTGACCTTTGACCCTCGACTTGTGGCTGAAGACAAAGAAATAGATATAAATAATAAGTGTGGTCTGAAAAAAATATGAAGAAAAGTCAAGGAGATAAAGCAAATTCCTACTGAAAGGCCTCAGAAAGGTCACAGTGTTAAAGGGGCCTACCAGCCTAAAGCTTGAGTTTGATATGCTGATTGCTGCGGTATGCAGTTTGCTGTGGAGCAACACTACAATTCCTCAACCTGGTCACAGAATTTTAGATTCTTTATCATTTTGGTTTATCAGCCATTATATCAGCCGAAACAACCACTGAGAATCTTTGTGGTATCAACCAATTCAGACTGCTAGCCTATTCACTGAGCCATGGGCTAATAAATACAACCAAGCTAGCTAGCGTTAGCGTAGCTCCTTCCTTGGCCATTGAACAAAATCATGAAGAAAACAGTAATTCTATCTGTATATATGACAAAATCGACACTGGAAATAAGTTCAAAATCCTTTTAGACTTTAGAGGGAAAAAAGCCAAACACATAAGACCACATAAAACTGGATAACGGGGTAAACCGGATAGCTAGCTAGCTGGCTAACTTTAGCTTTTACATATTGTTCTCCTCATCTGATGAGTCATTTCTGACATTTGAACCATCCATGCTCTCCACTGTAGTGACGATTTGAAGACAGTTACTACAATTAAATGACTAAGACATAATAATCAGCTTCCTAGCCTTAACATTAGCTATGTATTTCTCTCTGCTGACCAAAGAAACCATAATCCATCCCATATCCCATCACATCCCCAAAAATGCACCCCAAAATGGCTGTATTTCTTATAGCAAAAGGAACACTGTATGGCCAAAAGTATGTGGACACCTGACCATAACACAGACACGAGCTTGTTGATTATCCCTTTATAAAACCATAGGCAATAATCCAGAGATAGCCCACTACGCAGCACCAACATCCTCCACCCTTCTGAGGAGGAAGGCTTTCCAGAAGACTTTGGACGACGGTGTTCAGTGGGATTGAGGTCAGGGCTCTATGCAGGCCACACCAAACTGGTCAATCCATGGAGCTGGCTTTGTGCACAGGGACACAGTCATGCTGGAACAGGGAAGGGTCTTTCCCTAAGTACTCCACACAAAGTTGGAAGCATATAATTATGTAAAATGTCTTTGTGTCTTGTAGCATTAATATCACTGGAACACTGCAACCCTGAAAAACAGCTCCGTGATTCCTCCTCCATCAGACTTTTGTTGCATTCCGGTAGGTAGCGTTCCCCTGCCGTTCACCAAACCAAGACTCATCCATCAGACTCCCAGATAGTGAAGCGTGATCCATCAGTCCAGAGAAAATCAGGGCCAAAATGTCTAATCTAAGAAAGTGGCATCCTATGGTAGTGCCACTTCAAAGTCACTGATCATCTTTATCTATGGAGACTACAAGGCTATGGGCTTGATGTTTCACATCTGTTAGCAGCAGGTGTAGCTGTAACACTGAACTTGTGTGGCGAATGTGTTACATTTTTCATTTTGGTCAGTGTCTCCCTTTATCGACCAGTTTTCTATTAATGCAACTCAGAATAAAAATTTTTTTCCTTCAATAAATGAAATGATTATTTAAAAAAAAAACAGCAATTTGTGGTTATTTGTATTACTCTGTCTTTTTTGTGTACACATATATATATATATATATATATATATATAAATGTGTGTATATATTTATACACATACGAAACACCCAGTGTGAGTAAGTTGTTTAAGCATGTGTGTCTGAGTGTAAACGGGTAAACGTAAGTATCTATAAGTATCCTATTGTTTATTTTGACTATGGAGAATTACAGGAGTCAGTGATCTAAGAGGCTGTTAAGTGCTGACCATGTTTTTCCGTATTCCTGAGTGTTGTTTTTAATAGTGGCTGAGATTTTTTCCATTGGTATGTGTCCTGTTAGTAGGTTTTCCCATTGATTAATCCCCTTTTGTTTCCTTGATTTCCAGTTCATCAAAATAGTTTTCTTGGCTTTTCTTGGTTAGCGCCACCAACAGTGCTTTCATTTCTTCCTCAGAATCTCAGAATTTCTGTATAATCGAAATAAAAAAGAGACAAGCAAGAACATCTGATAAACAAAACAGCATGAACAATGCTGCAAACCTTCTCGGATGCAGAAGGAAATCCTTGAACGTGTACGGCCTCTCACTGCCCGGTGCTTCCGTCTGAAATAGCAGAAGAAAAGCTCATTTGATA
>CM067486.1:1200591-1259270 GCA_034552555.1 Semaprochilodus insignis
CCGCCTCCGCAGCTTCCGCGGCAGCCGCCGCCACCGCCAGCCCGCGGTCCAGCATCTCGAGCCACAGCTCGCGGGGCTCCATGAGCGCGGGGACAGAGCTGCAGCTCCCGTCGCCACGAGCTTCTGTGCTGGAGGACGCGCTGCAGCTGCAGGACTTCGGGGGCGAGGCCAACGGGCTCCACGGGCTGCATCACCGCCTGCACCTGCACGCCTTCCCAGCGCTGGACGACGCCCAGCACATGCACGGCACCGGAGAACCAGAGCCCTGCGCGCCGGGGCAGAAGCTGAAGCTGCCCTACCAGGTGACCCCGAGCAGGGAGTGTGGTCCGAGCCAGGCGGAGAGGAGGCTCGAGGCCCTCACGCTGGAACTCGAGAGAGAGCTGGAGATGCACATGAAGAAAGAGTATTTCGGTGAGTAGCGAGTGATGAGTTTACAGAGTCATGCTGTTGAATCAATTTGACTTGTTTTCTCCACACAAGTCAGTTCCGATCCTGGAATTTGGGAATTTTGAGCCATGCAAGTTGTTAGGAATGCTGGAATTTGCAGTCAGTTGTCAACCTGAAGGACAAAACTGTAAATATGGATTAAAGGTGCCATGTGCTACATTTATCCAGTACTTTAAACTGTTCTCTGGTGTTCTACATGGAAGGTATGTGACTTTGGTGCCCAGATGCGGTTCTACACTGTGCCCATTTCCACCCTATGATCTGGTTCTAGAATGAAACGAGCGGTTTCCTCTTTTTTGGTGAGCTCATGAATAATGTGATGTGCTCTGCTCTGATTGGCTGACGCCGCCCATAATGATCACACAGAAGCAACATGTGGAAATAAATAACTAAATAAAATGTGCCTCTGTGTAAATAAGCTCCGCCCTCATACTATTTAGTTAGCTATGCTAGTTAGCCTGGAGATAATGCTAGTCGCTAACATTACCTATACTAGCTGCTGGCTTTCCATCTGGACATCAACACGCTGTAGATTAAAGTTGTTCCTCACTATGTAACTCTCAGTTTAAGATGATCTGCTTCAACCGGCAAACACGGATACAATCACACAGCATGGCTGCTACTTACAGGCTGCTGTTGGGGTTGGGATGCTGATAAAGGTGGAGCTGCTCCTCTCTTCAGTCTCTTCAGGGTCAAACGCTGAGCGGAGCTGCTCCATATGGTCCAAGAGTTTGGGAAACTGTCCGGAGTGAAATGTACCGACTGCAGGATTAAAGTTGTTCCGGGATCCTGTTAAAGATGTGGGAGCTGAAGTTCCTGTTCTCCAGCTTGTTATGCTGATTTTCCGTCCCACCTTAAACGGTGCTACAGTGGCATACAGTACAAGATGCCGCAGTTAAGGTGGAACGGAACATTGGAGTAAGAACCTGGTGAGTGGGAAGCAACTTCAGCCTGGATTAAAGATGAACATCAACCGTGTACCACTGACAGTTGGGTTCCTTGGGAAGGGAATGAAAAGTGCGACATCCCCTTCCCAGCCTGGAAAGCTGGATTTCTCCATGTAGTCCACCATTTTGGAGCCGTTGTGGTTGTATGTGAATGTCCGCAACAGTTTAGGATTTTGGAATCGGCCTGTTTTACCGTACTGCTTTTGGGAATGCAGGATTTGGATTTGAAAGAGGAACAACGGTGTTTGAGGGTCACGGTACGTCAGTTCTGTGTACTGAACTCTCCTTATTACACCATCACTGTGTACATACAGCTTTGGCACCTTGGATATGGGGAACGCGTGGAGAGCAGTTGGCTAGGAGTCCAGTGGAATAAGCAGGAAAGGTGTGGTGTTGTGCTTAGGAATGCGCTCTAATGCTCATTTGGGGTTATTTTTTGAGCTGAAGGTGTTCAGCTGATATTGAATATGTTGCACTGTGCAAGTCATGAAGCAGTCGTGGGCTGGAGGTTAGGGAACCAGCCTTGTGATCGGAAGGCTGGCAGTTCGATTCCCTGAACTGAAGGACATGACTGAAGTTCCCCTTAGCAAGTCACCTAACCCTCAATTGTTCCCGGTGAGCCATGGATAGGACTGCCCAGAGCTTCCGGCACGCATCTAACATTGTGCTTTATAGCTCCTGACGTAAGTGTCCCACATAACACCAGTATCGTTCCTGGTTTGCACAGTTTTGGGACAGAGTAACTTGTAAAGTGTAAGGGCTGTACTCGGGATTATGCCCCGGTTACACTAACAATTAATTTGACCTAATCTGTGTAGGAAATTAAGGAACAGTGGGCTCAGTGTTTCCATCACCTTGGCTTTCTGCTTGAGCTCCCGGTGTTATCGTTTGTACATGGTGTCGAGCACATCCAGAGCTGGGATAGGAGTGGATGACATGGCATGGATGAAAATTCTCGGGTGCATTTTTGCTTGATGTATGAAAGTTTCATAGAGGCAGTTGGAGATGGGAAGTCGGCTGGGAGTTGGTATTGACCCTTGACCAATGAGTCAAAATGGTTGTCATCTCAATCAGCTGGAGGGACATTCCGATGGAGGTGAGTGTAAAGCGGGAAAGAGTCTGAATTTGAGTAGCGAGAGTTTGTTTAATCACCAGCTCTAAACAATGCCAGAGCTGCTCAACAGCCGCTGTGACCACAAACTCTGCTCACAAAAACGTTTCCTGTACATCCTGCACCTCAGCTCTTTGTTTTCTTCTTGATTTGGGATGCAGAAATGTTTTTGACTGAATGTTGTGGAAAAGAAGAATGAGCTGAATTCCCGTTCCACCTCAAATGGGGGTTACATTCTGGTGCTGGCGTACCATTAAAATACACTCTTTGTCAAAAAAACAGATCCACAACTAGCTGCACCCAGAAGGAATCAACCGTCAGGAATAAAACTTCGTGAGACATGCAAATAGTTTTCACGCTTGGTCAGACATGTGACGTGAGCAAGGACAGGCCTTACCTCTGTACCTGACTGACCCAACAGCCACGATTGCAGACATTCAGCGAGCAGTGATGTCCTCCATGAGTCATCCTGTTAGTGCAGCTTTTGTCTCGGTGGAGACGACTGACGAATGGGTGTGTGGAGGCACCGTGGTCAGCACCAAGATGAACGGTTTGTTGTTACGCGTCACACGTCCAGAAGGCCTGGTGTCACTCCACCTCCACCCCTACCGCACCATCTGCAGGAACTGTGATAGGATATTCAAGCTGCATGGGACGGATTATCACAGGACACCATTAGGAACCTCTACAACTCCATGCTGAGACGTCTGGCCCAACGCCATACTGAGAGACAGACTTCTGTATGTGTAGCTCAATAAATATTGATCATATCAGTCTAAATTTATCATCATTTATTGATCCTGGTTACCTTTATCTTCCTTCCCAACACCACTGCAACCCCACACCTCCCTCTGGGTGCAGTTGTTCTTGTGACAATGAGCATAACCACTGCATCTTTTAAGGTGGTCCAGAAAAGTTGATTACGATGCCTCATAGCACTGTCATCAGTCGCTACTCAAAGTGGATAAACATTACATTTAAGGTGGGTTAATCTCTCTAGTGTAGTCAAGGGGTCGTTTCACATCAGCAAGAATTCGGAGTTTATCTAGTGCTGATCCCTAAGTCAACAGGTTTGTGTTCCTGATTTAGGGATAACAACCTGTGCGGTTCAAGTGAAGTACAGGATTAGTGGTAGGAAATGGTGGACTAGAGGGATATAGAGCATGTTAAATCGGGCAACAGTATTGAATTCCCGCAAACTGAGATGGAAACCTCTGGGATGGTCTCAGGAACAGACACTAGGTAATAACAGTACAGTAGAGCTCATTTGTTTGGGAATTAGAAGGATCAGGGTGTTCTGCTGCTTACGGTGTACGAAGCAGTAGTTTAGGAGATTTCTCTTGATTACGGGTTTGTGTTTTATATTGTGCTTTATATGTGAGCAGGTCGGTCAGGATGGAGTACAGTGTGGGTGCTGAAACAAAGCTCTGTTGTGTGCTTTTTAATGGGTGGGTCTGAGTCATAAAACCAGGTGGGGTAATTTCCCAGATTAAGCCGGGTTTGGGACTATTGGGTATTGTTCGTAGTGACTCTCCATTGTAAATGCTTGCGGTGAAATAGACTAAATCTCCGTCTGGGAAACCCAAAAAGCTGATATTGTCTATTGTAGAGTTTTAGAGGTGCTGAACGAGAGCCTATGGGCCTTTCTAGGTGAAAACCAGTGTGTATGTGTGTTGACTGAGCGGTGTGAATCATGGGATTTTCCAGACTTTGGCCCACCTGAGGGCTGTCTGCCAGAGTCATGTCTGACTGTGCCAGAAGTTCTTTGCTAACGCTGGCAATTCATTGATTCATTTGTCATTATTTTGGGGGAATTTTAAAGGAACACTGCACTGTTATGGAATCTAATCAAAACTACAATATTTGTGTTGGTTTCCCATACAGGGATTAGTAGTGCTGTATCAATATGGAGATTGATTGTTGACACTTGTCGTCACAAGAATAGCTACACCCAGAAGGAGGTGTGGGATTGCAGTGCTATTGGGAAGGAAGATAAAGGTTACCAGGATCAATATATGATGATAAGATTAGACTGATATGATCAATATTTATTTAGCTACACATGCAGAAGTAGTGTCTCTCGGTATGGCGTTGGGCTGCCGTGTTTGCTAACGCAACATGCCAGGCGTCTCGGCATGGAGCTGTAGAGGTTCCTAATGGTGTCCTGTGATAATCCATCCCATGCAGCTTGAATATCCTCACACAGTTCCTGCAGATGGTGCGGTAGGGGTGGAGATAGAGTGACACCAGGTCTTCTGGACATGTGACAACGGTGCCTCCACACACGGATGCGTTGGTCGTCTCCACCTAGACAAAAGCGGGACTCGCCACTAAAGATGACAATGCATGGAGTCCAGCACATAGCCCCTCCCCTTCCTTCTGTCCTGTGCACGACACAATTGCCCCTGTTCCTGATTGGTTGGTAGAGTCTTGTGATGTTCAGCCCGATCCACTTGGCTTATTTCCTGTTTGCAGATCCAGGGCTGTGTACCAACAACAGCACACACAGAACAGACAGCTAGCACACTGTGAGGAGACATTCACTGAATTTGAGGTCAAATTTAAGCTTAGACAGCACAAAAATTCCGATTGGAGAATCTCCATTGAAAGGAAAACATAGTTTGGGCGTAGACCTAATCCCTCTCTGGGAAACTGGCACTGGTATATCCAAGCGTTTCTTCCAAAGTGAAGGCTACTGATAGTGAGCTTGTCCTGCTTTGCTGCAGTAACAGCCTCTACTCCTATGAGAAGGCTTTATTCTAGATGTTGGAACATTGCTGTGAGGATTTGTTTGCATTGAGCGTTCATAGGAGACTGGGTAAAGCATGTACTGATGTTGGATGATCAGTTCTGGATCACTCCAGTTCATCCCAAAGCTATGAGAGTGCAGTTTCACAGCTCCACAGCCCAGTGCTGGGGGGCTTTATTCCCTGGTAGCCCACGCTTGATATTGGGTGTGGTGACCTTAGGTTCATGTGTGTCCCCTCCAGAGTGGCCCGTTCTGTTGGGCAGTGCTGGAGTGTGGAGACAGAGCACACAAGCAAGACTTTATCTGACTGCAGCGAGCGCTTATGTGCCACATCGGTGCCCCCGGATCGCTTGGAATCTGGCAGATGCCTCAATACAGACTGATGGACTGTTACATCCCTATAAGCTATGTGTGCACAACTGGATGCATCTTTCGGTGGTGTGTGCACCTTAAAGTAGCTGTGTTACTGGGATGCTGTTGGATATAGTCCATTTACTGCAGGTGCTGTTTACCACAGGTGATAAACTCAACACTTTTCCACTGGGTTTAGTAAAAGAGCCCATTGGCTGATCATTCGCTAGGCAGGTAGTGATAAGGTTGATCGACACTTGTTCTTATGCAGTCCAGAAATGGTCCTTGTTTGTGTGTGTGTTGCATCATGTTTCCCCATGGCCGCTAGCGGTGACTAACTGGAGCATTAACTAAATGCTCCGGCCTGTTTTGCGTGCGTAACCAGCTGATGGCTGATTGGTTATGGTCACACCAGGCCACGGCAGCAGGGCCGCTGACCAATCACAACAGCGACGGCTGGCATCCCGCTTGGCACGTCTGAAAAGAGCCATCGCCCTCAGTGGGCTACACCCTCCCCACCGTCTCCTCCCAATAATGAGGTAGCTTGTCTGTTTTGATTTCAGGCTTGCTTATTTAGCATGTCTGCTACATTCCTGTGCAGCGCTGTGTAAATACTTATTTAATTACATAGTAACGTATGCAGCATGTTATTTCTGCAGTCTGTATAGAATTGAATACGTTCAGTTCTGCACTTTGTTTTTTCTTTGTGTATAGGTTAAGTGTGTAATGATGTTACAATGAAGTGTAAATAGGACAGTCATGCTGTTTACACCAAGTGTGCATAGCAGCATCATTCTAAAGTTTCTCCTCTTGTACTTACAAACACAAATGTGGTACAAATTGACATTTTAGAATTTGCGCTTTCTCTGCTTGTTTTAATGAGCTATAATTAGGGATGCACCATTGCATTAATTTAACAGGCTAAATTCCGGATAGCAAGTGGATGTGGGCCACATCTGGCAAAGATGTGACACTGCTGGCCCACTGTCGGCCCTGGCAATCTGCTGTGAGCCAAAGGTGGACCCACATTTGGCCCACCTGTCCATTGCAGTCTTTGGCGATGTTGACATGGTATTAAGGGCATTTGCTGTAATGGTCTGTGTGCATGTAGTCCTGCGTGGTGCAACCGTCTGCCATCCCTAACAGGATGTCTCATGGAGGGCATCACTGCTCGCTGAGTGCATGCAATCGTGGCTGTTGGGTCAGTCGGGGACAGCGATAAGACCCGTGGCCGAGCGTGAAATTGAATCATTTGTCTCACCATGTCATACCTACTCACCCCAAGTTTCATTCCTGCCAGTTTATTCCTTCTGGGTGCAGCTATTCTTTTGATGATGAGTATATATATAGGCCCAATCCCATTTCTTATTTTTACCCCCTACTCCTTGTTTTTGAGTGTAACCCTCCCCCTTGAAACTGAGTTACAAGGGGTAGTGGTTGAAATCTTCCCCCTATGAAATAGGACATGGGACTGAACTTAGCTTTTTAATCACCAGTTTCATGATCGAATTTCTCCGTTCCACCTTAAATGGTGCAACAACCTCAGGTACCAGAACGTCACTGCAGCACCATTTAAGGTGAAATAGGAAATTTCGCTAGGTAGCGCCGAGACATCAGCGTGTTATGAAGAAAATGGCCATAAAACACTTTTACAATGGTTATCTTACGGTACAGAGAACATACACATATTTATGGGTCTCTTTGGTCGCTTGTGCAGACATCTTGCCGATGAATCGCGGGGCATTCTGGGAATTTTCTCATAACACTCTGTTTGAAGGCCCATGTAGCCCTAACACTTCGCCCTACCCCTCCATCTCAACAACAGTCGGGACAACCCCACCCCTAGACATGAACGCGCAAAATGGAGGGGTAGGGTTAAGTGTTAGGGGAAGGGGTGAAATGGGATTGGGCCATAAAGTAGTACGATATGAGTGATGTGCTTACATAGGACTGACTTTGTACAGGAATATATGTACATGATAAACATGATAAACATAAATTCTATAATTCTGTAACCAGATTAATTGTCTTGGTGAGGGCACAGCTTGCAGCAGTAGCCTGGACCTGCTTTAGTCAGTGTGTGTGTGTGTGTGTGTGTGTGTGTGTGTGTGTGTGTGTGTGTGTGTATTATAGTGTGTATGTGCTGGAGAGCGTGTGTTCCTAGACTGCAGCGGTGGTGCTCTCTGGAACGACACAAATGAGTGTTTTCTTTCTGAGGGAAATCCTAATTTCTGGGTTTGGCTGTTTCCACAGACCTGCTCTCTTTCGTACACACACTGTCATTCACACAATTACTCAATTAGTCACTCACACACACACACACACACACACACACACACATGCACTGCCTCTCCCTCTCATCCTTTCATGCACCCAGACACACACACACACACATGCGCTGCCTCTCCCTCTCATCCTTTCATGCACCCAGATACACACACACACACACACCCTCATTGCCTGGTGCAGTTAAAGGCTAAATAAAGGCTCTGCTGTTCCCAGCCGTGCAGTGATGCTGCTGTTTAGGCTGCTGGCTGAAGCATGACAGGCTTGGTAGTTATGTAAGAGCTCTACCAGAAGATTGGTTTCAGACTCCTCTGTACTACAACCTTGCTCTCGTGGCTGTGGGCATGTTCGGCTGGGTTCTGTTCTTTCTGTCTTTTCTTTTCTGTGCTTCCTTAACAGGAGTTTGTTTGCCTGGTTGAAAGATTTAGCATAAGGTCTAATTGTGAGTTTAGTCACCAGTTTGGTGACTCTGATTTGGACACGATTATTGTCTATGGACAAAGAGAACCACCACACCTAATTTCCCTGGACTTGAATGCTCCAAGATCAGCAGTTCACAAGCTCTGCGTTATTAGGTTCAGGTTGAGTATAGCTGGATATAATAAAGGCTCATGCTAAACAAAAATTGCACTCAGTTTCAAATTATGATTTTGATATATATATTCACAGTTTAGCTGTGATGCTAGTCCGGATGAAAGTCTTGGCAATTTTATCCAATCAATTTTATCCAATAACTGACCATCGTTAGGCGAGCCAGTGATAAACCAGGAAGCCTAAAATCAAGGACACTGCCCTTTAAAATATCAGTTACCAAACAGACGGCTCTAAAGATATTAATAAGTGTTCCTTGTAGGAGGGTGGAACGTAGTGCTACTGCGGAGTGTGGCCAGCTGTAAGAATACATATACATACGACCTAAGCATCTTTACGCTGCTTGTTTACATTGGAGTGGAAGAGTGTTGGCTAAAGCTAGATTAGTATACATTTGTGTGTCTGTTATTAGTTTACAGACTGTGTGCGTTTATTTGTTTGTTTGTTTAGTTAGGCAGAAGTTTGTTCCAGTGTTCCCTGACTGTGTTGTTCCTCCATGTGTACGGGGTGTTGAGGAGAGGAGAGGATGGGTTTGTGTGAAATGAAAAATTCTTCTCTTTTAACGTATGAAAGAAAACCCACTCGGTTACCGTGACAACGCCTCCCCTAAAAATTGATAAGATCTCGCTGGGCATTCGGCTCTGTTGCGCTCTCTCTCTTTCTCTCTCTCTCTCTCTCTCTCTCTCTCTCTCTTTTGCTCACTTGCTGTTTCTTCTTCTCTGTATCTCCATTTCTTTGCATCTTTCTCTCTCTCTCTCTCTCTCTCTCTCTCTCTTTCTTTCTCTCTCTCTCTCTCTCTCTCTCTCCCTCTCTATCTCTCTACCTGACACCAAACTCGTGGCACATGTTGCTGGCTCGGCCTCCAGACGTAACCAGTGGGGGTAAGTCTGATCATCTACTCTGAATGATAATGAGCGCCGCCACACAGACTGGGGTGTTGAGCTGTGGCTTTGTCGGGCCGTGTTGATGCACCCACGCGTGGCCCCAGGCTCTGCTCTCCTGGGAGTAAATAAAGGCAGGTGGTGCTCTAAGGCCAGGAGGATGGAGGAACACTGTATAAAAGCCTGATCAAACAGCTGATAGAACGTGCTACGCTGAAACCCATTAGTCACTCCATCGTTACCTGTTCATCACGTCCCCATGAATTATATACACCGTGTGTTCAGAAACATCCAGATCCCACGTCACTTTCAGGTGCCTCTATCGCTGACACTGGTGTTCAGTTTAGCTTACAGCCTGTGTAGTCTCACTAGCAGGGGTCGCTTGTTTGTTTGTCTGATTTTACTCACTCATTTGTATTATTAATTATTACTGATTAATTTATTAATTATAATTAATTTGTTTTATTATTGTTAATTTCCTGTTCTACCTTAAAGAATGCAGCGGTTATTATAACGCCTCAATGTCAGTATGTAACTGCTGAATATATTTTCTTCTTGTTTCCTCTTCTTCTTTTTCTTCTTCTTCTATTTCTTTTTCTTCTTCTTCCTTTTCTTCTGTTCTTCTCCTTCTTTTTCTTCCTCTTTCTTCTTGTTTCCTCTTCTTTTTCTTTTTTCTCCTTTATCTTCTTCTTCTTCTATTTCTTTTTCTTCTTCTTCCTTTTCTTCTTTTTCTTCTTCTTTTTCTCCTTTTTGTTCTTCTTCCTCCTCTTCTTCTTCTTTTTGGTCGAGAGATTTTTGTTTGCTAACCTGTCCCTCAGTTTTTAAGATATTGACCCCATTCCAGCTCCTTAATGTGTAGTCAGATCAGGAATGGTGTGCTTGTTTACAGCTTTTTGATCCGACTTACAGTTTCTGGAAAACTCTTAAAATTGTTCCCCATTAAGAACGAATGGGGTGTAACAGCACACACCTACCTACTGTACTTCTGTTTGACTGACAGACACCGTTTCACAGACACTATCTCAGAGCAGACGCCTGAGCACACATTCAGTGTTGGTCTTACCCTGCACTCATCTGTTTGTCTTTTTTCCTCCATCCCCTCGTTCTTCCCATAGAGTCCCATTCATTCTCACCCCCATTCAAACTCCTCATTTAACCTACAGCCACCAAACTGCATGTAATCACTCAGGGCAGATCCTCAAACTCTAATCCACAGCCGCACTGACCCTCACTCTTCTGTGTGTCGTTTATCCATCCCTCGTTCCTCCATTAGTAGCTACAGACTAGCAGGAAATGGGAACCATTTAAGCTGCACCACCATTCCAGGTTTCCTTCAGGAAATGCACTTTTCTGGTTTAGTAGTAATATCAGCCCTCTCTCATGTTTGAACCATTTTAACCTCTTATAGACATATGGTGCAGCCTTTTATGCTAATGCACGTCTGATATGGTTTTCAGAAGTTTAAATTGTTGCTGGTTTTATTATTGTTGGTGAAGTGATTTCAGCTTTTGTGTCAGAACAATTTAACAGTGCAGCCATAATACTGATAAACGTGACATGCTGGTCACCATAATTGTGATATTTGTAATTTGTAATGTGCTTTTATCACTGTAATTACTCTGGGAACGTCATATTATTCCACACTAATGTTTCTGTGATCCTTTTACGGACTGAGCAGTCTGTTTTATTGCTGCTGTAATGGATGTACAATCAGCTTGAGATACAGAATCTGGAGATCTGGAGATTTGTACAGCGGCTTCTATTCCTGGTCTTCATTCTCATGAGTATGTGCCCCCGAAGAGTCAGTGCCTGGCTGTAGAGAGGGCTTCTTTTTCCCAGCTCATGCAGTGCTTTATGGGATGCCTGGCAGTGGTCATGTTGGGCAATGTGTGTTCTGAGGGCTCTCGGGTGGGAGTTGGAATTAAGAGTGGACAAGTGCTGTCTTCCTCTACCATCCTCCCTACTGACCGAGCAAACCCTGACCGCATCCACGGGCGCTGTGACCTTTGCCAGCAGTTTGGAAACAGCGAGACTGCTTGGCTCATGGCTTTCCCTTTTTTGGCCCTGGCAATTACAATTGCTCAAAAAGTCTGGAATCAGTATTTTTGATGATGTGGATTAATTTGGTTGTGGAAACACTCATAATCAAAAGAACAGCTGCACCCAGAAGTGGTGTGGGATTGCAGTGCTATAGGGAAGGAGGATAAAGCTTACCAGGAACAATAAATGATGATAAATTTAGACTGATATGATCAATATTTATTGAGCTACATGTACAGAGGTAGTGTCTCTCAGTATGGCGTTGGGCCGCCATGTTTGCTAACCCAACATGCCAGACGTCTCGGCATGGAGTTGTAGAGGTTCCTAATGGTGTCCTGTGATAATCCATCCCATGCAGCTTGAATATCCTCACACAGTTCCTGCAGATGATGCGGTAGGGGTGGAGATGGAGTGACACCAGGCCTTCTGGACGTGTGACGTGTGACAACAAACCGTTCATCTTGGCGCTGACCACGGTGCCTCCACACACGGATTCGTTGGTCGTCTCCACCAGGACAAAAGCGGGACTCGTCACTGAAGATGACCCGCTGCCATTCTGAGTCACTCCATGACAGTCTGGCACGACACCATTGCAGTCTATGGTGACACTGACATGGTGTTTAGGACAGTCGTCGTAAAAGTCTGTGTGCATGTAGTCCTGCGTGGTGCAGCCGTCTCGTGACTGTTGGGTCAGTCAGGTACAGCAATAAAGCCCGTCTTTGCTTACGTCACGTGTGGTCAAGCGTGAAACTTGAAATCATTTGCTCTCACGATGTCAAACCTTCCCGCCAAGTTTCATTCCTGTCGGTTGATTCCTTCTGGGTGCAGCTATATCTTTAAATGATGAGTGTAAATGATTAGTAGGAACCCCTGGGGGGAAGAAGAAAGAAAAAGAAATGTCCAGAACGATAACCAGATGTGGTTCTACACTGTTCCCGTTTCCACCCTATGATCTAGTCCTAGAATGAAACGAGCTGTTTTCCCTTTCTTGGTGAGCTCATAAATATAAAGATGAGCTCTGCTCTGATTGGCTGGTTTACAGCAAAAGACACTGCCCATGATGATCACACAGAAGCAACATGTGGAGATAGACTAAATAAAATGAGCCTCAGTGTAAATAAGCTACGACAGTAGCGTTTTGGAATCGGAAAATTTTACCGTACCTCTTTTGGAAATTCAGTATTTGTATTTGAAGGAGGAACAACAGTGTTTGAGGTTCACGCTATGTACCGTTCAATGCACTGAACTCTCCTTATTCAACTATGACCATGTAAATGCAGTTTTCCTCCATTCCACGGCACCTTTAACCGTGGACGTGACTGGTCTATATATAGCCTCTAGAACGAGATAGTGGAGTAATGGCTGTGAGGTATTTTGGGTTGATGATTCGGAGTGTTTACTGTAACATCACTTTAATGATGATTCAGACCGTTTTAGGACACTTCCGATAAGAAAAGGGCACAATCTCTGGAGTATTTTCCTGAAATCTGTTGTTTTTAGCGCACAGCGCTCCATTTCTTTCTGTAATTGGAATGAATAGCAGTGGAACAGGAAACAGTGCGGGCTTTGGCCAAGCAGAGAACAATGCAAACCACCGTAGCTCCCTCTGCGCTGTTATCCCAGCTGTTAGCAGTCAGAAACGCAGGAGGCTCGGAGAGGAAGTGGTACCAGTGTGTACCAGGTGAGGCCAAATGAAGCTTGAAGGAGCTACTCAAAACATTGTTCTTCTCAAGGCTTCTTGCTTTTCATGCTCTCTTTAATAGGGATGCTGGCCTGAAGCTGACGCCTGAACATATACTATATATAGTGACAAAATGTGCACGTTTATAAATACATATATCAAATTATATATAAACACTAGTTTTGTATGGAAACTACACAGTCGAATCACATTATTATGACCACCTTCTACTTTCAATGGCGGCAGCAGCGTGTAGCTCATAAAGGAAGTCTTGTTTTTGTGGCATTCTCTGGACCCACTCATCCATGAGGAAGGCACTCTCAACCAATTTGAGATGTGAATCCATCCTTGCAGATCACGTACACCCATTCATTCTGATGGCGGATGGGCTCTTCCAACCAAACAATGCCACATGCCACAAGGATGTCCCGCATTGGTTGGAAGAGCATGGCCAAGACTACTACCCTGGCCACCTAATTCCCCAGAGTTGAACCCAGTTGATCATCTGTGGGACCACCTCGATCGTTGTGTTCACTCTGTGGATTTTCCCGCATGCTCCCTCTAGCAGCTGTGGCATGTACTGCAGTCAGCATGGCTCCAGATACCTGTGACAACCTACCAGGACCTTACTGAGTCACTCTTAGCCCGTCTAACTGCTGCTGTCCGTGCTGCACATGGTGTTGTGGAGACAGCCAACGAATCCGTGTGTGGAGGCACCGTGGTCAGCGCCAATATGAACAGTTTGTTGTCACACGTCACCAGCAGGATCTGTGTCAGAAAGGTCAAGCTAGCATGGGATAGATTTAGGGCTGCCCTCTAGAAGTCGACGAGTCGAATCGTCAGTCGGAGACTGAGAACCTTCAAGTCTACTGACAACAGTGATGAGTTTTTTTCTTTCTTTCGTAAAACAGACAAAAGCTTACAAAATGCACAAAATTAAGAATTTAAAAAGACATTTTAATAATTAGTAAAAGGGGAATAATAAATATATGTTTAAGTTCTAACTGGGCTATGACACATGCTTGCTAAAAAATTAAATCCACGTGACGACGTGCGCTGGCGGTTCACCGCTGAAGGGAGCTAAAGCTGTGAAGCTGAGAAACACGGGTGGAACGATGTCTCAGAAAAAGTCTGGAGGAGCTTTTGAAGAAGAGAATCGAACAAATTAAAGCTAATTCTGCTCGTCATTTAGTCAGACATCGAACACTGCTTCAAACCAGTGAGCTGACTTTCGTTTTAGACATAATGGCTGTTTGCGGTGAAGGAAAAACGGAGCGAAGACGTTTGTTTTATTATAATTCCATTATTTTAGAACCTAAATTACAGATATTTTTATTTATTCGTTTACAGCTAAGATTATTTTATTTAAAGATAAGTACAGTCACTTAATATGCCTGCCGATAAACGAGGAATAATTATTTCAGTGCGGGTGATATAATAATTAATCTGTTTCAGGTCTGCCGTTCTCCTTTTCATCTAAAAATAATTTAAATATTGTCTAATTTGGTTTATTTAGGAGTTCATTATTTATGAGAGATGAAAGACGAAGGGTCATCCTACTGAAGGAGCTGTTAAAGGTGAAATTATAAAGACAGGCTAGAAGAATTTTTATCATAAATACGTGCTCGCTGCCCGACGCTATATTCTGTAATTAAATCAGGCTCCAGATCGTTCATCATATGCCACGTCTCTTTTAGTTCAGTAATATGATCCTGTGACTCTGCTGACTTTCTAAATGAGGAGGACATCAGAGCTGAAACGTATGCAAATTGATTTACTGATTACTAGATAATGTATATGGAGAAAAACATGAACGAATAGTCGAATTGTCGGCCAGGAGTGCTAGATAGATTATCACAGGACACCTTTAGGAATCTCTACAACTCCATTCTGAGACGTCTGGCATGTTGCGTTAGCAAACATGGTGGCCTGACGCCATGCTGAGAGACACTACTTCTGTATGTGTAGCTCAATAAATATTGGCCACTCTGGATATTAACTGGTGGTCATAATAATGTGTCCCTGGACCTGTTTATTACCAAAGGACAGCAGTGCACGGTGTTTAAGTAGACCTTCTGTATTTGAACAGCGCAATGCACAACACTGCTGTAATGAACTGGGTGACTGTATCCGGTGATCTAGATGCTTTAGACATGAAAGTTTTTGGTCTAGAGTCATTTACCAGCAGAGGCTGGAATGGTGAGGCACTAAAGATTCATATCGGATGACTCTTGTTTATTTGTTCATTCACGTGTGTCGTCTGTGGGGGCAGTGAATGTGTGTGTGTGTGTGTAAGAGAGTTGGCCCCCCGCGTGCGACGTCGTGTCTCATAGGCACAATGACCTCTGGTTAACCCTGGGCTTTGACCCTGCCCTCGCTGTGGAATGCGACCCCCAGTGAAGGCCGTGTTGTGCGTGAGAGCTCAGTGGTCATCAGAGGCTCTAACGCTGCTGACTCATTCTCTCATAATGGCCAGGGATTGCTCTTTAACTAATGTGGTCACTGTTCCTTCATGCACCACAGATCAGCATAGATGCCTGAACTAAACACCAAGTGGCATCATATTGTGGCTGCATGGTAAAAAGCAAAGCTTTCCCGCTTGTTGGAAATTTGCATTTGACCTCTAAATGTAATAATAAGGCTCTTGGAAATCAGTAATTTGGCATGGATATACTGACCTAGTGTTATTTAAGGCAAAATAATTAGCTTTTGTTTGATTGTATACATTCAAAATGCCCCCGGAAACTCATCTGCAATCTCTGTGTTCTTTGTAATCAGGTGAATCTTGTTGTTGCAGGTAAATGGTAAACATGTACTCACTAAACCTATTACATTACCAATAGCTGACCGATACATTCCACCATATTTCTCTCCTCTCCATGTAAACTGGGCGGTCCTAATCCTGGGTAAGGCTTCCCTAACCATTCCCCGACCATTCACAAGGCTGACGTCTGTAGCCCCGCCCACACATAACAGTTTCAGAGTCAAAGAAACTTAGCGAGCTAAAGCTAACCAGCATAACCAAAAGCTGGCAAGCCAGACCTCCTGTCTTCAGCTGCCTGTCGCCCCTTCATTCCTTTATCCATCACCAACATGGTTCCTTCATCCCTTCATTCCTTTATACATCACCAACATTGTTCCTTCATCCTTTCATTCCTTTATAGGTACACCAACATTGTTTCTTCAGCCGTTCATTCCTATATCTATACACCAACGTTGTGCCTTCACCCATAAGGGGATCATCATTGGGGGAATTATGGGCTGCTTTTAGATTAAGAGGTCAGGCCTCATTTCTGAATCTGCTGTAACATCAGTGAACTGTAAGCTTACAGAACAGACACACACGGTTAACCTGTGTAAATCCAGCAGGTAAAATTGACCCCTTGATCAAAAGTTTGAAAGCTTCCTACATACCCCGTGCATGAATAAGCATTCTGTAATGTGTTTATAAAGCAATACTTACAGCTTATCCCAGTAGGTGCTTTGATTTATTACAGATGTTAGATATTATTCCTGTGATGTTCTGGAGTTCGAGGTCTGTGTTGCTGAGAGTTAGTTGTTAATGTTTTCAGCCACGCTGGTCTGTTCTTTAGCTCATTACCCGGGAATGATGCTTCATAATGACTTTACAATCCCCGTAGTTTAAGGCCCTTTAATGTCAGTACTGTGTCATTCACTATGAAACTCATATGTCAGTTTTCATGTTGCCGGTGAAAGCTGTTTAAAAGTATTGAAGTATTGCTTTTATAAATGTCCTATTCAGTGCTTATACACGTTTATGAAGTCCTTATGTAGGTAGCCTCAGAGTAAAGTGTACTAATGAGTGATATTTGACACTGGGTGTAATGCTTATGTTAACGTGCGTGTGTGTGTGGGTGTTTTCAGGTATCTGTGTAAAGTGCGGTAAAGGAGTGTATGGAGCAAGTCAGGCGTGTCAGGCGATGGGGAACCTGTACCACACTAACTGTTTCACCTGCTGTTCATGTGGTGAGTACACACACCTACACGCACACCTGCCTTCTCTGCTTCCACACACCTACACAAACACACAACTGTCCTTTCTGCCTGTGCACGCACACGCCTACACCCACACCTGTCTAATTACACAATCCCACCTATAAGCACTCTTATGTGTACGTGTGGGGCTTTGGCAGCCTCATTTGTAACTGAACGGCATGAACCCCGACAGGGCCGGTCCCCGAAAGCGGAGGGTCCAGAAGAGTGCCTGCTTGTACCAGTAAAATCCTTTCAGCAGTTTCACCGTAGAGGACCAGGGCACTCGGTCTGCTGCCATGTTTTCTGTCACTGTATGAAAGATATAAAAGATTTTTTTTTTTGTGAGTGTGTGCACAAGTGCGTGTCCTCTCACACACCCACTCCGGGGCTGCTGTGTCACCTGACTCTGCTGAGGCGGTGTCCCATTTCAGCTGTGTGTGTTAGAGGGTGGAAGGCATCAGCGTGGACCGCCACTTCCTCCATTGAGTTTTCTTCTACACGCAGATACGCTTTCCTCTGCCTTTAGAGGCAGAACAGATCGTTTACGCGCAGCAAAGGCTCTCCCCCTCTGAATGCATTGTTCTGGGCAGGAATGCGGTCATCGGCGCCGGCGCGCTGTCGACTTTAGGTGCACACAGATCACAAACAATCCCGGAAAAAGGCTGCAACTTGGCTTCGTGTACTGCCTGCGTGTTCTGAGCCCGTGTCCTTTTTATTTTGAGATATGTTTGGTTGAGCTGTTTAAAACCGGGTACCGCTTCTGGCTTGGAGGTTGACAGCAGGGTTATCGACCAGATAGTCCCAGTCTCAAATGCTCCGCCCACAGAGTTATACCATTTGTCGTATGCTAAGCTGACCACAGCTATCACGCTCTGATTGGCTGTCTGCACAAACGTCCCTACAATGATAACCGTTTAATAGGGAACAAACTTTAGGCTATGAAGCTAAATGCTAGCTTCCTGTTCAGTTTCCAGTGTTTATTTTAGCTTTTAATAGCAAGTCATGAGAAATCCTCACATATTTGCATTGTGCTTTGTTTCTCGAGGGTCTGTTTTTGTTGTAGCACTGTTTTGATACTTGCGTGACCTTAGAAGTTCCCAGAGAGTCTGTGACTGGACAGTTTGCATGGCGGTCCCTTTGCCAAGGTCCCTCCCTGTCAGAGAAGCCAGTCCTTGGCCTCAGTGATCAATGAAATACTAGACTGGCCAGTCACTAGTCATGCATCACGTGCTTTGTAGTGAAATGTGTTATAATCCTGGATTTTATTATTTTTTATAATTACATAAACTACCCTCTTTTGATAGGTGGTTTCGTATTCAGGGCACATGCGGAATGGTGTGCTGTGTTAATTAGTGACCTGGGCCATTGTGATGTTTGCTTTAACAGTAGTGACCTGGACAGCATTCCTCTGGCTCTGACTGAAGGCCACTTTGGCATTCCTAAACAAACTGGAAAGTTAGATTTAAAACCTATTATTATTACGAGTGTGGGATTGCAGTGCTATTGGGAAGGAAGATAAAGGTTATTTATTGAGCTACACATACAGAAGTTGTGTCTCTCAGTATGGCGTCAGGCTGCCATGTTGGCTAACGGAACATACCAGACGTCTTGGCATGGAGCTGTAGAGGTTCCTAATGGTGTCCTGCAATAATCCATCCCATGCAGCTTGAATATTCTCACACAGTTCCTGCAGATGGTGCGGTAGGGGTGGGGGTGGAGGTGGAGTGACACCAGACCTTCTGGACATGTGACGCGTGACAACAAACCATTCATCTTGGTGCTGACCACGGTGCCTCCACACACGGATTCGTTGGTCGTCTCCACCAAGACAAAAGCGGGACTCGTCACTGAAGATGACCTGCTGCCATTCTGAGTCACTCCATGACAGTCTGGCACGACACCATTGCAGTCTTTGGTGACGGTGACGTGGTGTTAAGGCCAGTCATCGTAACGGTCTGTGTGCATGTAGTTTGTTTATTGTATATGTAGCTTGAATATTCTCACACTTGGAATTAAAACCTAATTATAAGGAGCCTTAATCATTAATCATGGCATCATACTAGGTATCAATATCAGTAGAAAATGCAGGATGGGCTACTGGAGGATCAAAAAGAATGAATACAATCAAATCCCGTAACAAATCTATCATGAAGTGAGATGTTTTTAGCTGTGAGTTGTTTCAGCATTGTTACCTACTTTTTGATGCTCATCCTTCAATATAAGTGCTTCAATATACAGAAGCTAATTTTTAAGCTAATTAGTGTTTAGCAAAGAAATACTGGATGCAATACTGGATGTGTCGGATGATACTAGGGACGCACTGGAATTTTGGCCAACTAAAATTTAGACCTGACCGAGTGCATTCTTTAATGGAAATCACAAATAATACTTATTAACTCGATGTCTTTTAGTAATAAGCTTTTTTTTTGCTTCTCTTTACTGGTTGAGGTCTGTGTGTGCTTCTTCCCCAGATTACAAGCACTAAAAGCAACTTGCATGGAAATAGCTGGCAGCTTTAGAGGTGAGAGACTTTTGATGGACGGGAGATACAAAGCCACGTTCGTTTAAAGATGCCATAGACTGTAAAGCTGTATGTACACTGTGATGGTCTAATAAGGAGAGTTCAGTACACAGAATTGACATACCGTGACCCTCAACCCACTGTTGTTCCTCCTTCAAATCCAAATCCTGCATTCCCAAAAGAGCTACGGTAAAATGGGTCAATTCCAAAATCCTAAACTGTTACAGAACAGACTCATTAATGTTTAACCCCTCAACATTTACATACAACCACAGCAGTGGAACTACAGAAGCAAAATGGTGGATTATGTGGAGAATTCTAGCGTTCCAGGCTGGGAAGGGAATGCCGGCACCTTAAATGCAACAGCTTCTATCTGCGGCACCATTTAAGGTAGAACAGAAACTTTCCAAAGCAGGCGTTCACCATGATGCAGTCCAAAGAGTTCTTGCAGTATAGCACGTCAGTGTTGTGGGGACGCAGTATCATGGCATCTTCAGTCTTCAGTGCTGGTCTCGTGTCCGGGTTTTGTGATTTGTTCTATGTTGGGTTTGAACATACTGTTCCAGGAAAAGTGCACAGATCCCTGTGTGTAATTTAGAGAGCGGGTGTCTGGCTGTGCGTGTGCTCTCGGGTCATTTTCTACAGGAGCTGTGCTCTCCCTGCAGTTCTGTGTAATTGCTGTGTGCTCTTGGCTCTGGCCCACAGCTGCAGCCTTTTGTCATCAGAAAGCCCAAGAATGCCCTCCGGCCCCCCTTTACTGGCTTCCCCTCTTCCAGGCACACACACTGTACTGTTTCATACCACATCACACACACATACACGCAGCCCTGGCATATGTTTACACACTTACATCTATGTTTTTGCATGGTGTCAGTCGAGCTGGACTCGAATATTTGACTGTGCAGATATTCTTTCATTGGGTAGGTGTTCAGGTTTTAATTTTGGGTTTCAGACTATGCATGTATATGCAAATTACACTCATCATCAAAAGAATAGCTCCACAAATAGCTGCACCCAGAAGGAATCAACTGACAGGAATGAAACTTGGTGGGTAGGTTTGACATCGTGAGACATGCAAATTCAAGGTTCACGTTCGACCACACGTTACATAAGCAACAACGGACCTTATCGCTCTACCTGACTGACCCAACAGCCACGATTGCAGACATTCAGCGAGCAGTGATGTCCTCCATGAGTCATCCCGTTAGTGCCAGCATTATTGGCAGGCGGCTGCACCACACAGAGGACTACATGCATGCAGACCATTATGACAACTGTCCTTAACACCACGTCACCGTCACCAAAGACTGCAATGGTGTCGTGCCAGACTGTCATGGAGTGACTCGGAATGACAGCGGGTCATCTTCAGTGACGAGTCCCGCTTTTGTCTTGGTGGCGACGACCAACGAATCCGTGTGTGGAGGCACCGTGGTTAGCGCCAAGATGAATGGTTTGTTGTCACTCATCACACGTCCAGAAGCTGCATGAGATGGATTATCACAGGACACCATTAGGAACCTACATCTATATGGTGATAGGAAACACTGTAGCGCACAACACGACAAATCTAAACCAGTGAAGGGCAAAGGCACTGAAGTCACTGAATCTATGGCCAGTTCTATGTTGGGTTTGAAAAGGAAGAGCAGAACAGCACGTCTCTCTCAGTGCTGTGCCTGCTTGGGTTTGTTGTTGTGTGAAGTTAAAAAGTCTGTGTATGTAAGAGAGAATAAGAGGGTGTGATAGTGTATAGACCAGCAGGCCTACACATGCTCAGAACTGACGGCTAGAATTTCCCCTCACGAATAAAACACATTCACACAGACACACATGCGCTCAGTGAGTCATCACCTCTAACATCCTGTCATGCACCGTGCCCCGGCCCACCTGCAGGTAATAAGGACCCGCTTGTTCTCTCTGCGGAGTGTGTGTGTGTGTGTGTTAAAAACAGGACCTACAGAATGATCTGGAATTTAACCAAAAGCTCCATGTTTCATTTTTTAAAACAAACTTTTTCTTTTAGGTTCCTGAGATTAAAGGGGAATTCCACCAGTTCAGTCCTTGAGGTGTAAACAGAGCGATTGATAGTAGGGGTTTGGTGTGAGGTAGTTCAGGTGTTCCTTACAGTGGTCGTGGGAACCAGGGGTCACCATGTCTACAACACACTTATAGACACTTTATTTACTATCTAAACCACCAGGGAACCTACACGTGTCTTCTGAGTTCATATATGGAATTTAAAATGGACGTCCGGCGAACGTCTGGTTCCATTCACCACCACCAGGAACGATTCTGACTTTGTAAGTTTCTCTAGAACGGAGCATTTCACACCACACCACTCTGAACGACTTTGTTTACGTCTCAACGGTTCAGTTATGTAGATTGTCTCGGTGGAGAAAGAACTGTCACTAAGTACAATAAAACTACTACTAAAACAGAAGTTCAGTCTTAGAAGCTGGTTTAGCTTTTCCTGCTTCTTCTCACCATCCACATAATCCAAAACACACTCCGTGGTGTTGAGGTTCTGGAGTTTCTGAGAACACCAGCGCTTCTTTGTTGGATGGGTGTCTCCTTTTCTCAGTGAGGAGCTTCTTGAACAGCTACACGTCCTTTCAGACCTCCATAGTGTTGAGGTGTCTTCTCACAGTGGAAGAAGGATGGAGAGGAACACCTGTGGATCTGGAGCAGCTAGATGCTCTCCTCTCTCTCAAAGCTATAGGTGTTTATTTGATGGGGGGCAGTGTTGGTGGGTGTTCCAGGTCTTCCAGGTGGATATTAGAGGAGTTCCATTTTCTTTATAGTTTCTAAACTGTTTTATTTGACTGTAGTTTTGGAAACTTTTGCGCTATACAAGTGTATTTTCTTGTATCCAGTATCTCCTAAAATACACTCATCGGCAAGACAATAGCTGCACCCAGAAGGAGTCAACCCATAGGAATGAGACTTGGTGGGTAAGTTTGACATAGTGTGAGACATGCAAATGATTCAAGTTTCACGCTCTGCCGCAGATGTGTAAGCAAGGACGAGCCTTATCGCTGTACCTGACTGACCCAGTAGACACGGTTGCAGACATCCAGCGAGCAGTAATGTCCTCCATGAGTCATCCTGTTAGTGCAGCACCATTGGCAGACGGCTGCACGATGCAGGACTACATGCACACAGACCGTTACGACGACTGTCCTTAACACCACGTCACCGTCACCAAAGACTGCAATGGTGTCGTGCCAGACTGTCATGGAGTGACTCAGAATGGCAGCGGGTCATCTTCAGTGACGAGTCCCGCTTTTGTCTTGGTGGAGACGACCAACGAATCCATGTGTGGAGGCACCGTGGTCAGCACCAAGATGAGCGGTTTGTTGTCACACATCACACGTCCAGAGGGCCTGGTGTCACTCCACCTCCACCCCTACCGCACCATCTGCAGGAACTGTGTGAGGATATTCAAGCTGCATTGGATGGATTATCACAGGACACCATTAGGAACCAACACAGTCTGTATGTGTAAGTGTGAGGATGTGGGTGCACACCGGAAAGGTGGAGGGGGTCAGAATTACAGTGAGCCTGTTGTGTAGAATAAAGCACAGCGTTTTTCTCAATGGACAAAAGCTCGAGCGCTCATTGGCGTAAAGTGAAAGCCCTATATTTAACAGCCACAGATAAGAATTGCGCTCTATTGCAAGGACAAGGAGCCGTGTTAATGTTCAGCAGGGTGTTTAAGTGAGCTTACGTAACTTCTGACCTGGACTGGGATTTGGCTTTAATCGCTCCTCTGTTTGATGTTCACATACGGTATGCAGTGGTTGGTATAAGAATAAATAGGTTTGTGATAAACGGGTTGTCAAGGAGAAAATAGAGAGGAATGATGTCGGGGAAGCTGGTAGAGGTCATTTCACACCCTGAGCTTGTAAACCAAAGCTGTATTTATTAAGTATGTTGGTAATCAGGTCAGTCAGCCATATACACTCATCATCAAAGATATAGCTGCTCCCAGAAGGAATCAACTGACAGGAATGAAACTTGCTGAGTAGGTTTGACATTGTGAGACATGCTGATGAGAGAGAGACCAAACCAACGGATTGTCCACCATGCTCAGAGTGACCCAGCCACCATGATTGTGGACATTCAAGCAGCAGGCAGTACAAGTATATTTCACACTTCAGAAGCCTTTATTTTTACTCTGATTCTAAAGAAATCTATGATCAGTGATGCCGCAGTGCCATACTGCCGCTCAGAAACCACATGCTGATCCATTTGACTATGACCATCATGGAGAAGCACACTCACCAGCAGCTCTTGGGGGCAGTTAAAGGGGACGCAGGCAAAGACTGTGAGTAGACTGATGAAAGGTATGATAGGGTTAACACGTGTGGACCCCGAAATAAATTCAGGAGGAGGGAAAAAAAGCCTCCTAAAGAAATTGTTCACAGCAGTGCCCAGCTGTGTGATGTTTGGCTCTGTTGGATCATGCTTTAGATGTGGTGGGCTCAAGAGAGAATGCACTGAGAGGGCTGTTACCAGAACAGGGGTCTGCCGTCTTCCGGTATATGTGTGTCCAGTATTATATTGTGTGTGTTTTACAGTGGTGATTGAAGAGTTTGTGAACCCTTTAGAATTTTCTGTATGTCTGCATAAATGTCTTCAATTGTCTTCAATCAGTAAATGACCAGGTCTAATATTTTTGCCTTATTAATTTAACCGGGTTCTCTTTATCTATTTTAGGACTTGTGTGAAATTCTGATTATATTTTAGGTCATATTTATCCAGTGATTTCCAGCAAGGTCTGTAATTTGCATCCAGTATGAATCTACAGTGTGTAGTGTTTACAGTCTGACAGTAATAACCTCATCTCTAAAGAGTTTGGACTCCACCATCCACAGTCAAACAGACTGTGTACAAATGGAGGAGATTCAGGACCACCGCTACCCTCTCCAGGAGTGGTCCACGAACAAAGATCACTCCAAGAGCAAGGCGTGTAATAATCCACAAGGTCACAAAGGAACCCAAGGTAGCACCTACAGCCCTCTCTCACAGTGGCTAAGTCCACCAGCAGGAGAACACCAAACAACAATGGTGGGCATGGGAGGGCTGTGAGAAGAAACTTACTGCTCTCCAAAAAGAACATTGCTGGCCATCTGCAGTTTACTGAAGATCACGTGGACAAGCCAGATGGCTACTGGAAGAAAACATTTTGTGGACGGCTGAGGCCCAAATGGAACTTTATGGTTTAAATGAGAAGTGTTATGTGTGGAGAGAGAGAAAAATACTGCATTCCAGCATAAGAACCTTAAAGGGCTGTGAATGTTTTGGCACCATATTGATGAAGCAACGTAAGCACACGGTTTGTCAGTTTCCCGCCAATGGCCATCAGTCTCAGCTAACATTACATTCTGGTCTTTTAGCAAAATAGGAAACTGATGCCAAGCGTGATTAATGATGGTGGATCAGTTTTCACCAGAAAAAAAAAAACTTGTCACGGCCTTAGAACCTTAATTGATCTATGAAACATGGTGGTGGTAGTATCATGGTTTGGGCCTGTTTGCTGCATCCCGACCAGGACATTTACCGCAATAAATAAATTACCAGGTCTAATATTTTTGCCTTATTCGTTTAATCGTGTTCTCTATATCTGCTTTTAGGACTTGTGAAAATCTGATTATGTATTAGGTTATATTTGTTCAGAAATACCTGGAGAATGTTCCAGCAAGGTCTGTAATTTGCCTGCAGTATGAATCTGCAGCGTGTGTAGTGTTTACAGTCTGACAGTAATAACTGTGGAGTGATTGTAATCCAGTATGAATCTGCAGCGTGTGTGGTGTTTACAGTCTGACAGTAATAACCGTGGAGTGATTGTAATCCAGTATGAATCTGCAGCGTGTGTGGTGTTTACAGTCTGACAATAATAACCGTGGAGTGATTGTAATCCAGTATGAATCTGCAGCGTGTGTAGTGTTTACAGTCTGGCAGTAATAACTGTGGAGTGATTATAATCCAGTATGAATCTGCAGCGTGTGTAGTGTTTACAGTCTGACAGTAATAACTGTGGAGTGATTATAATCCAGTATGAATCTGCAGCGTGTGTAGTGTTTACAGTCTGGCAGTAATAACTGTGGAGTGATTATAATCCAGTATGAATCTGCAGCGTGTGTAGTGTTTACAGTCTGACAGTAATAACTGTGGAGGGATTGTAATCCAGTATGAATCTGCGGCATGTATCTGTATATGGGGGAAATTACACAGATACTTTATCCCAGTCCAAACAACTAGTCATATGCCTCAGATCACATCACATCACAGAACATCCTCTGACGTAACCGATCCAGCTAGTCCACAGTTGCGTGGAAAACCGGATATAGCACTAAAGAGAGCATATAGAGGGAATAAAGGAGGAGTGAGGATGAGTGGACGGAGGAGTGGGGAGGAAAATAGAGAGTTTCTGCATGCCACTGACAAAAGTCGCGGGAGAACCAGGTCTTACCATCCCCCTTGCTCACACCCTCTCTCTCTCTGCCTCCCTCCCTCTTGCTCTCTGTGGGGTTGGGGGAATGGAGGTGGGTGAATGGGACCAGCCAGTGACCTCAGGCTGAAAGAATGTCCCCATTTACTCAGTCTCTCTCTCTCTCTTTCTGTCTGTCTGTCTCTCTGTCTGTCTTGCTTGTCTTCACTCACTCTTAGCCCCACCCGGTAAATGTTTGGAAGGGTTGCGTGGTGTCTGCGATCCAGCCATCCTGCGGCAATCCAGCATTCGAGGGTTTCCTGCCGTATTGTTTCCTACCGTCACAGATTTCTAACCCTGTTTGAAAACACTGGCTGTTGTACGAACGGTTCTTGATATACAGATCAATAGAAATATCTGAAATCTCAGAGAACACCACATGCCCAACCCCACTCTCTCTCTCTCTCTCTCACTCTATGAAGAGGATCGACTGATGCTGAACACTGATCCGACATTGAAATCTTTTCCTCTCTCTTCAGCTTGAACTCTGTATGTACCGCGCTGTGTGGAATCGTTCTTTTGTGAGTAGGTAGCTTCTGAATAAGCTTCAGCACTCTCTCGATCTCGAAAAGCACAGTGCATCCAGCAATACAGGAAGCCTCGTTCATCTTTTATGGGGGGGTACAAACACAGTAGCACACAGAGCACAGGATGCCCTGTCACCAGCGTGAACCTGCTTGTGCTTCTCTGTCAGCAGGTTTATTCCCCTTTTCCAAATTCACTCTTAATGGAATTGTTAAGATGTAAGCTGTGCTCTTTCAGAATTGCTCACAGTGCTGGTGATGGGAACCAGACATCCAGAGTTCGCCCTCAGGAAGCTATTACATGAAATGGTTATGAATATCGTCGCTGTCCGATGGATAAACATGTATCTCCATTTTTTTTACTGTTACGTTACCTCAATCACTCTGTTTACACCTCACACCAAACCCACTCTCAATCACTCTGTTTACACCTCACACCAAACCCGCTCTCAATCACTCTGTTTACACCTCACACCAAACCCGCTCTCAATCATTTGAGGAATCGATTCAAGATAGTTTAAAAACTAAACTTTTCCATTCTCATTAAGGGTTACCCATGGAGTTTGGGTATTGTTATATATTTGTTCTTGTCTGCTGCACACCTTTGCACTTTCTAGCTCCTGACACATTTTAGATCATGCAAAACTGTTTTCACACGCTGTTTATCAGTCTTGGTGTCGCTGCAGGTGTGGGAGCAGTGCTTTATTATGCGACGTGGTGCTAAATTTGGCACTTAGTGCTCCAATCAGGATTCTTTGGCGCTGCAGGAGGGGCCTCTTTTACTAAACCAGCGTCTGGATGGTGTGTATGTGCCAGTGTTCTTTGGGACTCGGTCTGAATGGGATGAGGGCATAAATTCTGGGGCGTAAAAGAGGCTTGATGGGTCAATCCCACAAACCCTAGGAACCGAAACACAGCTCAGTGGGACAGTTAAAAGCAGAGCAGTCAGACTGATTTATGGAGTCTTCTGTGTGTGTGTATATATGTGTGTGTGTGGGGACATATAAGGACAGATACAAAAGCTGTATACGTTTAGTGGCCAATTTGTGGGGGCTGCTAAAGGATCTCTGTAATTTCCCCAAATTACCCCAAACAACCGGATCAAACATCATCGCGTAGGCATTTACATCAGCATCATGCGACAGAAACAGCAACTCACAGCAGTAACAACACACTGTGCAGCCAACTGGCATGTAGACTAGTGGTAGGCTAGTAAAGTGAGCTCAGTCAGCCTTACGAGAGGAGCTTTTGCGTTATTCCATTTTCCTTCTCTTTTGTAAATTACCAAAAATGCTGTGGATTTCTTGTCATAATCTTGAGGGTCAAGGGTCAAATCAAGCTCTGTTTTAGCTGATAGTCTCGTCTTCAAGTCTCAAACAGGCGTTTTCTATGAAGTTGTAGTTGCTTCTCATTCACCAGCTTCCTGTATGAATTTTGTGGATCCACCTTAAAAAGTACAGCAGTTATTACAGCAGACCCCAGTATGTAACCACTGCACCATTTAAGGTGGAAGGAGAATATTCAGACAAGAAGCGAATGAGAAACTGACTCCAGCCTTGTTTTTGGTACTGCATTACTGAGATGTGGATTGGAGCAGGACTGATATTACTGAGGAGCTCAGAGTTTGGAGGGTTATAGGGGCTAATTCACTCCAGAATGAACAGATGTACCAAAATCACAGACATGGCAGATTCATACTGAATTAAAATGACAGACCTTGTCAGTAATCACTCCCCATGTTAAACCAGTCCTGCTCCGATTAATCTACATTTTAATTGGGATTATTTGGATGGTGAGAAAATGCTAAACCAACTTCTAAGACTGAACTTTGGAAGTGAGTCTCCTGAAAAGAATGGAAGCTGTAATGAAGATAAAAGTTGGACTACGTATCTAAAAATGATGTGACACACATGTGACCCCACATCCTGACATTGTAGAAAAACAAATTTGTGACGTAAGCAAGAACGGGCCTTATCGTTGTACCTGACTGACCCCACGGCCGCGATTGCAGACATTCAGTGAGCGATGGCGTCCTCCTTGAGTCATCCTGTTAGTGCCAGCACCATTGGCAGACGGCTGCACCACGCAGGACTACATGTACACAGACCGTTACGACGACTGTCCTTAACACCACGTCACCGTCACCAAAGACTGCAATGGTGTCGTACCAGACTGTCATGGAGTGACTCAGAATGTCAGCAGGTCATCTTCAGTGACACGTCCCGCTTTTGTCTTGGTGGAGACGACCAACGAGTCCGTGTGTGGAGGCACCGTGGTCAGCACCAAGATGAACAGTTTGTGGTCATGCGTCATATGTTCAGAAGGCCCAGTGTCACTCCACCTGTACCCCTGCCGCACCATCTGCATTCATACTGGATTAAAATCACTGATGTTGTCAGTCATCACTCAGATTACACCACGTCCCCATGTTAAACCAATCCTGCTCTAATCTACATTTGGCTCTACATTTTTAATTGGGATAATTAGGATGGTGAGAAAATGCTAAACCAACTTCTAACACAGAACTTTGGAAAAATGGAAGCTGTAATGAAGATAAAAATAGGACTACGTATGCAAAAATTGTGTGACACATGTGACCCCACACCCTGACATTGTAGAAAAACAAATTTGTGTGGTTTCATAACTTTCTTCCGCTGTGCCAACAAGCATGTAGCCTATACAGCGGCTGCTGAACAGCTCGGTTGATTTATGCGTCGGTGACATGGTTTAATCACTTAATTAACGCTCTGTGGTTTCTTTTTTTCTGGCTCATGTTACACATTAATTTCATTTAATTACAGAGACAACACACTCGCTCCAAATGCGCTGTACCTACATGCAGGACTGTATGAATTTAGGAAGCAGCCTCTGACCAGTACGTGCACTGTGACTTGCTTTATTGGCTTGGAAACAAAGCTGCTGTCACTCATACTACTGTAGGTCAGAGTTGCTCAGCTGCAGTCCTGGAGGCTTCTACACGGTTTAGTGGGTTTGGTCTTCTGCCCCAACACATACACACCTGATTCAACTTGTCAGATAATTTGCCAGGAGCTTTATGAGCTGAATCAGGTGTGTGTTGCCAAGAAAGCTTGAAATTGGTTCCGGTATGTGACTTTCTGGTAACTGAAAGTGAATGCGGTGTCAGAGCCGACTTCAGGAGCTGAGGAGCACGACTCGTTCTCTGGTTAGAGATACATAGAATTGATCCTCATGGTAGAAAAAGGTCAGAATTCTTCATTAAATATGAAACATAAACACACAATATACACTCACCATCAAAAGTATAGCTACACAAATAGCTGTAGCCAGAAAGAATCACCTGACAGGAATGCATCTTGGTGGGTAGGTTTGACATCGTGAGACTTGTAAATGATTCAAGTTTCACGCTCGGCTCCACATGTGACGTAAGCAAGGACGGGCCTTATCGCTGTACCTGACTGACCCAACAGGCACGATTGCAGACATTCTGCGAGCAGTGATGCCCTCCATGAGTCATCCTGTTAGTGCAGCACCATTGGCAGACGGCTGCACCACGCAGGACTACATGTACACAGAGCGTTACGACGACTGTCCTTAACACCACGTCAGCGTCACCAAAGACTGCAATGGTGTCGTGCCAGACTGTCATGGAGTGACTCAGAATGGCAGCGGGTCATCTTCAGTGACGAGTCCCGCTTTTGTCTTGGTGGAGACGTGTGTGGAGGTACCGTGGTCAGCGCCAAGATGAACGGTTTGTTGTCACACGACACACGTCCAGAAGGCCTGGAGTCACTCCACCTCCACCCCTACCGCACCATCTGCGGGAACTGTGTGAGGATATTCAAGCTGCATGGGATGGATTATCAGAGGACACCATTAGGAACCTCTACAACTCCATGTCGAGACGTCTGGCATGTTGGGTTAACAAACACGGCGGTCCGACGCCATACTGAGAGACACTACTTCTGTATGTGTAGCTCAATAAATATTGATCATATCAGTCTAAATTTATCATCATTTATTGATCCTGGTAACCTTTATCTTCCTTCCCAACAGCACCGCAACCCCACACCTCCTTCTGGGTGCAGCTGTTCTTTTGATGACGAGTGTATACAGCAGTAAACGACTGTCCAGGGAGTGGTCACCTATGCTGCTGATTGATCAGTTCACGCATAACCAGATTTGTGTCTGCGAGGGGCAGGTGTGGGTTAAAGCCTTGGTGTCTACCAAAGAGCAGCACACCTGCCACCTCCGATCAAGACATAACTTGTCCTGCAGCAAGACTTTAATTAGCTGAATCATGTCTGTTACACCTGGGCTGACGCAAGCTGGCACTTTTTGGCCAAGACAGAGTGCTGCGGTTCAGGTTGTGAGGATTGTTTTATGCCTTTGCCTCATGCGATGTTTTGTTATTCCAGGGAGGAGACTGAGAGGGAAAGCGTTCTACAACGTGAACGGAAAAGTCTACTGTGAAGAGGACTTCCTGGTGAGTATAAAGCCGACGGGCCCGCTGCAGAGCACAACAGAGCTCGCCAAGCTGATGCGTGAGCCTTTCTGTACTGCCACTATAGATCTTTTCATCTGAAATTCCCGTCTGGATAAATGGATAGGATGATGGCACGGCGATGGATGAGTCAGTGAACAGATGAAAGGCTACTTTAAAAGAAACAGAGAGAGGTTTGAAGAGATTTGAATGGAAATATGAATAGATAAAGTGTAGCGTTGCTTTGAAGCAGGTTTCTTTGATATGAATACGTCCATATAACCTAATTGTTACCACATTTATTATTAACTGAGAGCCAAATTTTAGATGTGATGATGGACAGAGAGAGAGAGTATATGCACACGTACAGGCTCTGGAATGGTAGATAGACAAAGGCAAGGATAGACGGATGCATAGATGGATGGTCAGATACCGGAATACAGTACATTTTGCACATTCTTTAACCCTCAGGGGAGAACAGATGTTGTGACCGACGACAACAGAACTCCACCCCCTGCACAATTTAGTCCCATTTCCCCACATCTCCCCACGGACCACAATTACCCCCACCCCCTTCTCTGACATATGCAGTTGGAGAGTGGGATGAGAGCGTCATTCTCAGCCGATAAACTCAACGACACTCCTCATATATACATATATCTTTGTCAGTAGCACTACTGGGCAGAATCCTGCATGTCCAAAATTGTTTATTTTAGAGATAAGACTGTACAAATGGTTCAGTATCACCATTATATAGTGGCTGAAATGATCAGAGTTATTATAACTGTGTTGTTACCATATGCTGAAAGTGTTTAAGAAGTACTGAAGCACAAACTAAAATCATTTCACCAAATTTTGTATTGAAAACAGCCAGTAAAATTGGCAGCACCTTTTATTTATACAGTATAAACATAATAATAATAGCATCACTGATATCTTAGATAAACCGAATCATATGTGCATTAATATCCCTACTTCACCACGATAGGCTGATTTATTCTGTCACTATATTAGGATTATTACTTTAATGCTGGAAACTTCTCCTGATAAGCATATTTAGACTATCCTACCGAGGCTTAAGTCAGCCTCCTGTTCATCAGCTTTCCATTCCACCTTACATAGTGCAGCAACATTCTGCCGTTTTTTTAATAACACTGCACCATTTAAGGTGGAACAGGGAAATTCCAACAGGAATCTGGCAAATAAGAAGTCCAGTATTAGTTTTAGTACTGGTGGGTTGTTTTTTTGATTAAGGTGATTTAAGGTATTAGAATATCCTTTTTATGTGCAGAGCTAGGGCTAGAAGTATGTGGTACGGACACCACATGGTTGGACATTTCCCCAAGAAATTCCACAAGGAATTCTTCAGGACCATTTACTTTGAAGAGGAGACAGTGGTCACGTAGAGATTGTGTTGCCTCCATTAGCAGCTATTTACAGAACTGCATGTTCTGTAAACGAGGTGACCATCTTCAATCCAGTTTCCCTCTGCACTCTCATTAAAAGCACGGTTCCGAAAAATCTCTGGAGTGCCGTGACAGCCTTCCGCCATATTCGTTCCCCAGTGACCGTTGATAACTTTGATTGATGCTGGACAGTATTTAAGGCTCACTGTTCAAAGCGTGGTGATCAACCACGGTGTTAGTACTAAACTTAGAAATGCTAATACCAACCGTCAGTAATCTGACCATAGTTTACCCTGAAACTGGTAACCATTCCACCACCAAAGTGGGATTTTGATGGAATATTTCTTTCCGTTGGAATAAAGGCACTAAAGCTGCTGCTCTCCAGACCTCCACAGAGCTCTCTCATGAGTGCCAACTCATATACACGTCTTTAGGTTGAGATATCTTTCAGTCATACGTCTTGGTCATATGGTAGATGTTTATATCCCCACACGTCCTCCTTTCTGAATTGATTACCAAGGACGACACCATTGCCCCTGACACCGGGGGTCTGACAGATGGTCTGCTGGATTGAAGACTGGAGGGGGGGGTTTCCTGGTATTGACAAGCCTTTTTTCAAACCCCACCTGCTGTCCTCGACCCCCACCTACAAGGCGCCTTCCCTCTGTTTGCAAAACGGGGTGGAGGAGGATAAGATCGGATCAATAAGGGTGATGTCGTACTAGACTTCATGGAACCCGTGGAACACAAGTTAAACAATGGAACGGATTAGAAACAAGTGTGACGTCACTGTAGAACATTATTTAAACAGCCAGTAAGTTCAAACAAAGGAGTCCCAGCTCAAATCCCACCACCATACCACTGTAGTGACCCCTGAGAGGGCAGGCAGATGGCCAGCCTGAGGTCACTGTCTTCTTAAAGGCACCTGCAGCCTGTCAGCTCAATATCTGTGCAAATTCCACACAGACGGCAGACGAATTTGGGGGACGTGTGTGTGTGTTATTGTTGGTCGCTATTTACGGTGAGCACTGATGTTGATGGGCTTGATTAACTTTGGATATAGCTACTGAGTGAGTACTGGGACTGACTGAACCACTGGTCTCTTCCTGACACTAGTATGTGGTGGCACTGCACGTTTCTGAGATTCCTCTTTTAGCATAGTAGCAGAGCTCCCTACTGAAATGGTGGTCTTCATCCCAAGATAGAGCAGGTCTCAGATCAGAGTTTAAAGGATTACCTTCCAGTTCCTGTGTATATGGAGCTCCTTTGTGCTCAAGGAGAGCTCGAGATCACTCCATTTCTGCTCCACCTGCTCCTTCTGCTTTCTGAATGATTGAAGCTAGTAGTCGCTAATCATCAGTATGCTATTCCAGTAATGCTAATTGAAAGCTGTGCAAGGTTATTATTAGTAATATTGACTGACCTGTTCCTGTAAAAACCCTTTCTGTAGTCTGCCCTTTAGAGAGCAGCAGCGCCCCCTAGAGACTGAGACAGAATGGAGAATAGCTCAACATCGCTGTTTGGAACTTATTTACGTTATTTATCTGGTTGATCATTCCACGTTTTGACAAACTCCCATTGATTATTGAAGAGCCTTATAGTAGATATATAGATACATACATACATATTGATCCCAAAGGAAATTTAACAGCCAGTAGCAGTTAGACAATTACACAATACAGCACAGTAATACAATGCAATAATAAGGGTGATGCTGTATGAACAAAAGTACAGGCTCAACAAAAATAAGCTATAGATAAATATATCTTATTACAATGAGGCAGGAATATATACAAAAAACCTATCTACACATATACAAATATCACTATAGATGACAAGTAGTAAATATGTAAAAATATGCATTAAGATACCGGAGTATAAAAAGGCAGGGCAATAATAAAAAAGTGTAAGGGGCGCAGGTATCAGCAAATAATGACAAAACTGACAATACAGTAAACATGTGCATATATTGGTATAGTATACATGCATTTATAAAATACATGGAGACAGGATATTAATGTAAATGTGATTACACTAACCTAAAAGCCCACAAAAACTTATTTTTTAAAAATGTTGCCTTAAATGTGGGAAAAGTAAGTGCATGCTAATGGTGAAAATCAGGTAAGACCATGTGATCTGTTTCAAAGATGCACAATATCGTTGCTGTCCACAGAAAAACAAGTATCTCCAAAATGGCAACATAACAGGAGAGGCCAAAAACCTCACTTAATTATAATGTGTGTCATTGGAACCAGACGTCTTTCCAAGCAGTTTTGGGCCATTTCCGTTGGTCCATTGATCAAGAAATTGCCACATAGTGTAAACAGCAGCTGCTGTGTTCATATGATGCACAAAAGTGAAAATGGACAAAAATAGAGATACGTTTTCTTCATAGTCATACGGGCAAAAATTCTTAACTAGGGCACGACACCACATTTTAATTTTTGCTTAGTTTTAAAAGTATTTAAGTGAGATGGATCATTTTCATACATCCTACACAAATGAAAACATAAACTTTGTTTCCAGCACTTACTGTTTATGTACCGAAGCAGTGGGTGGGTGCAAATGCTGTAGATAGGGTTAATTGTACTAGATGAAGAGGCTAATTTAGTCACCAAGTCCGCTAAATCAGTGCAAAACACAACTCAATACAATTCTGGGGTTTGAACCAGACAAGCTTTCCAGCCTTAGAGCGTAAACATGCACTAATCAGAATAAACAGGATTACTAAAGAGAGACTGGGTCAGATGTGGCAAATTTACTCTTAAACACAAAACACATAACATTATGACCACCCCAATGTATCTAAACTCGTTATCCCTTTTATCAGCTCCACTGACCACATAGAAACACTCTGTAGTTGTACAGTTCCAGACTGTAGTCCATCTGTTTCTCTGTATACTGTATTACCCTGTTCTCCAATGGTCAGGACCCCCACAGAGCAGGTATTATGTGGGTACTGGAACTGTAGAACTACAGAGTGCTGCTATATGGTCAGTGGAGCTGATAGAATGGACAGTGAGTGTAGATACAGGTTGGTGGTCAGAATGTTATGCCCGCTAAATTAAGTGGATGCTTTGTGTGGATGTGCTTTGAGGTCAGTACTGACTGAGGTATGTGTGTTTGTGTTGTCCGCAGTACTCTGGGTTCCAGCAGACAGCGGAGAAATGCTTTGTGTGTGGACACCTCATCATGGAGATGGTAAGAGAGATCAGTTTCACTCATGTTTCAAATGTCAACAGCAGCTTTAACACCCACATTCCAGCAGAGTCACACAGAACTTCACTCACACACGTCCAGTGACACTTCTTCCGGATTTGAGTCCATTATTCGGGAGCTTTTGATCTGTTTTTGTTGAGACAGCTCTGTTGAAATGAGGGAACCGTTTGTATCACCAGGGCACACACTGCTTGCCAGCCAGCTTTTGTGTTTGCTTGTATGTAATCAGTTGGTTTCTGTTTATCGATGTAGATCCTCCAGGCTCTGGGGAAGTCCTACCATCCAGGCTGTTTCCGCTGTGTGGTGTGTAAAGAGGGACTGGACGGCGTTCCGTTCACTGTCGACATGGAGAACAACATCTACTGTGTTAAAGACTATCACACGTACGTGCTTCAAACACCATCAAGCACAAGCTTTAAATATCACAGCCTTGTTAAACAGTTCCAGACACATCATCAGTTAAATACTACCAACCACTGACGGTACAAAAATGTCTAGGTCCAGAAGTGTAGTTAAAGGGGAATTTCACCTGAAATTCAAAATATCTGTAAAATTAAATTAAATTTTGTTCAGCTTTATTGTCATTATACCAATACGGGGTTGTACGGTATAGCAGAACGCTGGCTACTTCTCCAGTCTCTGCAGTGATTAAAAAGAATAGATGAATTTTAAGTACAGTGCAAAGACAAATAGACACATTACAGTATGTGCATAAACAGTAAGACACATGCAAAATGTCCAAGAGCAGCAACTGTACATCAGTATGTTAAAGTACTGGAACTGAGGTGCAAACAGCAGTTAGCATATACAGGAGAGCGAAATACAACTTGTGTAAGTGTACATGTAGGAAAGTACAGCATGTTGAGGTAGCCAGGTGTGCAGGTAAGTTAGGTAGTGCAGTGCAGGTGTGAGCATAGCAGCTCAATATTCAGGTGAACAGGTAAAACAGCTTGCAGTATGGATGTACAGTATGTAAGATATACAGCTGTGTTGATGGACAAATAGATTGTGACGAGCGCTGAGCTGAAATCAAGGCGAGGTTAATTTAACAGATTTGTAGGCAGACGCAGCAGCAACCAGAGCAAAGCGTACATAACAGAAGGGCAAGGCAGAGTCAAAACCAAACAAACAGTCAGGTCGGCAACGGTACCAAAATGGCAAAGACAAAAGAGGAATCAGAGAATGAAGAGAAGAGTGGCAATACTTCACAATGAGCCAGTCTGAGAGAGGAGTATTTGTACTAACAGACTAGATGAGAATCAGGTGCGTGTAATTAGACAAGGATCTGGAAAACGGAACAGGATCGGAGGATTGTGGACATGTGACAGTGACGTCATCGGGTGGTGGGTTATGGGAAATGGAGTCGGAGGTGAGAGGAGAGCCAGCAGGCGTGACAACAGCTCAGAAGTTCAAGTATACAGATCTAGTTAAAGTGCAAGTGCACACAGTGTTTGTGGGCTGGGGTGATCAGGGCTAGTAGCCGTCTATAGTGTTCCAAGTGGTTTGAAGTAAAATTATTAAGTATAGAGAAACTCACCAAATTCCTTACAGTGGTGGTGATGGGAACCAGGGGTCTCCATGTCTACAACACTCATATAGACACTTTATATGCTAAACCACCAGTGAACCTACATGTGTCCTCTGAGCTTTATAGCATGTATAATAGTGATAAATCTTGAGAAGTATAGTTCTTATTCTGCCTCACAGTGTCCTACGTGTACCCCTCTGGCATGAATGGCTTTTAAACATACTTGTTTTAGGCCAAAAGCCTACCTGAGAACTTCAGTAAACGATGTGTCAGAGATACAGGATATTCTGAACCATATAATGTTTCTGTGTGGGAGCTTTTAGAGGCATTGAACTGTTAAGGCGTCCGGTTCCTGTTACCACCTCTTTTAAGAATTCTGATCAGGTTTCTCTAGAACAGAGCATTTCAGATCACTCTGGATTTACATCTTGATAATTTAGCTTTGCAGACTTTTTGAGAAAAACAGTTGGTGGAGTTCCCCATTAACGTTTTGGGTGAGGCCGCTTTCAGTTACTCATTTGGCCTAATGTTTTCCTACCTGGCTTGTGGAGTTAATTGTTTTTGTTTACATATTTGTGTTCATATTAAAATTGCTGTTATGGTGCCTCTATAGTGTTAATGAATAACATACATGTGTTAAAGGAATGGTTTGGTGAGGAATGAAAGTTTTCCGTTTTTCCCAGATGTAGTCAATTAGCCTGCACATGTAGTTAGCCTTGGAGCTAACAAGGGCTAACAAACAGTAGAAGTCAGTAGTCACCTGAACCTTTTCTGTAAATGCGCCCCTCAGAACTTCTCTCAACTTGGTCAAACCACATACAGATCTTTTATTCAGGTCAGTGTCTAGTCAGAACTCAGCACATCAGCTGTTTGTCTGAAATTCATACCTGCTGCTTTCAGCTACAAGTTGAAGTTTTGTTCATTCGTATAGCTCAGTCTGTGCCACCATAATGAAGACCTGGATCAGATCTGAAAGAAGTTTGGGGGACGTATTAGCAGAAATGATTTGGGTGTCTATTGACTAGAAGTGTTTGTTAGCAATTTTAGCCTCAGAGCTCCAGCACTAAACTAAAGAAACACAGTTTGGACATCAAACATGTCCCAGGTGATCGACTACATCTGAGGTAAGCTTAAATTTGTCCTTCCTTTTATTGTTAGTCCTCCACTAGGTGGATGGACATGTCAGTTGTGTCTGAAAGGCTGGTGCTGGTTGGCTCTGATGGTTATGAACCTCTGTAGATGTTAAATTTGAAGACGTCCTTCTTTTTCTGCTCGCTCCACAGTGTCTTTGCCCCAAAATGTGCCTCCTGTAGCCAACCCATCCTCCCAGCTGAGGTAAAGACTCTACCCTTACTCTCACTTTACACTCTGTTCTGCATCACAGTCTGTTCAGATACTGAGTGCATGTGTATTTCCAGGGCTCGGAGGAGACCATACGTGTTGTGTCCATGGACAAAGACTACCATGTGGAGTGCTATCACTGTGAGGTAAGACCATGCTTCACCTTTGCCATGTCCAGATTTAAGGCCATTCTATCTGTTTAAAGGTGCCGTAGAAGCATTCATTCAGCCTTTTGAATTGTTCTCTGATGTTCTACATGGAAGGTATGTGACTTTGGTCAGTGATGCGGTTTTATACTGTGCCCACGCTATGATCTGGTCCTAGAATGAAACAAGCTTTTTCCCTTTGTTGGTGAGCTCATGAATAATCAGATGAGCTCTGCTCTGTTTGGCCAGGTTACAGCAAGACACCGCCCATGATGATCACAGATACACAACATGTGGAAATAGACTAAATAAAATGAACCTCCACCTAAATAAGCTCCGCCCTCATACTATTTAGTTAGCTATGCTAGTTAGCTTGCTATGCTAGTAGCTAACGTTACCTATACTAGCTACTGGCTTTCCATCTGGACATTAACACACAGTAGATTAAAGTTGTTCCTCACTATGGAACTCTCAGTTTAAGGTGATCTGCTTCATCCGGCAAACACGGATACAATCACACAGCTCGGCTGCTGCTTGCAGGCTGCTGTTGGGGTTGTGATGCTAATAAAGGTGGAGCTGCTCCTCTTTTCAGTCTCTTCAGGGTCAAACGCTGAGCAGAGCTGCTCTATGTTATCCAAGAGTTTGGGAAACTGTCCGGAGTGGAATGTGCACAGCAAACTAACATCTTTAATTCAGAGTTGTCCCGGATTTTGTTTTAGATATGGGAGCCGAAGTTAGCATTCTTCCTTTCCGCCTTAAATCCACCATGTACCGCTGACCGTTGGGTTCCTTGGGAAGGGAATGAAAAGTGCCGACATCCCCTTCCTAGCCTGGAACGCTGGATTTCTCCACACAGTCCACCATGTTGGTTCTGTAGCTCCGTTGTGGTTGTGCGTAAATGTGGGGGGTGTAAATATTAATGAGTCGGTTCCGAAACAGTTTAGGGGAATTTGGGAATTGGCCTGTTTCCCGTACCTCTTTTGGAAATGCAGGATTTGTTTATGAAGGAAGAACAACAGTGTTTGAGGGTCACGGTATGTCAGTTCTATGTACTGAACTCTCCTTATTACACCATCACAGTGTACATACAGCTGTACAGTCGATGATGTCTTTAGGCTGTAAAGGTTCTCTAAGTTCGGCAGCTTTCACAGGAGCTGCTGAATAATAAGTCTGGAATGTGAGGGGATAAAACAAGATTTGGGCTGGCAAGTAAGGTTCCTCTGCTGAACACGTCTTGAAGTCTGTAGGAGTAGGGTTTACATGTGCTCAGGGAAAGAAACAGGCTGTGGGCTGCTGTGTGCAATGTGTGTATGTAGAGCAGAGAGGAACACACTCCGAGTGCTGCTATAAATCATTTACCAGCACTGTTCACACTCTCTGTTAAACTTTGGGTTTAATCTCAGCGACCGCATGATGATGCCTTTCAGCTTCGGAAAACAATTCCTCACATTCCAGCGCTAAACAGGACATATTCTAACTGCCTAGGTGTGATGCCCACCTCTTCTTGCTGTAAATCGAATGGTGATGGCAGAGCCTCGGCTTGTTCCAAGGTTCAGAGAGTTTGTCTTCCCGCTTCCAAAGAGCCGTTATTAGAATGTCTCTACCTGTGAAATATCTACCCCCCCCACCCGCCCACTGTAACGTCATTTAGCACACTCGTTTATTTTAGCTTCCTATCCATGCTCAAAATATAAAGGACATGAAGTCCATCACTATGACAACAGCTGAGCTGCGTGTGCGTTTGTGTGATCTGTCTTTCAGGACTGTGGCCTGCAGTTGACTGACGAGGAGGGCCACCGCTGTTACCCGTTGGACGGTCACCTGCTGTGCCACACCTGCCACCTGCACCGGTTAAAAACACCTGGCCCTGCCCAGCCGCCACCCAGCTACCCGCTTCACGTCACTGAGCTGTGAACACACACAGACACACACACAATGATGAGTGTGTGTCAACGAGGGACCCCACTTTCTCTCCTCCTAAAGCGGCTGCATGGCTGCTGCAAGCATCCACCACCTTCTCCGAAGCAAGTGAATGTAAAGGAAAGTCTAGAACGGCTCTCTCTCCCCGGGCTACTGTGTGCCGTCTCCCTCCATTCTCCACAGCCACATCATTTTTTGCCTCTCCAGCATGAATCCGGCAGTCCTGAAGCCTGAGCCTGGAGTGATGTCACAGATTTAACCTTTGACCTTCACAGACTGGCCCCGGAGAACAGCTTACGTGGGATGGAAGTGATGGACTGATGTGAGGCCAGCGTGGGGCCAGTGGAGAACCAGCCAGCATGGGGCCAGTGCAGGGCAAGCATGGAGCCAGAGCAGGACCAATGTGGAGCAAATCCAGGACAACAGGGTGGCAAATGCAGGGCCACCATGGGGCCAGAGCGGGACCAACTTGGAATGCATTTCCAGCATTGGGCCAGTGCACACCCAGTGCAAGGACAGTACAAAGCCAGCACTGACCTCCATCCACAGCCAGGCGATAGGTCATTCCATAAGCATAAGCCACGGTGTCTGCCACCACTTAGCGAATCCCCAGAACACCAAGACTACAGGACAAACCACCGCACAGCTGCATTCCGAGAGAGAGAGAGAGAGAGAGAGAGAGAGAAAGGAGTGAAGAGGGAGAAATATGACATTTAAAGCCTTGGAAGTGGCCTTTCACTGAGAATCTCGCACTTAACAATTTCTTCACTCATTGCCTTCAAGTTGCACCATTACTGTGTGTTTGTGTGCTTTTGTGTGTGTGTGTGTTGTGATGGTGGTGAAAGATACAGTTCCTCACCATGTACACACCTCACACCGGTGTGCCAGGCAGGCAGCCACTGTTTTGCTGTTTGGTACACGTTCCTTAAGTTGCTAGAACAACACACTTGAGAGAGACTAACCCGCAAACACGTGCTGTGTTAACAAGACCACCAGACGAGTTAGCTGCACATTGCTGTCATGTTTCATACTCAGCTCTCTATTTCACAGACCTTTTCTACAGATGGATGTAGAGGAATTGCTCCATATTTTTCTGACATCACTTTTTCTGACTGAGGTCGGTCAGTGTAAGTTCCAACATGGGCGTATTTGTGTTCTGACGTCGGCGTGTCGACGTGTCTTAGTGCCTCTATGTCTCTAAGACGAGTGTGTTGTTTCTGAGAGCCGGGATTGGACTACTTCCTGACACTGGCTTGTCTGGGAGGCCGTGCTGTAGAGGGATGGAGCAGAGAGGAGAGCTGTTCTGCTGGTTTTGCTTTGTGTTTCGTTGGTCTGAGTGTGTTTGAAAGACGTAGGGGTCTTCTGTTGGTGCTGCAGGGTGCTGGATTCACCTAAGCTCCACAGAGGCTACCTGCCCTTGACCCACATTGGTTTACGGGACTTGGAAACAGTACAGAGAAGAAAACCGATAAAACCATATGAATACATCAGTATTTTTCACAGAACTGAAGCCAGAAGAGGAATAAACACAGAGTGTAAAGGTTGTTTGAAACTGCTGTTAGCAGTGTAGTTATTTCATTCCAGGTTGGGGTTTTTAGAGTGAGCCTTTATGAAGCCTATTAACCGTGCCCTAACTGACGTCTCATCCGTGATTCCTTGAGAGCAGTTTGTCTGTATCCCATATATTACCGGCATCAGGCAACACAAATTCAGCCCGAATTTGTCACAATTTTGTTATGTTCCATCGAATTTCCTGCAAAGCAATGCTAACATGATACCAAGATGCTAACGGCTAGCGCTTACTACAGCAAAATAGCAGCTCACTACAGCTAAAACAGTTCTTATCACATTTGTTACCTCACGTTCTCTTTGAAGGATGGGCAGTCCATACTGTTCTCTTGGTGTTTCCCCAAGAAAGTCATTATTTCTTTGTTTTCAGCATCACACAGAATGTTTCTGTACCAGTTATTGATTATTTATTGACTAATATAGCACATATATAGCATATAAACGTAGGGGTAATGTTATTGACTACACTCGATTACTAAAGGGCTATTGATCGATTTAGATGCTTACCAGAGGCTACAGATTTGTCCTGATTTTAGGGAGTAAGGTATATTCCTGTTCATAGGTCATCAGAATGACGGGGTGTAGAATCATTTTGTAGGTCATTCTTAATATGCAGTGACAACACTGAGAAATGACCTTGTTAGCAGAAAACAGCTGATTAACCGGCAAAAATAGCTACGGTTGGGTTAAAATAGCAGCAGCAGCAGCGAATCATCTGTGTTGTGTTTGTACTTTGTCCAATAGGAGGACAGATGCTCTCGGGCTCAGACTGTAACAACTGTACTACAACATGAAGCAGCGCGACAAACATGCTGACCACCGCAGTTTAAATCACACCTGTGAAAGTATTACCTCAAGTTCTCGTTGAAGGATAGACAGTCCATATGTGATATTTAGCCCAGAGTAAGAGCAGGGATGACGTTATTGGCTTTTGATTTCATTTACAGTCAGTTTCTGAAGGGCTATTGATCATTTTAGATACCTACACCAAACATTAGATATAGAATCATTTTTAGATCATTAGGTCTCTGGAATGAAATGATAACATTATTGATCACTGCAGATTTTAAATGAGGGTTTCACTCTGGAGGGTTACAGTCATGTGGTTTTAGTTCTGTGAAATATACTGAGTTTTTTAGCTTTTGTTTTTTGTTTCCTGTTAAACGTTTTCTAGGTGTTTTATAGCCCCCTTGGTGAAATTCCATGCTTTGCTGATTACAAGTAAAATGTCCTGTACAGAGAACACGCATTGTAATGCACAGTTACTGTTGATTGGCCAAAATGTGGCGTAACGTGCAAAAGTTTCAGCACATTTTATTTATGTTTTGTGTTTATTTTGTGTCCGGCATGTTAAACAAAGCAAATGAATAGAAATTGTGCGGTAAAATGTTTATTAAAAATGACATATTTAAGTGTGTAGTTCTCTGTAAGAGGACGTGCTAGCATACACAGTCGAATCACATTATTATGACCACTTTGTTCTGTCGATGGCGACAGCGCGTAGCTTATGAAGGAAGTCACATGTTGTGATCTGACTTGGTGGGTATTCAAGGTGTGCAATAGGCACTCTAAACCAATTTGGGAGTGACATGCTGATGGTCTTCCCTGTACGACGATGCAACATGTCACACGGCTAGAAATGTCTGACATTGGTTGGAAGAACTTGACCAAGACTTCCAAGTACTACCGTGGCTCCCTAATTCCCCATACTTGAACTCAATTGAGCATCTGTGGGACCACCTCTATCGTCATGTTCACTCTATGGATCCTCCCCCACGCCCCCTCCAGCAGCTGTGGGATGCACTGCAGTCAGCATGACTCCAGATACCTGTGACAACCAACCAGGACCTTACCGAGTCACTCCCAGCCCGTCTAACTGCTGTCCGTGCTGCACACGGTGGTTATAATAATGTGAGTCAACTGTGTATTTCCACTTCCATCACCCGAACGTGGAATTTGACCAAACTGTTGTATGTGACTGTACGTGAATGTAGCAAGCGTTTCCACCTGCATTAGTGGCAGGACCACTCAGTGCCTTCTTGCTTTGGTTTGAGTGCTGTGGGCAGCCCTGGAGCCACGACAGCCGCCGCCTGGCCTCCTCTCAGCTCTCCACCGTTACGGGTCCTGCTGTAATACTACTGAGCTGCCGGGCGTTCAGAAACGGAGGAAGTGTTGAAGCTTTAGCCAGTCCTGACTGCACCCTCGCTCCACCGCCATCATCGTCTATAACAGACACCGTACTGTGTTGTATGGCGGAGTTCACCTGCCCCTTCTCTCCCACATGGAACACGTATCACCAGCCCGCCCTTGTATTTGGACCAAGGAGATGGGTTTAGCTCCAGAACGGCGGTTTGTTTGTTTTCTGAGATGGTGAAGAAATCGCACCCTGAACTCTTCTCGAATCATTCCCTGACAGGCCGAAACGTAACGACTGAAAGAAGTGCTATTTACTCCTCCACAATGTCTTAATACACGTTTAAACTGTACTACTATTTCATAGAACACGGATAGAGTCCCTGTAAATAAGCAGCGCTAGCTTTTTTAAATGATTGTTTTCTGCTTCTATTGGAAACGACAGTGAGCTGTAGCTTTGTTCTCGTGTAGTTCTCAGAAAGCACATCTCGCCTTCTGTTGTATCACTTTTTGTTTTTGTTTTTGTATCGTTCAATGTTCTGATTTCCTAGATATTTCATGAATAAGAAAAGGAAAGTAGATTTATTTATCTAAACATGAAAAGTTTAAAGTTATTTAATGTATTAAAAGTTGGGACGTATCATTTAACCGTAGATGATATAATCTGCTTTTTCAATAAAGTGGTTTTGTAGTTAACTTAATCCGGATCACTGTGGTTGTTTTTGAGAGTCACTGGTGTTTTAAACGTTATCAGATTAGTCTGCGTAAATACTGGGTGTGTATTTTGCTCATTTTCCGTGTTCATTGATTTTTTATTTCCAGGCTTTTTTAAAATGTGTGAGAAATTGATGGATAAAAAACCTGCTTATGTTCCCCCTCTGTCTGAAACGCTCTGTTAGAGCTCCTGTGTCTTTAAGCCCCGCCTCCTGATGAGCCCAGAGTGCAGACAGACCCTTCTCCCCTGAGCAGCGGTGGCTTATTCCTACAAAGGTGTCGGTTCCACCAAATCAGCATCTTCTCAATGTGGCTGAACAGCTGAACAAACTTCTCCTGCCCTGAATCCAGTTTCCAGTCCTGGTCGTTTACTGGTAGCTTTGACACTAAATGGCCGATCAGTTACATAAGCGGTTCAGTTAATGAGCAGTTACTGCGAAATTGGAATCAGGGTCCAGATTTGAAAACGCCTGTTCTGAGATTTCGTTAAAGCGCCTTTAGCTTTGAGTACAGCGCATGTTGGCCATGGAATTGTTTTGACGGTCTTAAGCAAAGCCACGGCTTTTTCCATCGCTCCAGAGTCCAGTCTTTATGCTCCCTAGCAAATTCAAACCTTTTTCCGAAGAATTGAATTGAATTGAACATGGAAATGGATTCTTTGGTTGAGGTGACATGGTAAATGTGACCCACAGTGCCTACATTGAGCTGCTGGACAAAGGGGGTTTTACCTGTTGCTCGTCATCTTACCGAGGAACATAGCATTCCTATCCCGGTATTCCGAGATGACAGTTCCTGTGTTCACAGGGGCTACATATCGTCGCTGTCCAAAGAAAAACAAGTATCTCCAAAATGGCAATTTTACAGGAGAGGGCAGAAACCTAACGTAACTTTAATGTAAGTCAACGGAACCGGACTTTTGTCCAAGCAGTTTTTGGGCCATTTCTGTTGGTCCATTAATCATGAAAGTGTAAACAGCAGCTGCCGTGTATAAATGATGCATAAAAGTAAAAATCAACAAAAATGGAGATACGTGTTTTTCTTTGGACAGCGACGATGTCTGACTGATTGGCATGATGAACGTCCAGGAGCATTCACACATCTGGACTGGCCCACCAAATCCCCAGATTTGAATCATCTTGGAAATCTGTATGAACTACCTGGAACGACCAGTAGAACGCCAGGGAAGGCATCCACCAAATCTGGCCCAACTGACCCATTCTTTGCTGTAAGAGAGTGTCTGAACACTGATGTGGCTACATCCAGGAACTTGTCCAGTACATGCCAAATCCAATCCCAGCTGTTATTGGTGCTGGTGGAGGAGTTACACACTGTTAGGAACATTTCAGTCACAGGGGACTCGTTATTCCTAATGTGAATGATTAATATTCAACCTAATGGCCTCACGCACACATGACATTCCTTGTTGGGAAGACTGACATCTAAGGCAGTGATAACGGAGACCCAGAGATCACCAGTCAAAGGCATGGTGGAGGGCATGTGAGGGGTCCTTAATGATCGAAAGGAGATGATTAGTCTCAATAACAAGTGGTTTTCTCATGTCCACGCAGCTGTTTAGACCCAATCCCATGAGTTCTAGTCATGTAGGAATGCTCTTACTCTCACTGTTAAACATTTTCTCCTGTTCCACTCCCCCAGGCACTGGGGTGATCTCCGATCATGGTCATTCAGGATTTCTCTGGTTCTCCAGTCTCTTTCCAGGTGTTAGTAATGTGCTGGACAATTTTGTAGCCAACTCAAGTCATTCCAGCGTCATTCCATCCTCCTTGTTGTTTTCCTTGCTAAGAAAGTCCAAACGATCCTCGAGTCCCCTCCACGAGAACCTATAACAGCTGTGACTGGATTTGGCATGGACTGGACAAGTTTCTGGATGTAGGCCACGTCAATGTTCAGACACTCTTTGGTGGGCCAGATTTGGTGGATGCCTTCCCTGGCACAATTCCGAGGAGAATTCCCTGTAGACTGGGATTTTAGCCACTGCTGGTAGACCCGTATGACCGTACGCTTCCATACACCTGCAGATTCAGCTACTTCCTTCACACTATGGTCTTTGGCACGCCCAAATGCAGTCACTCCTTTTAGCCAATCATTAACATCTGCTCTGGAGCCATTTTCCACACATGGAACGAGACATTCCCTGCACTGTACCACCTCTTCCCAATCTGTGGATCCCGTCACTCACACCCCACAGGGATTTATAGCCCCATCATCCTTTTGCAGCGTCATCTGCAGGAGCCTGAAGTTACTACCACCTTAAACACACAGGTGAAATCCCTGATTTCTCTTCAGTGTCTGGAACAGCTCTGTCTGCTTAACGGGTGACTGTTAACCCCTGAAACTGCCTACATGTTCACATTCAGTAACTCCTGTGAAACTTCGGAGTGACCTGGGAATTGAGGCGTTTGGGCCCTTATGAACCCTTTGATCAATGTATCTCAACCCTGGTCCTGGAGGCAGCAGGGGGTGTTACCAGTGACCAGGGCAGGGTGCCTCCAAGTCCAGGCCGGAGAAACACTGCCTTTGGATGTTAAGGGCTTAATAAACCGCAGCTGATGGAATTATACCATAACACAGGCCAGGAGGATGACCACTCTGCTCTCTCTCGTTATTAGGCCCGTGAGATGTCCAGTGCAGTGCTTTCCCTGAGAAGTCCCCGACTGGCTTTCCAGTGCCGTCAGTGAGATCACAGTGTTTACTCAACAATGCTATCGCCACCCATCAGTGCGCGTGCTGTTATGGGGCTGTAATCAAGACCCTGCACGCAAGTGCCCCCGCCCCCGGTTAGTCCCGTCCCAGAGCAGTCCCAGAGTGAGGGAGCACTCAATAATGCCCGCCCTGCCCTGATGCCAGATAAGCGCCGTCCCCGGAGGTATCAGCTAAACTGCCACGATTGCTGCTGGAATGTTTTTGGCCAGAACTCCAGAACTGTTCCAGAACTTCAGTTGGACCAGTTCCAAGTTCCAACAGATATATTCTAACATGAGTACACCTAGCAGAACTGAACCTCACAGTGTATAGTAACTCAGTAAGTGTAATGTGTTAGTGTACTGTAAGTAGCGTGTCGGTGTACAGTAACTCAGTAAGTGTAATGCGTTAGTGTACTGTAAGTAGCGTGTTGGTGTACAGTAGCTCGGTAAGTGCAATGCGTTAGTGTGCTGTAAGTAGTGTGTTGGTGTACAGTAACTCGGCAAGTGTAATGCGTTAGTGTGCTGTAAGTAGCGTGTCGGTGTACAGTAACTCAGTAAGTGTAATACGTTAGTGTGCTGTAAGTAGCGTGTCGGTGTACGGTAACTCGGTAAGTGTAACGTGTTAGTGTACTGTAAGTAGCGTGTTGGTGTACACCTACACTGAGCTGATTAAGAGTCTTGTTCCAGAAATGATAATAGGACATTAGAGCCATAATAAATCATGCTCCTGTTACTCTCCATACTGAAGTACATCTGAAGGTAAATACTTTAGTACTGTTACTCCAGTGGAGGTCTAAAGGGAGGAACTGACACTGACACTGGAGGAGTATTGTACCTTGGAGATCTCTACTTTAACTCAGCTACATGGTCTGTGTACTTCCCCCACTGCTGCTGAAACTCCAGTTTTGGTCTGGATTAAGGGGATAAGACTTCAGTTTGGGGTCAAGTTTGCCTACGACTGTAGGTCACAGCGCTTTGTCACTGTCCACTAAGACGCTGCGTCTCCAAAACAGCAGCTTTGTAGGGAAAAATGAGGAGAATCTGAATGTTCAGCATCAGTTAAGCCCAAAAGCCCAAACTTCAAAGCCCTGAGGTTTTCCTCCGAGTTGTAATGCTGTCTGAGAACGCAGAAGGGAGTGTCCCAGTGTTAATTAGGTCATAAAGTAGCCGGACAATGGCCAAGATAATCTTAATCTCCCCAATCCTATTCCAGACTTAATCTAGTGTCTGAGCTGATCTGGATCTGCGCCTAAACACACACACACACACACACACACACACACAAACACTAACCCTCCAACACACACACACACAAACACTAACGCTTCAACACACACACACACACACAAACACACTAACGCTTCAACACACACACACAAACACACTAACGCTTCAACACACACACACACACACAAACACTAACCCTCCAACACACACACACACACACACACACACACACACACACACACACACACACACACAAACACTAACGCTCCAACACACACACAAACACTAACCCTCCAGTACACACACACAAACACTAACCCTCCAACACACACACAAACACTAACCCTCCAGTACACACACACAAACACTAACCCTCCAGTACACACACACAAACACTAACCCTCCAGTACACACACACAAACACTAACGCTTCAACACACACACAAACACTAACGCTTCAACACACACACACACACACACAAACACTAACCCTCCAAAACACAGACACACACACACACACACAAACACTAACACTTCAACACACACACACACACACACAAACACACTAACGCTTCAACACACACACGCACACACACAAACACTAACCCTCCAACACACACACAAACACACAAACACTAACTCTCCAGTACACACACACACACACACACAAACACTAACCCTCCAACACACACACAAACACTAACCCTCCAGTACACACACACACACACACACACACACACACACACACACAAACGCCAACCCTCCAACACACACACAAACACTAACCCTCCAACACACACACACAAACACTAACTCTCCAGTACACACACACACACACACACACAAACACTAACTCTCCAACACACACACAAACACTAACCCTCCAGTACACACACACACACACACACACACAAACGCCAACCCTCCAACACACACACACACAAACGCTAACACTTCAACACACACACACACACACAAACACACCAACGCTTCAACACACACACACACACACACAAACACTAACCCTCCAACACACACACACACTAACCCTCCAGTACACACACACAAACACACACAAACACACTAACGCTTCAACACACACACACAAACACTAACCCTCCAACACTCACAGTACACACACACACCTTTCACAGCGCGCAGACACACACATACACAGCAGTGCAGCAGAGTTCTGGCTTTCTTTTACAGTGAACTGTTTTTGTCTTGCTAGTTAAAGTAGAACTCCACCACAATTTCTAAAAGTCCTTCAGAGTGGGTTTGGTGTGAAACGCTCCATTAGAGAAACTTACTGAGTCAGAACTATTCACAGTGGTGGTGAAGGTAACCGGACGTCACCCTCTAAAAGCTCCATCACGGAAAGTTACGCTGCCTGATGTCTGAGACGCTGTTTATGATGACAAAAATCTTTTTGATGATGTCACCGCACACCAAATAATATTAACATTGATAGTAATAACGTCGTGTTTCAGCCTCCACCTCTCACCACCCCCACCTATAAAGGAGACAAAGTGTCAGTGAGCTCAGAGACCCTCCTTATGCATGAGTATGCATCACTTACAGGTATGACGATGTTATGATTTCTCCTTCAGGCTGACTTTAAGGTTTGATTGGGCCTCCTCATTCATCTCTGTAGCGGAGGCCTGTAATAGAGGTGCTGCTGTTTATTAGAGGGAGGGAGGAGAAACACAAAGAGCCCATTATACAAGACGGTGGGTGCTGCTGGGTACCTCAGCAGGGTGGAGGGGTGTGGGGTTGAGAGGTGGTCTGTGCACTGAGAAACACTTTCAAGGTGAGCTCATGCTGTGTAATAACACTAGTGCTCCATTCTTCTCAGGAGACTCACTGTCAACTCCTCAAAGAGACACACCTCCAAAGTTCAGTCTTAGAAGCTGGTTTAGCTTTTCCTGCTTCTTCTCACCATCCACATAACCCAAAACACACTCCGTGGTGTTGAGGTTCTGGACTCTGGGGTGGTTGGTCCATTGTTCTGAGAACACCAGCAGCAGCCTCTTTGTTGGATGTGTGTGTCTCCTTTTCTCAGTGAGGAGCTTCTTGAACAGCTACACCTCCTTTCAGACCTCCATAGCATTGAGGTGAGTCTTCTCACAGTGGAAGAAGGATGGACAGGAACACCTGGGGATGTTCTCAGATCTGAAGAAGGAGTGGATCTTGATGAAGTAGGCATGTGTATAACTGAAGTCACAGTTTGCCTCATGCTATTGTTTTAAGCTTCCCTTGCTTTGCTAGCTACGTTAGCCTTGTAGCTGCAGTGGAAAGCTACTCCGGAATGCCGGGTGGGACAGAGCTCCGGTGGTAGAGGAAGAAGAGATGGAGGTTATTTTCTGTGGCAGTGTTTTGACTGATTCCACTCCACGCTACAGTGACTCACTATCGCCTCTTCAGGTACAAAGTGGTGTTAAGAGACAGGATGGGCCGGGGCTAGCTGCTTAGCATGCTAACTTCAGTCGATACCTCTGCAACACGATAGATTGACGTCTTCAACGTCCCATAAAAAACGTTCTTTCTTTATATTGTGTTGTTAAGTTTAGTTACGTTTGGAATGTTTTGAACTGGAAATCTTACATATTGCTCCTTTAAAGGCACAGTAACCCAAACAGCCAGATTAATCCTAATGTCACGTTTCCGGGTTTCCTGACCACCTCTGATCTCCCGGACTCCTTCTCCCAGAATACCCTTCTCGATGACATCACTGCTACATGCCCCAAAACACCCACTCATACTCCACTTCTGCGCTCTAGGTCACCAGAGTACCGATTTGCCGCCGGCACCTCATTTCTCAGCCGCTATATAAACTCCACCCACATCCACCTTGCGAAGTATTGCCAAACCCAGTTTGCATACCGAGGGTTTCTCTTGATCTCTGCTACTACCGTTCTCGACCTCCCTTTGTTTACTCTACTCTCGCTTCCGGATTCCCCTTCTGTTTCGTTTGCCTTCCTTGTTTGCTGTCTCTGTGCTTTGACCTACCTGCCTGCTCTCTCGATTCCTCTTTTGATCTCCCTCTGGTTCTGTTCACTGGCCATTGGACTCGCTGGTCTTTTCGACCCTGGCTTGTCTTTCTCGTTCTCCCTCTCTCAGCCTCAGCTTGGTTACCATTGCTCTGTGTTTACTGTTGAGCCCGAATATCCTTGTGTCTAATAAAGACTACTTGACTTTTAGCTTGGCAAGCATCGAAGTCACTTTGTTCCTGACACCTAACCGCTAACGAGAGGCTGGAAAATCTTGACTTGAAATGAATTGTGAGTTTTGAACTATTTGTATGCCTCTGAAATGCCTTCTGAAACACACAAAAGCATATTATTAATAATAGTAATAATGCCGTGTTTCAGCCTCTGCCTCCCACCACCCCCACCTTTAATGGCGAAAAAGCGTTCAGTGAGCTCAGAGACCCTCTCTGATACCCAAGTATGTTTCACTCACATGTACATAACGGTATAAAAATAAAAAATCATACATATTGCTCCTTTAAAGGCACAAAAATAGCCTGATTATTTCTGACATAGTGCCCTTTAACCAAGTCACAGCTTGCCTCATTGCTTGCTAGCTATGTAGGTGCAGTGGAAAGCTACTCTGGAATGCCAGGTGGGACAGAGCTCTGGTGGTAGAGGAAGAAGTAATGGAGGTTATTTCCTGTGGCAGTGTTTTGAAAGGCCATTTGACCATCAGCAAACCAGTAATATGTGACTAGCAAGAAGGTACAGAGTGTATCTGTTATTTTCAGAAGGGACACAAAGAGACCATTATACTAGGAGATGGCTGCTGGAGTGTACCTCCGAGGGAGCTAGCGGACGGGGGGAGCGGCGGTACGTGGGCGCTTAGGTGTCTAAAAAAGCCTGAAGTATGAAAATTGTGGGGATAGAAGACGCCTTTCATTTGATCTCCTCTAAAGCAAAACCTCCTTTATCTACACTGACCATATAGGACACTCTGTAGTTGTACAGGTCCAGACTGTAGTCCATGTTCTTCAATGGTCAGGACCCCCACAGGACCACCACAGAGCAGGTATGATGTGGGTGGTGGATCATTCTCAGCACTGCAGTGACACTGACGTGGTGGTGGTGTGTTAGTGTGTGTGGTGCGGGTGTGAGTGGATCACACACAGCAGTGCTGCTGGAGTGTTTAAACACTGTGTCCACTCACTGTCCACTCTATTAGACACTCCTAAGTTGCGCGTCCACCTTGTAGATGTACAGTCAGAGAGGATAGCTCATCTGCTGCTGCTCAGTGCAGTGTTGGTCATCCTCTAGGCCTTCATCAGTGGTCACAGGACGTCTGCCTGCATATAGTCCTGCGTGGTGCAGCCGTCTGCCAATGGTGCTGCACTAACAGGATGACTCATGGAGGCATCGCTGCTCGCTGAATGTCTGTAATCGTGGCTGTTGGGTCAGTCAGGTACAGAGATAAGACCCGTCCTTGCTTACATCACATGCGTGGCCGAGCATGAAACTTGAATCATTAGCATGTCTCACAATGTCAAACCTACCCAAGTTTCATTCCTGTCAGCTGATTCCTTCTGGGTGCAGCTGTTCTTTTGATGTTGAGTGTATGAACAAATTCTCTGCTTAGTTCGGTTGATCAGTAACTGAGAACATTCCAATTCAGAGGGCAAGGTGTCCTGAAACTTGTGACAGCACACTATGTCTGTCTTCAGCACAGAAATGGAATTCCAGTCCCAGCGGGACCCCGTTTCTACGGCCTTTATGCAGCAAAGGGCCAGGGACCACCCAACAGGGCTGACCACAAGGCTGGGCAAAATGATTAGTCCTGCCCATGTACTGACGCTGACCTTTATGTAACTGTGCAGGCCGTGGGAACTGGAGGCAGTTTCACTCTGTGTCTTGGCGGAATGATCTGTGGGATCTCTGCACCAGGACTGTATAGCCGAGGAAATTCATGCCGGAGCCTGCGTGTCTGAGAATCAGATGTTTGGGAAGCATGTAGTCTGAATACGAGGAGCTTTTCTGCGGTCATTCAGACAAAACAGGCTGTAAAACGCTCATCATTTTGGCCTAATTCAGGAATTTGGGCCTTCCTTGAATTCATTGTTTACTTTGTGAGGGACCACATACATATCAGTGAGAAGTCACGTCCATGCCGGCACTTGGTTATAAGAAGTGGGCTTAAAACCAAGTGCCCTCAGCAGAGCTGCACTATATTGCCAAAAGTATTCACTCACCCATCCAAATCTTTCAGGTGTTCCCATCACTTCAATGGCCACAGGTGTATAAAACCAAGCACCTAGACATGCAGACTGCTCCTACAGACATTAGTGAGAGAATGGGTCGCTCTCAGGAGCTCAGAGAATTCCAGCGTGGTACCGTGATAGGATGTCACCTGTGTAAAAGTCCAGTCGTGAAATTTCCTCACAATTTCCTACTAATTATTCCACAGTCGACTGTCAGTGGGATTATAACACAGTGGGAGCGATTGGGAACGACAGCAACTCAGCCACAAAGTAGGAGACCACCTACAATGACAGCACGGGGTCAGCAGATGCTGAGGGTCATAGTGCGCAGAGGTCGCCAACTTTCTACAGAGTCAATCACTACAGACCTCCAAACTTCATGTGGCCTTCAGATCAGCTCAAGAACCGTGTGTAGAGAGCTTCATGGAATGGGTTTCCATGGCCGAGCAGCTGCATCCAAGCCTTACATCACCAAGCGCAATGCAGAGCGTCGAATGCAGTGGTGTAAAGTGCCGCCACTGGACACTAGAGCAGTGGAGACGTGTTCTCTGGAGTGACCAATCACGCTTCTCCATCTGGTAATCCGATGGACGAGTCTGGGTTTGGCGGTTGCCAGGAGAACGGTACTTGTCTGACTGCATTGTGCCGAGTGTAAAGTTTGGTGAAGGCGGGATTATGGTGTGGGGTCGATTTTTAGGAGCTGGGCTCGGCCCATTCGCTTTGTGGGAACAGTTTGGGGACGGCCCCTTCCTGTTCCAACATGACTGCACACCAGTGCACAAAGTAAGGTCCATAAAGACATGGATGAGCGAGTTTGGTGTGGAAGAACTGGACTGGCCTGCATGGAGTCCTGACCTCAACCCGATAGAACACCTTTAGGATGAATTAGAGCGGAGACTGTGAGCCAGGCCTTCTCGTCCAACATCAGTGTCTGACCTCACAAATGTGCTTCTGGAAGAATGGTCAGAAATTCCCATAAACACATTCCTAAACCTTGTGAAAGCCTTCCCAGAAGAGTTGAAGCTGTTACAGCTGTAAAGGGTGGAGCATCATATTAAACCCTATGGATTAAAAATGAGATGTCACTCACGTTCATATACGTGTGAAGGCAGACGAGCGAATACTTTTGGCCATATAGTGTATGAAAGTTTAAATCATGTTCCCTGATGACATCACCTGGAGGTAACACGTACATAGAGAACAGCAAAGGCCCATAAACTGACCCATGTGTAAGAGATCCAAAGAGCCTAGAGGTTCAAGAGCTTCGGCATCCCAGAGGCAACTGTTGAGCCTCTGCATGGGGCTTCATTACCGTCTGCTTTCAGGCTCTTACTTGCTCACAGGCACCGTCATTAATTGGTATTCCACACAGAGCGAAGGCCTAAAGACCGCTGAAGTCATGTGCCGCGGCGAGTGGACATCATGGCTAAATGATGCTGCGCTATAGGGGGGCCGAACATGCAGCTTCCATGCAGGATTTTTCTCCGGAGTTAAAATCACTTCAGAGCGAATCTGGAAAACTTCATTGATTATGCTCGCAAATCCAGGCCTGAAAATAACTCTGGCTCGCTCGTGGTTTTGAAGTAAAAAGGTTCGTTGCCAGGCAACAGGCTCCCTAAGCCAGTCTTGCCGAGGTTCGGATTTCTCTCCCTCCGCACCCGGGAGATTCCGAGCACCTCAGAAGTTAAATAAATAAATAAATAAATAAATGAATAAATAAAAAGCTGCTCGTGTCTGCTGTTAGTCTCACTTCATAGGGCTGTATAATGTGCCTGCGGGGGTTGTAGGCTGCCTGCAGCCTCCAGTAGAACAGCCTCTATCTGGTACAGTCACTTATACTGAGTCATACAGTGTAACTCCGACTGCGGGATGTGTTGTTTTGCTGGGATGTGGTGACGTTTTCCACATGTGGCTGATGTCTGTTTTCCTCTCTCCGAGGATGCACTGTGACACAGCAGAGCTTGGGGGTTTGAGAAGGATGCAGTAGAGGTGACCTCTGACCTTATGTTCCACAGAAGAAGCACTAGGGACTCGGGAAAGCTGACCAGCTGCCGAGGAAACAGACTTGGCGACACCTGGTGTGTGGATGTGGAATAGCTGCAGCCGAGGTCACTCTGATTGTAATCCAGACAAATGGTTAGTACAGTATGCCAACATTCAGAGTCACTCGTGTGGGCCGGGTTGGTTCTCCTTAGGAAGCAGACAGTTTGATGCCTCTGAAAGCTCCCATGCAGTGAGTTATTGCGTGAAATGGTGATGAAGGCACACTGCCTGATTCCTGATGACATTGTTTTATATTTGATATTATAGCTGAGAGGTATGTGCAGGTGTTATGAGGCAGACAACTCTGGTTTAACCACCGTTTAACCATCATCAGTGTACCATATATAAGAAATCTCAGAAGACACGTGTAGGTTCACTGGTGGTTTAGATTGTAGTGGTTTTAGAGTAAATAAAATATCTATATGTGTGTTGTAGACATGGAGGCCCCTGGTTCCCATCACCACCACTGTAAAGAACATCTGAACCACCTCACACCAAACCCCACTCTCAATCACTCTGTTTACACCTCAATCACTGAATTGCACAGAAATTCTGAAAATTTGGTGTAATTCCCGTTTAACCTAGTGCAAATACACTGATCATCAAGAAGAACAGCTGCACCCAGAAGGAGGTGTGGGATTGCAGTGCTGTTGGGAAGGAAGATAAAGGTTACCAGGATCAATAAATGATGATAAATTTAGACTGATATGATCAATATTTATTGAGCTACACATACAGAAGTAGTGTCTCTCAGTATGGTGTCGAGCCGCCGTGTTTGCTAACCCAACATGCCAGACGTCTCGGCATGGAGTTGTAGAGGTTCCTAATGGAGCTTGAATATCCTCACACAGTTCCTGCTCATGAAGGACATCACTGAGTGTCTACAATCGTGGCTGTTGGGTCAGTCAGGTACTGAGATACGGCCCATCCTTGCTTATGTTAAATAATTAAATCTGAGAATGATTTATTTCTCTCAGTAATTGATAAGTTCAAATTGCTTTGAATTTGAATCCCAACTGTGAACATCCCACAGGGCACCATTAAATCCTTTATAACAGAAATACAAGAAAATGGCACAACTACAAACCTGACAAACTCACTGACTCACTTAAGGTTCTCTGGTCAGATGAGACTAAAACTGAGTTTCTTGGCAATCATGTAAAACGCTACGTGTGGCGCAAACCCAACACTTCTCGTCACCCCGTTAAGTGCACCATCCTCACAGTGAAACATGGTGGTGGCAGCATGGTGCTGTGGAGATGCTATTCATCAGCAAGGACTGGAAAACTGTTCAGGATTAAGGGAAAGATGGATGTCAGTAAATACAGGGCAGTTCCTGAGGAAAACCTGTTTCAGGCTTCCAGAGATTTGAGACTGGGATGGAAGCTGTTCCAGCAGGACAGTCACCCTACACATACTGCTGAAGGCACACTGGAGTGGTTTAAGGGGAAACACCGGAGTGATCTTGTCAAAGCCCAGACCTCAGTCCGACTGACATCCAAGTAGCATGACTTGAAGATTACTGTACACCAGCATGACCCATCTAACTGGAACGGGCTGGAGCGCTGGAGTCTCGAAAAATGAGAATCCCATTGGCTAAATGTGCTAAGCTAATAGATACAATCCCTAAGAGACTGTAGTTGCAGCAAAAGGTGGCGCTGCACAATATTGACTGGGGGTGTGTGAATACGTATGTACACTCAAGTGTTCTGTTCTTTGCCTTAATTATTGTTTATGTTACAGTAAAAATATTCTGCATTATTAAAGTGATAGGCATGTTGTGTAAATTAAATGGTACAACCCCCCAACACCAAAAATCAGTTTTAATTCCAGGTTGGAACGCAACAAAACAGGAAAAACACCAAGTGGGGGCAAAGACTTTTTCAAGGCAGTGTATTTTATTCATGCAGAGTTTACAAACACATTTAAACAAGGCCAAGGTATACATATAAACATCACAGTGGTGTTCAGTACAGTGGTTTAAATGGTGTTCAGTACAGTGGTTTAAATGGTGTTCAGTACAGTGGTTTAATTAATTGTGTTATTTTATTCACTTTTTTTAGTCAGAACTTAGAAATAAACCTTTTTATACCTTGACTTTATACAGTCTGAATGGTTTTAAATGTTTATTGTCTTTTACACAATAACATGCAGTACATAAGTAACAGACTAAGACAACAGGCTATTTGGTAACACTTTACATTAAGTACTGACTAACTAACACGAAGTAATTCATTAACAATGCTTACAATGCTTAACTAATTCTAAGTAAATGTATAACAACTACATATTTATACCGATCAGTCATAACATCAAAATCACGTCCTTATCTCTACACTCACTGTCCACTGTATCAGCTCCACTGACCAAATAGGACACTCTGTGGTTCTGCAGTTCCAGACTGTAGTCCATCTGTTTCTCTGT
>CM067486.1:1274270-1292803 GCA_034552555.1 Semaprochilodus insignis
TGATCTAGTATAAAACTGATCTAATATAAAACTGATCTAGTATAAAGCTGATCTAGTATAAAACTGATCTAATATAAAACTGATCTAGTATAAAGCTGATCTAGTATAAAACTGATCTAATGTAAAACTGATTTAATATAAAGCTGATCTAGTATAAAACTGATCTAGTATAAAACTGATCTAGTATAAAACTGATCTAGTATAAAATTGATCTAGTATATTGTGCCTATGCTGCTAATACAAGAGCATTTGTGTACATGCACAATGTTTACCATATCTTACTCGGCATTGATGCTGCACTGGTGTCAGAAGTGGGATAGGAGGATTGGTGTTTCAACAAACCCGCTGGAGGATGGCGGAGAAGCCCAAACCTAGCCAAAAGCCTCCACAAGAACAAGCATCGTGGCAAGGGCTGTTGGCAGCGACAACAATAGCTGAAATCTGGCCCAACTGCAGTACGGAGTAACCCCACTGATACCTAATGATAGCTTTACGCTAGTTAGCTTGTTTTGCTTGACTAGAGGAATTAGTAGGCGGGGTGTACAAGTGGGAGGACCCTTGTTTTACTGATCGTGTCTAGAGGATCTCTAAACTAACCTCAGTAAAGTTGATCTTCTCGCCGGAGAACATCCTGTCTCGGGCAGCCTCCACGCCCCTGGACTTGGCCTGCAAATATGTATAAGATATATGTATAAGAACATTTCATCTGCAGGACTTTGGGGAGCCACTGTCCAGCACAGACTGACATCAATCGATGTGTTGGAGCTGGGGAACCTCAGGCATGCAGCTGTGCTGGACACTGGAGTCCCCACTACTGACATTTCACAGCTGATGCAGCTCTGTCGGGTCATTACCAGCTCCATCAGCATCTTCATAACCTCCTCGTTGATGAGGTTCTTGGAGTAGTCCAGAAGAATGTCCCCATCGTCTGTTTTCAGTGTTAGGCTGTACAGGGACAAACCATAGAGATTAAAGGCATATATATATATATATATATATATATATATATATATATATATATATATACATATGTGTGTGTGTGTGTGTATATATAACAGAATAGCTGCACAAATAGCTGCACCCAGAAGGAATCAACCAACAGGACTGAACCTTTTCAAGTTTCACGCTCGCCGCACGCACGCCGTGCATGTGACGTAACCAAGGACGGGTCTTATCTCTGTACCTGGCTGACCCAACAGCCACCATTACAGACATCCAGCGAGCAGTGATGTCCTCCATGAGTCATCCTATTAGTGCAGCACCATTGGCAGACGGCTGCACCACGCAGGACTACATGCACACAGACCGTTACAACGACTGTCCTTAACACCCCGTCACCGTCACCAAAGACTGCAATGGTGTCGTGCCAGACTGTCATGGAGTGACTCAGAATGGCAGCGGGTCATCTTCAGTGACGAGTCCCGCTTTTGTCCTGGTGGAGACGACCAACAAATCCGTGTGTGGAGGCACCGTGGTCAGCACCAAGATGAACAGTTTGTTGTCAGCACCAGATTGTAACTGCTGCACCATTGAAGGTGGAACGGGAAAATTTAAACAAGAAGCTGACGAATAAGAAGCGTAGTGTCAGCACCAGAATTAACTGCTGCATAATTTAAGGTGGAACAGCCCATTTCAAACAAGAACCTGGCGAATATGAAGCTATATGCCAGCACCGGAATTTAACTGGTGCACCATTTAAGGTGGAATTGAAAATTCAAGAACAAGAAGCTGGCAAATAAGAAGTTGAATGTCAGCACCATAATACAACTGCTGTACCATTTAAGGTGGAACGGGCCAATCCATCCTAGACGATGGCAGACAAGAAGCCGAATCTCAGCACCAGAATGTAACTGCTGCACTATTTAAGGTGGAACGGACTACTCCATCCAAGACGATGGCAGACAATAAACTGAATCTCAGCACCAGAATGTAACTGCCGCACCATTTAAGGTGGAACAGCCCAATTCAAACAAGAAACTGGTAAACAAGAAGCTGAGTGCATGCACAGAATATAACTGCTGCACCGTTTAAGGTGGAATGGGAAAATTCAAACAAGAAGCTGGTGAATAAGAAGCATAGTGTCAGCACCAGAATATAATTACTGAAATATTTAAGGTGGAACGGGTTAATCCATCCTAGACAATGGCAGACAATAAGCTGAATCTCAGCACCAGAATGATGCACCATTTAAGGTGGAACAGGAGAATTTCGTCTTGCACTTTTAATGTTGGTAGGATTTTTGTTAAGGACATTAAAGGTATCAAAATAGCCTGTCTGGAACTTAATGCACAGAACTGCTGAGGTATGTGACATGGTAGGACATTTCAGAAAGGATTCTTCTTTCCTCTTCTTTCTCTAGAACTTCCAAATTCAAGCTGCTGCTCCGAAGTGAAAGCATGATCCTGAAGCGGCGCTGAGTAATGTGCTGTAACATTACTGTGATGTTCAGCCTGTGGATGTAGGCCATGGCCTTCACTTACACATCACACATGAGCCCTTAAACAGAAGCCTTTAGCTGTCTGTGTTGCATGATATGCGGCTGTTGCATGTCAATAAATAGCACATGCGATGGCCTGGTGGCCTCACAGAGTACAGTAGGAAAGATCACCGCACGTGTATCTTACCCGGTCATTACGGCTCACTCTGCCGTTACATTGTTACCGAGACCCTTTAGTTCCCAGCCAGAGGACTAACCTGAACTTACTGGAGGAGCTGAATATCAGCACCAGTATATAACTGCTGCACCATTTAAGGTGGAACAGAAACATTCAAACAAGAAGCTGAAGCACCAGAATGTATCTGCTGCACCATTTAAGGTGGGATGGAAGCATTCAGACAAGAAGCTGGTCAGTAAGAAGCTTAATATCAGCACCAGAACATAAGTACTACACCATTTAAGGTGGAATAAGAACATTTAAACAATAATCTGAGGCACCAGAATGTAACTTCTGCACCATTTAAGGTGGAACAAAAACATTCAAACAAGAAGCTGGTCAGTAAGAAGCTTAATATCAGCACCAGAATACAACTACTACACCATTTAAGGTGGAACAGAAACATTAAAACAAGGTCCTGAGGTACCAGAATGTGACTGCTGCACCATTTAAAGTGGAATGGAAACATTCAAACAAGGAGATGATCAGTAAGAAGCTTAATGCCAGTGCCAGAATATAACAGCTGCATCATTTAAGGTGGAATGGAACCATTCAAACAAGAAGCTGGTGAATAAGAAGCTTAATGCCAGTGGCAGACTTTAACTGCAGCATCATTTAAGGTGGAACAGCAGAATTAAAACAAGGAGCTGGTGAATAATAAGCTGAATGCTGTCACCAAAATGCAACCATTTAAGGTAGAATGAGAAAATTCCCACCTTAAATATTAATGTTGCACTAAAATGTGCAGATGTTTGTTCCCAGTAGAGAACACTTTCCAGACAAACATGTATTTCATCCGAGGGGCACTTTGCATGTTGGGTTGATGTTAGATATGTATCATATGCTGCTTTTTATTGATCACTCATGTTTACTCTTCTGCATCATTCAAGCATATCAGCATTTCCTGATGAACTGACCATAGAAATGCCATCCATGGTTTGATCAGCTACATTGTGTGGTTTCACTATGGTATTAATGGATTCATCATCTTTAGAAATGATGGACTGGTCATTACTCATCACTGTATAGCCTATAAAGGAGAACTCCACCAATATTTCAAAATTTGTACATAATTAAATGGTTTAGATGTAAACAAAGTCATTCAGAGTGGGTTTGATGTGAAACGCTCTGTTCTAAGGAAACTGGCAGAGTCAGAACTGTTCACAGTGGTGGTGAATGGAACCAGACGTCCCCCTGATTTTACACGTGTAGGTTCACAGGTGGTTTAGGTAGTGAATAAAGTGTCTATATGTGTGTTGTAGACATGGAGAACCCTGGTTCCCATCACCACCACCACTGTAAAGAACATCTTAACCATCCGACACCAAACCCCCACTCTCATCCACTGACTGAACTCTGCAGGAATGTTGGCCAGTGGACGGAGCTCTCCTTTAAACCTCCTAGAAACAAGTGAGGTGTACCTGAACTTGCTGAACCTCTCCTTGTCAGTCTGAAACATCTGTCTCATGTTGAGGCTGGCACCGTTGGCTTTGTACCATTGCTCCAGTTTCTGGAAGCTGGGGTCGCTGGAGAGTCCCATAGTGAAGGTGCTGCTGTCCCACTGCACTGCTGCCAGGGAGTGACCGTCAGTGCAGGCGCTTTTGAAGGACGTCCTGCTCCAGAGACCCTCTTCAAATGGGGGTGTGGGCAGGGCCACAGGCTGGTGGAATTTTGGACATGACTCCGCCCATCTTACTGCTTAATTGGGACATGAGGGCGGGGCTGCACAGTGACAGAGCTTCTTTCTGCAGTTGTTGAGCAGGTGTTCTACTCTTTGCTGCCTCCTACTGGCAAAACATTATCACTGCAGCTGAAAGGCTTGTTAAAGGGCAATTCCACCCAGCTTATATGTACACCCATCACCCATAACGTTGAAACCACCTCGGTGTATCTTTATTTATCAACTCCACTGACCATATAGGACACTCTGTAGTTGTACAGTTCCAGACCCCCACAGGACCACCACAGAGCAGGTATTATGGGGGTGGTGGATCATTCTCAGCACTGCAGTGACACTGACGTGGTGGTGGTGTGTTAGTGTGTGTGGTACTGGTGTGAGTGGATCAGACACAGCAGTGCTGCTGGAGTGTTTAAACACTGTGTCCACTCACTGTCCACTCTATTAGACACTCCTACCTTGCTGGTCCACCTTGTAGATGTACAGTCAGAGACGATAGCTCATCTGCTGCTGCACAGTGCAGTGTTGGTCATCCTCTAGTCCTTCATCAGTGGTCACAGGACGCTGCCCCACGGGACGCTGCCCCACGGGACGCTGCCCACAGGACGCTGCCCACAGGATGCCGCCCACAGGACGCTGCTGGCTAGATAGTTTTAGTTGGTGGAGGATTCTCAGTCCAGCAGTGACACTGAGGTGTCCAGCAGCACTGCTGTGTCTGATCCACTCACACCAGCACAACACACACTAACACACCACCACCACGTCAGTGTCACTGCAGTGCTGAGAATGATCCACCACCCTCATAATACCTGCTCTGTGGTGGTCCTGTGGGGGTCCTGACCATTGAAGAACAGGGTAGTACAATAATAGCCTAAAATATTTCTGCTGTATGTGCATGACTTAGCATTAATTTCCTGGTTAGTATTATTTGTATCAGTTTCATACTTGGCAGTGAGATCACTATGAATAATTGCAGCAGCTATGCAGTTTTAAATATGTAGATTCAGCATAAAGTAAACCTGTTATAGTCGATTTCTAGCACGTATAATGTATAAACCTATAATTAAAACTATAACCATGCGTACAAATACAGTAGAAACAGGGAAACTGGCGCCCCCTGCAGGACATAAAGCCCCATTCATGGTTCGTGACTGGCCGCTAGAGGGCAGAACAGCCCACATCATCAACTCAACCCCACGCAGTATTTCACTAGTATTTCACTCCTCATCAATAATCAAGATATCGATCACAGTATATATTCTATTCGTTTATTTTTATGAAGAGTTTTTGATGAGGTCACAAAAGCCCTAAAGCTCTAGGGTGTAAGGTTATTGCCTTATATACTGTATGGTACAAAGTAATAAGAAGGAATCTTATTGAAAATGAATGTAAAGGAGAGCAAATAAGTAGGCGAGTAAGTCAATATGTCAATAAGTTAATAAATAAAATTGGCCCAGTTTCAGTTCTTTATGTTCTTATATTAAAATTAAACAATCAAAGAAAAGTGTTTCACCGTAGTATGATGTAATATAAATGTAATTCTAAATAATATAAAATTCTATATATATAAATACGTAGAGATAATAAATAAATGTAATGTGAGGTTGGACAAATGAATAAATAGATAAGTAAAACTCGTATTTTCATTATATTGTTTATTATTTTATTTATTTTTAAATATTCATGTATTTATTTATTACATTTCTGAGAGCTGACCGATAAAACCCTGACATACATAGATAAATAAATAACAGGTGAGTTTTTTTATGTTCATATTTTAAAATTAAATAATACTGGTTTTTCAGAAAGTCCCATGCAATATTCTTGCCTCATCAAACACATTTAGTTGCAAGTGGTACGCAAATAAATACATAAATAAAGAAATAACATTCGTATTTTCATTAGATGCTGTTTAATTTTTCATTATTTTATTTGATTTTACATTTAAATTTGTTTAATAATTACATTTCCGAGAGCTGACAGCTTCACAACCACGAAAAAACACAAACAAATAAACACATAAACACATAAATAAATAAATAAATAAATAAATAAATAAATAAATAAATGCAGTTTTTTAAAAATGACATTTTTTTTTAAACTAAACAATACCGGTGTTTTCCCAAGGCCTTGAAAGTCTTATGCAGTATTGCTGCCTCAATAAACACTTATGAATGAAATATATATGTTTACATATGTACAGAAAGAAGACCTGACTAACTTACTAACTCACTAGCCAACTAACTAAATAAACAAATACATTAAGTAATAGTATTCCTATTTTTGTATTATTTATATATGTGTTGTTATTGCTATGAATATTTATTATTATAAATAATAATAATAACAATAATAATAAACGTTTTGTTATAAGATTCTTCCCTTTTACAATCCTAAAAAAATACACCTAATAATTATCATAGAAAATGAAAGTGATTAAGAACAGGGTTAATAAACGTGTAACTGAATATATAAATAAATCCAGCAGAGAGCGGAAGTTGAGTGTCGTCATTTCCGCGTGTCTGTGTGTGTCTGTGTGTGTATGTGAGCGTGAGGAGGGTGTGGGTCCCACAGCTGGTGAGTGATGCGATCAGCAGCTCCTCTCAGCGCTAACGCGGCTTTTTATTTACTAATAAACGGGACGCCGGGGACTGTACGCGGTAACGTTCCTTGTTATTAACGGCGAGCTCGCCCAGCGCGGACGAACAGGTTCGTTTCCAGCTTTTATTGTGCTTTTTAATCCGTGTGTCGAAGCGGGCGGCGCTGCTAAACGGCGGCTAACGTTTTAGCTCGCGTTAGCATGTTGGCTAAAGCTGAGGAGATTCCCCCAACTGCTGCCTGCTGTGCCGCCCGTGTTTTCTCTGACGTTTTGAGCCTTAACGAGCACATTTAACTCGACTGGAGAGATTAAGGTGCATTTCTGGGCCGTGTTTGACTGAGCCGAGATTGTTTTTGTGGCTGTTTTTGGTCCGCCAGCTTTTGAGTCGAATTTTCTCGTTCCACCTTAAATGGTGCAGCAGTTACATTCTGGCGCCTCAGGCTGCACCATTTAAGGTGGAACGGGGGAATTCGGAAATCAGCCTCGAATTTTTCGCTTGGAAATATGAACATGGATTAGTCACGACTTAGTAAGTGTCGCTGCTGGCTGGCTGAATCCGATTATCCCATTAAGAGTGCGCAGCAGACCTGGAATTTGGGATCTGGGAACTCCTAGCAGCCATTCCCAGCTAGCTAAACCATATTTGCCCTTATGTTCCACCAATGTCAACTTTACTCCCACCAGCTCACTGGGCGTGAGATGGAAGTCTCGTAGTGTGTTTTGTGGACTCAGAACAGCAGCTTGGAGGGAGTTCAGTCAGCCAACTAGACCTGTTTTATGGCTCTAAAGGGCTTCACGTGTGAGATTTGCTGGAGGGTGACCTGCATGCTGCCTGAGTTTCGATGAAACTGGACTGCAGCAGAAGATACAGATGATTTGTAGATCTGTGATAAGTGCTAGCTAGAACACAAAACCTGTTGTTCGTCTAGAGCCACAGAACAGCGAGCCTGGACGGTGTGCCCCGTCAGGAGGTCATATATCTGTTCGGGTTCCTGTCCTCAGGTCTGCAGACACCTGCTGATCCCATGTTTCGTCTGAGGTAAGGGCCATTAATGGGGCAGTTGTCTCACCTTTGCTGCTGTAACAGCCTCTGCTCCTCTGGGAAGGCTGTATATTAGACTTTGGAACATTGCTGTGAGGATTTGATTCTGTGTTGGTGAACTCGTGTACTGATGTAAAACACTGCTGTGAGAATTTGATTGAGTATTAGGGAGGTCAGGTGTTGGAACATTGCTGTGAGGATTTGATTGAGCTTTAGTGAGGTCCAGTATTGATGTTGGAACACTGTAGTGAGGATTTGATTGTGTGTTACTGAGGTCAGGTACTGATGTTGGAGCATTGCTGTGAGGATCTGATTGTGTTAGTGAAGTCATGTGTTGGAACATTGCTGTGAGGATTTGGTTAAGTATTAGTCAGGTCAGGTGTTGGAACATTGCTGTGAGGATTTGGTTAAGCATTAGTGAGCTCAGGTATTGCTGTGAGGTTTTGATTGAGTATTAGTGAGGTCCGGTATTGATGTTGGAACATTTGCTGTGAGGATTTGATTGAGCATTAGTGTGGTCAGGTACTGATGTTGAACTTTGCTGTGAGGATTTGATTGGGTATTAGTGAGGTCAGGTACTGATGTTGAACTTTGCTGTGAGGATTGGATTGTGTGTGAGGTGAAGCACTGAAACATTGCTGTGAGGATTTGATTGCGTATTAGTGAGGTCAGGTACTGATGTAGAACATTGCTGTTGGGGATTTGATTGAGTGTTAGTGAGGTCAGGTGTTGGAACACTGGTGTCAGGGTTTGATTGAGTGTTGGTGAGGTCAGGTCCTGATGAACACTGCTGTGAGGGTTTGATTGAGTGTTAGTGGGGTCAGGTACTGATGTTGAACATTGCTGTGAGGATTTGACTGAGCATTAGTGATGTCAGATGTTGGAACATTGTTGTGAGGATTTACTTGAGTGTTCGAAATGCCATAAATCTGCCTAATAGTAGTATGTATTATGTAGTATTCAACCAGATTGAAGATCTGTAGTGCTCTGGAGATACCCGGATGGTGTTCTACTCCAGTCAGATGTTCTAGTGAACAGGCGGAGCTATCTTCATGTATCCCATCATGCACCTCACCAACTCTCAGCCTGCTTCAGCCAGAGAAAATGGCAGCGGGTAACACTGAGCAGCGTTAGCAGCAGCTATCTCTAAACAGTGGATACAGTAATAACAGCTGTGAGGTAAATGTGAGGTAACTGGTCATGTGACTGTATTAGTATACTACACTGTAGGTCAGAACTTGTTACCGCACTGTGTACTACACACAGGGGGCGTATACAGTATGCAGTACATACTACTGTAGTATACAGTGTGCAGTATAGTAGTGAACTGAAATTGAATTCCTGTATAACCTCACTGTGTCCAACACAGCACTAGCTAGAGCAAATAAGTAATAACCTTCATTGTAGAATTCCAGCCTGTGTGATGTTGTGAAAGTGTGAGGTTTTTGCTGGCGGATCTGAAGGAAAAAGTTCCTGCACTGGGCTCCTGCAGCTCGGAGTAACAACTGTGGCAGATTACGTGCTGGCTAATTCCCTTAGCCTGCAATGTGATTGTGCATGTGTTACACGTATGAGTTTCTGTTCTGCTAATAAATCAGAATTTTGATGTTCAGTGTGGTTTGGATTAAAGAGCTTCAGGTGAAGCGCAGATGTGACTTTTCAGACGGTCCCTTACCGTCTTTGCTGCCTGCTGTCGTGATTCCAGCTGTTTTGGTGGAATGTATTCGGTGGAATGGAATAATCAGAAACTGTAGTTTGTTTGCTGCTTGAATGCGACTGATCGGCTAATAGATGGTGTGGAAAAGGCCCGTGAGGTACTTGCCCGAGGTACTTGCCCTTTAATGGCTCCTCCTGTCAGAGTGCTTGTTGACTTCTACCCAATCGGAAGGCTGCTGCCTATTAGCAGTGCCCCAGTGCAGAGAGAGGGAGAGAACCTCCATCTTTTTAGTTTGGACCCTACATCATGTTCTCTCAGATGATGTTGAATGTGTATCGGACAAGTCTGATTAGATTAATAAGCTCCATATCAAAGCAGATCTGATCCAGTGTTTCGGACTGCTGCATCATTAGAGATTGGGACGTTTTGTTAACTATGCCATATATCGCGACTGCACTGGTTAAACACCAGCAATCGGCACCAAACAACACCTCACTCCTGCAGTCCTCCTGCCTGCCAGCTCCAGCGTTGTTAGAAAGCTGTGCAAGAACAGTTAGCCAGATAACCTAAGCCCAAATTCAAGGTTGTCCAGTCGGAAAAGAGCTGAGGATCATTCCTATTGGACAGTCCTTAGGCTTAGGTTATCTAGCTAGCATATATATTATCAGACTGGTCCTATCACTGGGTTAGTATTCTATCGGGGATGCATATCGATATCATCATTGGGTTTGGATTACATGGAATTTCATGACACTTACTGTATTCCACATTGTATTTTTCGTCTTACTGCATTTGCATATCAACAGAAATCATGTTTCTCCGTAATGCGTATGCGTATGTTCCCGTATCGATGCATCCTTAATCTGTGATGTTTGTAAATGATTTCAACTTCCCATTGACACAGGTTTGCTAATGAGTTAATATGTTGGAGCAGAAAACCAAAAAACCCACATACCTAGTTTTGTATTTGTCAGTACTTTCCTATGGGGATTATACAGGCTATGTGCGCTGTTCAACACCCGTATCAACAACAGGTGCAATCTAAAATAACAACACTGATTATTTAGAAAGTCTGTCTGGATACTTTATCTAATCTCTCTAATATATCCAATTTGGGTTTGAAACCCTGGAATCAGGAATGGTCATGCAGCGTGTTTGAGGTGGTAGTACCTTCAGGCTCCTGCAGATGGCACTGCACGAGGATGATGGGGCTATAAATACCTGCGGGGTGTGAGTGACGGGATCAATAGATTGAGAAGAGGTGCTACAGTGCAGGGAATGTCTCGTTCCATGTGTGGAAAATGGCTCCAAAGCAGATGTTAATGATTGGCTAAAAGGAGTGACTGCATTTGGGTGTGCCAAAGACCATAGTGTGAAGGAAGTAGCTGAATCTGCAGGTGTATGGAAGCGTACGGTCATACGGGTCTACCAGCAGTGGCTAAAATCCCAGTCTACAGGGAATTCTGGTCCAATTGACCAACTCTTTGATGGAAGAGTGACTGAACGTTGATGTGGCCTACAGCCAGAAACTTGTCCAGTACATGCCAAATCCAATCACAGCTGTTATTGGTGCTGGTGGAGGTGTTACATGCTATTAGGAACGTTTCAGTCACAGGGGATTTGGGTGAGTTTAGATTCCGGAGTTGCTGTAAATGAAATATGTTAAACAGAAGTCAGTGTTTTAGTCTAACTTGAGTTTAGTCAGTTGATTTCACTTGGTCTGCTCTTTTCTGTGAAATTATCACAGAAATAGTTGAAATAGTTGTCGGCCTTTTTCCAGTGGTTCACATCCTTGTCTCCACCCCATGTTGGGGCAGTGGCTGTGATTGTGTGAGTTCCTGGTGGGAATGTTGCAAGACAGACTGTTTAAAGTGACCTTTTCGTCCGGCTGCCTCCGCCTCAGCAGCTGTCTGTGTGCACAGACCCTCCTTCACTGCCAGCTCGGGTTTGTTCATTAGCGCGACAGCGTACCCTCGGCTTGGTTGCATGGCTTTCAGAATGTTGGTATCGGTGAGATACTGGTATGGATGCATCTCTAGTGAATACACATTGTGGTTTGAGCCCCCCTTGTGGGCCCTCTACATGCTCGTTTGTAGGATCGTACCACTCTACTTAGCAGGTTTGCTAACCTCAGTCTTGAGATGTGTAGCTACTGGATATACCTCTGTTGAAACAGACTGACTTGGCTTACGATCACTAACGTAGCGAAACATCAAGCAGCCGCAACAGCACAAGACGAGTGTGTTAGCTTACAGGTAACTAGTCCAGCAGGATGAAGGCCAACTCAGCTACATCCTTATATCTGTCTTTCTCTTTCTCGCTTCCTCTGACGATGTCCGCTTCTGCCTCTTCACAGCCTCTGCCATGATGTCCACGCTGGGGATACTGTGCTAGCTGCTTCTTGTAGCTTCCTGAATGTGGTTTTCAGATGTATTGGCCGGCACTGATTCGATGCAGATGGTTTGCCCTTGTACGGACTGTGTCGTATGAAATTAAGCGCAGCCTGTTTGTTTGTTCTTAGTGTAACAGGCTACAATATGGAGGATCTGTCAGATTAACGGTTTGAGTTATTTATTGAGTGTTTATCTGTGAAGCTAATTGTCTAGTTTGCCTGCTGTTTGTTTTACAGTAATTGTGGTTAAGGTTTATTAGGCTGGCTGTTTGTGGTAAACCTTTATTCGACGGTGTCTGTTCAGAGAAACCGAAGGTCTGTGCCGCTTCATGGTTCCTAGAATAGGGTGGACGATATGGGAAGATTATCAAATTGGAATACTGAGACATTTTAGCCCTAATTGATCCATATCATGGTGTAGTATCATTAGGGTCTGGGGGGAAATGTACCCTCAAATTTCCCACCAATATTGTGGTTGCGCTTTAAACATATTTTTTATCTTTAAGTTAGACTGTCTGAAGACCCATAGTTGTTGTGAGACGTTGTTGGTGTGAGCCGTCATTCTCCGTTCTCTTGGGTGCCATCCAAATGGGCTGGGATTTTGGGGTAAACCTGTTATTATATTTTACGTGCCCAGGTTTAGAAGAATGCTGGCTACTTTAAATGCAGTGAAAACTCGACCCCTGCAAGAAATCAAGAAGCTTTCCTTTTTCAGTCTAAAATACTTTGACACTGCAGACATGTACACCAGATTCTTGACTTCTGGAAAGTAAAAGTGGGTCAGTCCTGATGTTGGTGATACCAATTCTGATACAATCTGGTGGAGCTCCTCAGAAGTTACATTGACACAGTTACAGTTCTGGAGCCCAGCGTTCTGGAGCCCTGCGTTCATGCCAAAGGGAGAAACCACTTTTCTTAGCTGAACACCTAAAACAGCCTGTTGAAATTCCAGCCCTTTTCTCTGTTACAAGATGACATCATCTCGTAACACAGTCATTATTGCCCGCCTGCTCGCAAGCTCTGTACACCCTCACACAACACACAGGGAGCTAAACCAGTAAAAACTGGCCACTCTGAAACCAGTCTGTTCCAGTCTGGCTTGCGAAAGTGTATTTTATTGAGCTACACATACAGAAGTAGTGTCTCTCAGTATGGTCCACCATGTTTGCTAACCCAACATGCCAGGCGTCTTGCCGTGGAGCTGTAGAGGTTCCTAATGGTGTCCTGTGATAATCCATCCCATGCAGCTTGAATATTCTCACACAGTTCCTGCAGATGGTGCGGTACTGGTGGAGGTGGAGTGACACCAGGCCTTCTGGACGTGTGACAGCAAACCATTCATCTTGGTGCTGTACACGGTGCCTCCACACATGGATTCATTGGTCGTCTCCACCAAGACAAAAACGGGACTCGTCACTGAAGATGACCCGCTGCCATTCTGAGTCACTCCATGACAGTCTGGCACGACACCATTGCAGTCTTTGGTGACGTTGTTGTGGTGTTAAGGACAGTCATCGTAACAGTCTGTGTGAATGTAGTCCTGCGTGGTGCAGCCGTCTGCCAATGGTGTTTATGACTTGTGATGACTTATGGGAGGGTATTGCTGCTCTGTGAGTCATCCTGTCATTGCTTACATCACATACAAGGCCGAGCCTGAAACTTGAATCATTTGCATATCTCATGATGTCAAACCTACCCACCAAGTTTCAGTCCTGTTGGTTGATTCCCTTCTGGGTACGTGTTGTAGGTTTGTGCCCTCAGAGTAGATTCCTGATATAAGTAGTTTACAGATCTCCTTTGTGGTGGCTTTTAAAGATAAAGAGTTTGTTTTTCTTCCTATTCCTTATTTTAAGGCGCTGAAAGCTTCCACACTTCCAGCCCAAACATGCCTTTTATCTGGATAAATAAACTGGGATCAAGTTTGTCTGTAAATACAACCCAAAAAATTCCCCAGATGTAAACAGTTCACAGATCCCCTCACTGTAGCTTTAAAGCTCAGCTCTTTCTTTCCCCCGTTTGCGCTGGAAGCCGAGCGAGAGGTTCTTGGCCGCGTTGTAGCGAGTCTCTAGAATTAGGCCTTTTGGCGACGCTCTCACTGAGGTCATGTGGAATGTATTTCCTGTTTGGGTCCCTTCAGTTTTGGGAATGAAAGAAAGGATCGTGACTTGCTGCTCAATTGATGGGAGCTCAATAATAGTGTGTGAAAGAGGCGGACGGCCTTTTCGAGTGCGCCGCGGAGAGCGTCCGCGTTTTTGGAGCCAGGACAAGTTAACGTTCCCGCAGACCCACTGAAAACTCCGGCCTGCGAGATGTTGTTTATAACGTGTGAGGAGATTTATGGAGTTTCACGCTGTGGATAAGATGCATAGTTTGGAGTGAGTGTGAAAGAAACAGGGGCAGGTTTAACGTAGTGCTGATCTGGGGTCAGCTTTTGCCCTACGGTGGATCTGTTGAGGAGGAATATGACTGTACATCTTAAGAATGTTAGCCTGTTTGAAGCATCAGCGCTACTCCTGTTACTTTCCTGAATGTGGTTTTCAGATGTATTGGCCGGCACTGATTTGATGCAGATGGTTTGCCTTTGTACAGACTGTGTCACATGAAATTAAGCGCAACCTGTTTGTTTGTTCTTAGTGTAACGGGCTGCGATATGGAGGATCTGTCAGATTAACAGTTTGAGTTATTTATTGAGTGTTTATCTGTGAAGCTAATTGTCTAGTTTGCCTGCTGTTTGTTTTGCAGTAATTGTGGTTAAGGTTTATTAGGCTGGCTGTTTGTGGGAAAACTTTTCTCGACGGTGTCTGTTCAGTGAAACTGGCGTTCTGTGCCGCTTCACGTCTCCTGAGATTGGGTGGACGATATAGGAATATTATCAAACTGGAATACTGAGACATTTTAGCCCTAATTGATCCATATCATGGTGTTGTATCACTAGGATTTGGGGGGGAAATAGACCCTCAAATATCCCACCAGTATTGTGGTTGCAATTTAAACATATTTTTCTTATTTAATTTTCAGGCTTATTTATTAATTTCTTTATATATTTGATTTTATTTATCAACTTTCTATGGCATCATGCTTGAACAGACTAATGGTAGAGAGATACTTGCTGTTTGGTTATGTGTTTGCGTAGACAGCCAGGTCACATAGTTACCTGTTTGCTAGGCATGTTGCTGGAGGCTTCCTCTAGAGGGCAGACCACTCAGCTTGTCCAGCATTTCCCACTATGCACGGGATAACGGTCTCGGATTTGTTTCCGAATCGCTTTTAAAGTGATACTGATCTCTCGTCAGCTGTTCGGACGAGCATATCTGTCACTGTGCAGCGGTAAGGACACGTCATACAGATGCGTGTAATTGCTGACTTGGTCACGCGGCCTTCCTTCAAAACCTTCTACTGTTTTGATGCTGTTGGGTGCCTGCACTGCCCCTAGTGTTTCTGTGTGTGTACTGCACCTTGTATACGCATTTGAGTTAATTTATGAGGATGTACACAACCGACGTAGGATTCGCAAGGCAGCCAACATTCGAACGCGTAGTTAACAGCAGGTATAGCTCTACCCTAACGATTATACGGCACATGGGTGTATTTTCCGTTCCTACTCTGGAATGTTTGGTCTGATCAGGGATGTTGTACTTGTAACAGCTTTTTTTTATCTGACTAGCATTCCATTAAGAATGGATGGGGTAGGAAAAGTACACGCCCATCTACTGTACTTCTGCCTGACCAACAGACACTGTTTGACATACACTATCTCAGGACAGACCCCCAAATGCAACTTCAATGTTGACCCGCACTCGTCTGTTTGTCTATTTTTTTTTTCCTCCCTTCGCTTGTTCCTCCCATAGACTCCCCTTCATTTTCTGCCCCATTCAAACCCTGTTGTCTCCTTTAACCTACAGCCACAAAACCGCATGTACTCACTCAGGACAAATCCCCAAACTCTAATCCACAGCCATACTGACCCACACTCCTCTATGTGTCATTTATTCATCCCTCGTTTCTCCCAAAGACTCCCATTCATGTTTAGCAACACCTTTTGAAGGGGTTGGAAATGCGCTTTCCTGGGTTCCTGGGAAATCTGTATGTTTCGGAGCATGTCCAGTCCATATAGGGTCAAATGCTGACCTCGGAGATGGACATGAACTTTGCGTTCATGTGGTTGCTATATGGAGTGTGTGTGTGTGTGTGTGTGTGTGTGTGTGTGTGTGTGTGGGTGTGTTTTCTGCTGATCAGTGCAGCAGACAGATGTGCCCTCTAACAAAGTGTTCCAGTGTTGTTCAGAATATTTCTCTCTCTCTCTCTCTCTCTCTCTCTCTCTCTCTCATATTGCAGTTTAGAATGTCACAATGGAATCTTTTCATGGGCGAGGGTTGTGGGGTGGGGTGGTGGTGGTGGGGGGTTTAGTTGTTGTAACAAAGACCAGATTAGGAGCTCTCTGCCTCTTGTTTCATGTTTCTTTTATTTTCTGCCTCTTGCTGCGACGTGATCGAGGACGAAACGTGGAATAAATGAGTCATCTTATTAGATTAACTCAAACGTTCTTCTGCTAACCCTATCGCGGGACTTTCGGGGGTTTGTACTGCCACAGTACTGACTCTGGATTAAGAGTGGCTGATATGGCAAAAACAGTTTATCGTGATCTTTTAAAACATGGTTTCCGTCACGATATTCCGGTTTTCTTACAATATAGAACATGCAGTGCCACTTGTAAGGAATGACATATTAACTACAGTGGTCTTATTCAGTGTTTCAGAAACTGCAGGGCATTGCATCCAATTTAACAGGCCTAATTATGCTTTCTTTGTGATACCGATGATGTCCATGATGTTCTTAGAAAGCGTGTTATGACGTCACAGTAACGTTAAACCATCATATTGCATGGATTAGCAATAATGTAGATTGTAGTGAGCCTGAAAATGACAGCAGCCAGCGTACAGTAGCTTGTTGGAGGTCAGCTCATTAATGCTGTCACAGGCGTGTTGGGGCGGACGTCGTGGGGACACCCAGAGTGCCGTGGATAGGGCTGCCCACCACTCCAGGCGCGTGTGTGTGTTTGTGTGTGTTCGCTGATGGGTTAAATGCAGCAGACAGGTTCCTCTGTGGGCAAACACGAATGGCAAATGGATCTAAATTCTGATTGGATCGTGATGATGGGGGTGGATGATATGGCAAGAATGCGTCATGGTACTTTCTTCAGTGCCACCCTCAAAACACCCGTCCACATTCACCCACTCGCTCACACCTTTGTGGATGTGACCTAGAGGTTGTAGTTTGTCGGAAGCTTTGCGTAAAGCCTCTGAGCAACCTGAGGCTGCTGTCTCACTCCTTCAGACTGATGTCATAGGAAAAACAGGTGCTACCGGATGATACCTTAATTATTCTCAGGTTAAAACTTCACCTTTAGCCTCACCTGCGTTCCATCACCACTCGACACTTGCGTGAGGGTTACTTTGCTACTGACTACGCAGGTTTCCTCAAGATGTCAAAAATGGGCGACTGACATTGGATAGTTTGGCTGATATGGCGGTCTCGTGGTTCTTCAGTATTGCTGAACATCCATTTGTAACTGGGGAAGTTTATTTCCTGTGATTGTGCAGCTTGAGCTTGTTTTGCTGAAAATGAATGGGAGTCTATGGGAGGAACGAGGGGTGAATAAATGACGCATAGAGGAGTGCAGGTCAGTATGTCTGTGGATTAGAGTTTGGTGATCTACCCTGAGTGAGTACATGCAGTTTGGTGGCTGTAGGCTAAAGGAGACAACAGAGTTTGGGAGGGGCAGAAAATGAATGGGACTCTAGGAGAGAAACGAGGGATGGAGGAGGGGGTGGGGGGGAAGACAAACGAATGTGTGTCAGATCAACATTGAATCCGTGTCTGGGCATCTGCCCTGAGATAGTCTATGTGAAACAGTGTCGCGTCGGTTAAGCCGAAGTGTTGTCGATGGACGTGTACTCTAACATCCCATTATTCTTAATGGGGAAGAATTCTACATAAGTTGCTAGAAGGAAACTGTGCATCCGATCAGAAGCTGTTTACAAGTACACCATTCCTGATCAGACCGAACATTCTGGAGTTGGAATGATGTAGATATCTGAAAAATTATGTATGGGGGCCGCGTATCGGGGGCAGCGTATCAGGAGCTACTTAGCTGGGCCTAAGAAGAAGAGGAAACTGTCAGATTACAATAGTGCTGTGCATTGCGCAATCACTAATTAAAAACCTTTTTAAATAAAACCATGGTTCATTTTTAAACCACGTTAGTGTTACAAGATGTGGGTGAAGTGGCACAATAGATCACAATACTTCTTTTCTGGCACCTGATAAAGTTGGACCAGACAAAGGCTACTTTCACACAGCGGGTAAAAATGGCCCAAATCCAATTTTCTCACTAATTCCGATTTTCTATTTAGGCTGTTCTTCAGTGTGTTCCATATCCAGAATTCAAATCTGATTTATTGAGAGAGAGAGAGAGAGAGAGAGAGAGAGAGAGAGAGAGAGAGAGAGAGAG
>CM067486.1:1293303-1326467 GCA_034552555.1 Semaprochilodus insignis
CTCTCTCTCTCTCTCTCCCTCTCTCTCTTTCTGTCTCTCTCTGCCTCGTTTGCACGCCAGAATTGCATGAAATGTCTTGAACTATGCTTCCCTGCGTTTTGCCTCTGCTCTCTGCTCAACCTTGTATGCTTCCAATTAGATAAAGATGCACACTGGCTGGCTGGATATAGTAACAGATCCTGCAGTGCCAGAAGAGCCTGGCTCTTAGCTCTGAGCAACTTAGGAAAATATGAACCGTTTCTTGGCCTGTGTGGAAAGCAGGCCTGTTTGTATTGATTATGCCAAGACCGAGTGTCCTCAGAGTAAATGTAATATAGAAAACGAAGGGTCTTTTTAAGACATGTTGTCGGACTGTGTTACATTTCTGCCTGAGACTCACAGAGCGTTCGTTATCCGTCCTCTCTAAAGTCTTGGATACAGTTTTGAAATCCTACCGGATTACTTAAAAAGACTCGGTATCTTGTGCTGATGACTGATTCCATACCATTATGGTAATTTTGGGCGGCAGATCCGCGTTTTTGGTTTTTCATTGGCTAATGTTGAGGCCCATTTAGATATCAGTGTACCAGCGTGAACTCGTATTGCATCCAGGTTCTAGTAGAACCCCAGCTGGAAATGATTTGTTCTGTAAACGTTCTGAGAATGCGTGATGCGGTGTTCCATTGATGTTTCAGCAACATCATTCAAGTTTTTTTTTGGTTCCCAGAATGTTCCTTCTAAAGGAAAACGTTCTCAGGAGAACGTTCTCTAAAAGCATTCTGCCATTGCAGGAATCAGTAACATCCGTAAAACGTTTCCCGAATGTTGAACTGGGAATGTTCTTATTTTGGTATCCCATAATGCAATCTGTGGTCCTGACCACATCCTCCACACGTCCTCTGAGCGCTGCAGTCTTAGTTGACATGTGACCTTATAGGAACGTTATCTGGAATAATGAAACGTTCTTTAAACGTTATATTAAAACATGTGCTTATGACGTTTTTCAGTCATTACAGAAACCAGGGACGCACAGTACAGGCAACATATGTGAGGGTACAAAAGTCTCAGACCACATAATAAGATAGTTTCAAATCTGCACATTAACATCAGCAAATCTCAGAAATGTGAAAAAATGTAAATCCAGGAAAAGTTCAAGTCAAGGTCAAGGTTCTGCACTATTACCAGCTAAATATTCAGATTAAGGACATTCTTGGTGCTGACCGTGTGAAGGCCAAGATTTTTTTTAGCCTCCATTAAAATGTATGTTCAGACGACTCAGGTAGATTAGATCTGCTCCTTAGAGGCCTTTCAACAAACACACGTACCATCTCCATACCATCTTGAGTACAGGCTGACGTTAATTCAAAAGGGACATACACCACCAGTTATTAAGAAATTCTTACATTCATGTAAATATTGTACTCGAGCTGCTGAACTAATAATGTAGTTTGTAGTGAAAAATTAACTTAGAATGCAAAATAAATCCAAATGAATTCAAAGGATGTAAAATGTTCTTTATAGAGCTTGTAGGTAACGATAGCTGAAGTTCTGGGATCATTCCCTGCTAGGTGGGACCAAATGTGAAGTTTGATGTACTCCAACTCGTCTGCAGCTACGGGTGGGGGGTTCAACGTGCACACATATGGTTGGTGCTGCTGATGAAAAAAGGCCAGCGAGTGCAGGTACCTTTCTGAAACTCACTGGACGTCTGAAGGTGCAGAGACCTGGCCGATGTCTTAAGACCAAGAGTGACATCATTCTTTCTTTTCAGACCCAAAGGGTGTCCTTGTATTCCCAGTGAATTGTCTGAATTGTCACTACAAAGCATTTCCACTTATTTTCTCAGCTATGGCGGCTGAAGCTGCTGTTCCACCGCATGGTGCCGACTCCGCTCGACTCTGATCGCCTTTTTGGGATTTCCGTTAGGCAAGCCTGGTACCCGCTACTACTTTTGGTGTCACCTCCATCAGGGCTCTAAACAAGCTGAGTTAATGGCGAGAGGTGATGTGAAAATGCTGCAGACTCATGATTGGTCAGAGAGAGCACTAAACACTAGGGGAGTAGGAAAATATCGAATATGTTGAATATCACGATATTATGTTTTGTGATCCTGTATAGATTCTCAAAAGCACATATCTGTGGCAGAAAGTGGTTCAGGGTTCTTTCACCGTTAGACTCTTCCACTGCGACATAAACAAGTAGTGTAAGGGTCCACGTGTAACGGGGTTACTTCTGCGTTGTGTTGAAGAATTGCAGTGATGACACAGACACAACAGGCTAACTGGATGGGGGCACTAAAGACGTTTTTAACAGGCTTCATTAGCTTCTTTTTTGCTCGACCTCGGCTCCGCCTGGTCTCACCATGCCGTTTTTCAGAGAGGACATTCAGCAATAGTATGCTAAGAGAATAACAGTAATTTAAAAATAAAAATAAAAGGCATATATGGCAAATTGTACGCTCCTGTTCACTGAATAGTGCAAAATTCACATATTTAACAATATTAAACCAAACTTAACTGGACATACCTGCATGCCGTGCACAAAAGACGCTTTTAACAGGCTTCATTCGCTTCTTCTCGCCCGACCTCAGCTCCGCCTGTTAACAACGTGCACTCCAATTACAACAAAACTGGTTTGATAAACAAACACTTAAAAAAAAAAAACAGCCGAACCCCAGAAATGGTGGATAAAAGTTACAGTATTTCTCTAAAAACAGCCAAATACACTGTCGTGCGAGTTTAACCTCATTATAACCAGCACTGCTCTGTGAACAGCTATCATCCATGCTTCCACTTCGTAATTATCATTCCACCTTAAGAGAATTTGCGCCTAGCAGGTAGTAAAAATGTACTGAAGTCACATAGAGCAATGTTTTAACAACACAACAATGTACCCTGTGTATGCTTAAACATTGTAACAGACTGGATTAACTCAGTTTATGAAGAAACTTTGAACATGTAACGTTTTTTCAAGGCCCAAATCACGGAGCTACGCCAGTGCAAATTTCAAAATAAAATTCCTGAGGATAAGAGGAAAAGAGGATAATCTAGTGCAAAACTTAACACTGCCACACACACTAACATTAGCATTAGCAAACCTGTGCATATGGTGGTGTGGTGTTATACTATACCAGTTTTCCGAAAATCATGAAACATATCGTCTATCGCAGTATATTGAATTGTAACCTGAATCATATCATGATACGTGTGGTATTTCCAGGTTCTTGGCTATGCACAGCCCTTTTCAACACATAAGCTAATGCTAGCTCCCAGGGACCAGGCCTCGTGCATCGCCAGAAATCTCCAGTCATCTGAACACTCGTTTTCTGTCTTGTTGCCTCTTCCCAGTGAAATCTGTCATGGCAGTTTCATGCGGCGTCACTACGATGACCAGCTCCGTTTACGTCGAGTGGTCTGTAGTGAACATCCAGTGCATGTTCCTCTTTACAGCTTTCCTTTTTTCCAGGAGACCCGCTTTCAATAGTAAATAGTCGTTTCCAGGGATATGTTTCCACACTTCCAAAGTTCAGTCTTAGAAGCTGGTTTAGCTGGCTTCCTGCGTCTTCTCACCATCACATGACCCCAAACACATTCCATGGTGTTGAGGTCTGGACTCTGGGGTGTTCAGTCCATTGTTCTGAGAACACCAGCAGCTTCTTTGTTGGATGTGTGTGTCTCCGTGTCTCAGTGAGGAGCTTCTTGAACAGCTACACCTCCTCCTTTCAGACCTCCATAGTGTTGAGGTGAGTCTTCTCACAGTGGAAGGATGGATGGAGAGAAACACCCGTGGAGGTTCTCAGATCTGAAGTGAGAGTGGAGCTTGATGTTCTCCTCTCTCTCAGAGACGGAAGCTTTAGGTGCTGTTTAGGGGTTGACAGCAGTGGTGGGTCTTCCAGGTGGTTGTTAGGAATCCCATTTTTAGGGTTCAGCTTTGGCAATTCACTGATGTCCTGGTGTCGTTCTCCTTCCTTGTGCTAGAGGATTATCTTATATCTAATCATATCCCATGACAACCAATACTGGAATATTGAATAATTGGAGTTATGATGCACTACAGCTAATTTCATTGTCTCACCAAACGTCGTGTAGGATCAGACCGTAATAATAATAATAATGGAACAGGCCTAAATAGCTCGTTCCGAGTGTTGTGGGATTTGGTTTTCCTTTTGTTTGGCCACTTTGTTGTCGGTAGTTTCTTTCCTTACTTATCCCGGAGTCATGTTGTGAAGGAGAGAGAAAGAAAGAAAGAAAAGGGAACTGAGCTTTTAAAAATACCTTTGGTGTTCCTGTGTGTTTTCGAATATTACAAAGTACCATAATGAGAGGGAGAACAACAAGAAAGGAGATTTTTCTTTTTGCCTGGAAGCGAGATGGCGAAGAGTCTCTCCAGCGAAAGGCCCGTGTGTTTATTAGAGCCTGTAGGAGGCCTTTCTCTTTGTGTGCAGCAGCCGCACTCCTTGGGACGCTGGCATCAGGGGAATTGGGTACGCAGAGTTACGCTCATGGCAGAGAGAGAGAGAGGGAGAGAGAGAGAGAGAGGAAGATACGGGGGTGGAAGAGGACACATTTCAATTACACTCTGGAGGAAAAAAAGACAAAAAACGATGAAAGCGAGAAAACGGAAAGTCCTGGCTGGTCAGTTTCCACTCGTTCTTGACCTTCTCTGTCGGGCCTTTAAACTTCGACTCCGGTTCCTCGTTTTGAATCCCTCTCTTTAGGGGGAATGTCGTCTTCCGTGGGGTTCGGGGGACAATAAGCAGAGAAACAATGGAATGATTGTACTTGTAAAGTATTTTTATTGCGGCACTCTTTTCATTTTTACTGTATCGTCTAGCCCTCCATCTGTTTACACATGTTCACCATCAGAGTGCTGTGCAGAAAGCCAGAGGCCATAATTTCACTGGTTAATTTCCAGTACATATAAATATAAATATATGTGTGTGTGTGTATACTGCATATATATATATATATATATATAATTTTCTATAAATATACAGAATAAAAATAAGTGAACAGTACCATTAACATTTTTAGACACGGTTATATACTGTATGTATATATTCAGTATATATGTAATTTTCTGTAAGTATACAGTAGCAGTATAAGTTTATACATGGCTACTCATGGAAGGTTCTCCTGCAGTGGAGGCTGATAGAACAAGATTTATTACTAAGCAGGTTTGGAGCAATTCTATTGGCCGGTCCATCATGAATATTCACTAGACTGAAAGGAGAACTAGAGCTTTTACACTGTGCAGAAAAAGAGATCAAAGTTTTTACACCACTAAATATATATTAGAGGTGGAGATATGGAGAAATATCATACTGTGGTACATCAAGAGGATATGTGGTATATCAGGGTATGTACTGGTTCAGACTCTCATCAGTTGGAGCTGTTAAGTATAAGACTGCAGAGTCTTTAAGATCTCCAACAACATCCCTTTAGCTGGGTCTGCCTAAACTTTTCACTGGTAGCACATATGGATATGTGTGTATATATATTCCAGTTTTCCATTACAATAAGTCAAAATTCTAATTTTCTGAGATCTTGTTATTTGTATGTCAAAATGAATGTCGTTTTCTTAAGATCTCAAGATATTTGAGATGACATAACGAAAAGTGTTTTATCAAGATACCCTTCGTCCTGATTGTGGTATTAATAAACGGATGGATTGAGACAAACAAATTAAAACAAACAAATTAAAACAAAAAAATTGACCAACTATTATTATCATAGCACAACTGAGGAAGTATAAAGCGTGCAGGTCCGTGATCCTTTAGAGTGTCCGTAGTATGTAGTCTGTCGCTATTCCAGCTTCTCCTTTTTTCGGGAAATCCCAGACACGTTCCGTGATGTTGAGGTCTGGACTCTGGGGCTGTTTGAGATGTGTATGTTGGACTCGTTCTTGACCTTCTCCACCTGGCCTTCAAACCTCAGCGCTTGACTCCATTTACTTCTCTTTCGTTCGCTCGTTTGCTCGTCTTTGCTCCCTTTCTCCATGGGAGTGTCACTTGCCGTGGGGTTGAGGTTCAGGGGGGGGTTTGTATCTGCAGAGAAAGAGAGAGAAGGAGCGAGAGAAAGAAGGAAAGAAAGAAAGGAAGCGAGGCTTTTGTGAGGTGGCTCCAAGTGTGCCAGCTTTGCCCGCATGTTTCCATTAGATTGTCATGTTGGCTAATTAGAGAGCGGCGGTATGATTCACCTTGTTAATTAGAGGGACTTGCACATCACCGGCCCGAGGCTGCGCACAGAGAGAGAGAGCGCGAGAGAGAGCGAGGCAAAGAAAGAGAGAGGAAGAGGAGAGAGCAAGCGAGAGAGAAAGAGCCCTATCTGCCTTGCCTAGAGTCTCTCCCTCTCTGCCTCCCTCTGAAGATTCTCCCTCTCATCTACCTTTTTCCCCTCGTTTTTGATTCGCAAATGAATAAATCATCACCGTCGTTCTCTTACCGTGCAAGTTCACGTCTTTTCTCCCCCCCCTGTTCCTCAGATGCAAATTAGGCCTGATCAATAGCAGGTGACGTTATTTTCTGACTTACAGAGGACAGAAAAAGAGAGAGAGAGAGGGAGAGAAGAGTGCTTGCCCAAGCATGGCAGAACGGTGTGAAGGAAAAGCAAAAGGATGGAAATTTTCTCCTTAGATAAGCATCATTTTTAATGATCGACTCCTTTTTCTCAGGAGCGCCCCTGATGGTGCCTGAACTCAGTATGCTTATGAGAGTCCCCCGCTCTTTCTTTCCCCGTAGCCGGCGTAACCACGCTGTCGTTTTGGAGACACAGTGTCCTCTAAAGCTAACAGTCTTCCAGTGTTTTCCCTGCCGATGCCTTATTCATCCAGATAATTAAAGAAGGGCGTTAAACAAGGTCGCGTGGCGTCCGCGCGGTTCTGTATGGCTAATTTCTGCAAATAGTGTTCCTATGAATATGAATGGGGGGCCGTAATGGTCTCGGCTCAAAGGAAAGCCGCAAGGGATCGTAGGTAATTGGGTGCTGGCCTGAACTGAGGGACCTGAACTGCAGGACCAAACTCTACAAAGCCAGAGTCTTCCTTCTCTTCTTTGGCAGGGTTCATCTCAGGTCCGGTGTTAGGGTTTCTTTGCTTTGAGGTTGAAGCGGTCGGTATTCATTTGAAGTGTTCTTATTGATGTAGTTGATTGTATCTGGTTCTCCAGCTGCACTGATCTGGTGATCATCTATAAGTTTGGCACAACTTGATATTCTTACTTGTTATATAAACATAGACACGTACCGTCACTGTGCATCATATTAGGTCCACCGCCTTGTATGTACACTCCCTGTCCACTCTATCAGCTCCACTGACCGTATAGGACACTCTGTAGTTGTACAGTTCCAGACTGTAGTCCATCTGTTTCTCTGTGTACTGTATTACCCTGTTCTTCAATGGTCAGGACCCCCACAGGACCACCACAGAGCAGGTATTATGTGGGTGGTGGATCATTCTCAGCACTGCAGTGACACTGACGTGGTGGTGGTGTGTTAGTGTGTGTTGTGCTGGTGTGAGTGGATCGTACACAGCCGTGCTGCTGGACTGAAACTATTCAGCCAGCAGCGTCCTGTGGGGCAGCATCCTGTGAGGAGTGTCCTGTGGGCGGCATCCTGTGGGCAGCGTCCTGTGACCACTGATGAAGGACTAGAGGATGACCAACACTACACTGCCTTTGCCTACCTGTGTAAGAAATGATCAAATTGTAAGTCGCTGTGGATGAGAGCATTTGAAAAACCGTGGCTGTAAATGCTTATGAGCTGATGGTTATTATTTCTGAATCATTTCTATTGTAATTTAATTGTTGTGAGGTCACAGATTTGCACCATTACTTCCTAATGACCATTACTGCCTAGCAACCCTGTACTATCCACCCACCCCCAACCCCCCATCCACCTCCCACCCCACCAACGCCACCCCAAATGTTCCGCTCAAGCACAGACATCTGTCTCTAAGCGGATGGTGGTCCACAGGGCTGCCCCGAGGTGGTGGGGGGGTCTTTTTGTTATGAGGTGTAGCTTGATAGAGACAGGCATGTCTGACCAGCTTTGCAGTTTATTCCTGGGTGGCTCTAAACCAAGTGATCCTGACCACACATGCTTGCGCACACACGTGTGTGGTCTGGAGATGCTCTTACAGAGTCTTTGCATCATAGCGGTGGGATGGGGGGATTGCGGGGTGAACAGCGAGAGAGGAATGTTATGTATTTCAGCGACAGATTTTTTTTCTCTTGATATCTTGAGAGACGCAGAGACAGACCCTTTTCACTGTCTTAACATCGCTCTCTTATTAACCCTTTAGGGTCGCAGAGAACACAGACTACACAACATACAACATACAAACATCTGCAGTACTTGATGAACGTCATCAGAATCGACATCATTATGCAGCTTTAATGTGGCGCTAACTAGACGAACAGAGCCAGGGACGAACGTGGACAGACAGATGGACGAAGCAATGTGTTAATGAATGAAGGGATGACGGAACAAAGTTGGTGATGGGTAAAGGAATGAACGGATGAAGAAACAGTGTTGGTGTATGGATAAAGGAATGAACGGATGAAGAAACAGTGTTGGTGTATGGATAAAGGAATGAACGGATGAAGAAACAGTGTTGGTGTATGGATAAAGGAATGAACGGATGAAGGAACAATGTTGGTGTACAGATAAAGGAATGAATGGATGAAGGAACAGTGTTGGTGTATGGATAAAGGAATGAATGGATGAAGGAACAGTGTTGGTGTATGGATAAAGGAATGAAGGGGTGAAGGAACAATGTTGGTGTATGGATAAAGGAATGAACGGATGAAGGAACAGTGTTGGTGTATGGATAAAGGAATGAAGGGGTGAAGGAACAGTGTTGGTGTATGGATAAAGGAATGAACGGATGAAGGAACAGTGTTGGTGTATGGATAAAGGAATGAAGGGGTGAAGGAACAATGTTGGTGTATGGATAAAGGAATGAAGGGATGAAAGAACAATGTTGGTGTACAGATAAAGGAATGTAGGTGAATGATTTAGGTTCCCTGGATCACCCAAAAGACCTGCATCCACGATGCTAATGTGGCTCCTATCTCGCCAATTAGCCATGTGCAAACTGCAGGTCTGAATCACCACACGAGTCGATACGCACGTGGCGTGTTGTTGGGCTTCTGTTCATGTCTTGTCACGTAACGTCCCGTATAGCCACTTCACTTTCACTCGTTCTTTATTGTTCCTCTTTTGCAGCACGTCCTGCGCTTGTGTTTGTCCCGACACTTCAATTACAATTCACCAAAAACACAAAAGCCTACATGAAGGCAGCTGCAGTTAGATATCACCGCCCGGAATTCTGTTTACTCCCCTTCATATCGCTCGACACACTTCTACATGAATTGACAGGAGTCACCTGAAATGTCACCCTGGTCTTGACCTTTTGTAAATTAGATTAACAGCAGCGCTGATGTGCTTCCAAAGGGCATGCGCCTAAGATACGTTATTGTTGTCGTTTTTTTTCACCAGCGTTCTAAAACAAAAGATATTGATCAGACATGACGATCGTATGTGTACACAATCAAACTAAAGGTTATCATGTTATCAGGCTGAGCGGTTCATTGAGGGAAAGTGGGGGAACTTCCTGTTAACAGCGTTTTGAGGTTTGGTCTGTAGAGGTGGAAGGATTACTGCTGTAGACCTGAAGTGAAGTGACTCGTGTTTGAGTCAGAATGACTGTGATTACTCAATTACAAATAATCTATTAACATACACTATGTTTCCAAAAGTATTCGCTCGTCCGCCTTCACGCGCATATCAACTTGAGTGACATCCGATTCTTAACCCATAGGGTTTAATATGATGTCGGCCCACCCTTTACAGCTACAACAGCTTCAACTCTTCTGGGAAGGCTTTCCACAAAGTTTAGGAATGTGCTTATGGGAATTTCTGACCATTCTTCCAGAAGCGCATTTGTGAGGTCAGACACTGATGCAGTCAGACTAGTATTTTGGAATTTTATCCACTGCTGGTAGACCCGTATGACCGTACACTTCCACACACCTGCAGATTCAGCTACTTCCTTCACACTGTGGTCTTTGGCACGCCCAAATGCAGTCACTCCTTTTAGCCAATCATTAACATCTGCTTTGGAGCCATTTTCCACACATGGAACGAGACATTCCCTGCACTGTACCACCTCTTCCCAATCTATGGATCCCGTCACTCACACCCTGCAGGGATTTATAGCCCCATCATCCTCATGCAGCGCCATCTGCAGGAGCCTGAAGACACTACCACCTTAAACACACAAGGTGACTCATTATTTGTCCGGCAAACTTATATTGTTATGTATTGGTGCCGTATTCTGAATATGAGAAAGCTTAAACAGGTTTAATTCTGTTTATTGACATTTCCATCCATAAACCCGTTTATTTTTGGGATATTGAGGGCGATGTGTATTTGGAAGTTAAGCGCCAGCCCCCCGATACCCTCACTGTAATTTTGTGTCTTCCCGCCCGTGTAATAGTACATATCTTCGGCGGCGGTGGTGATTCGTCTTGGATTGCGCTCGGCTCTCTTGGCTGGCATCGCAGATGGCGCTACGAGGTCTGCATTTATCAAGTGGGCATAAATCTGCGGCTGTGGCAGTCGCCCCGGGGCGGCGGGTCTGGTGCCAACTGGCGTGCGGCAGAGCCGGAGCCGAGCGGGCCGGTGCCGCGAGTTAGGCTGCGCAGAGCAGTGGCGGCGAACTCTCGGTAGAGCAGGGTTATCGCAGGGTCAGCCCCGCGGAGACCAGAGGGCTGCAGTTGGCCTTAACGCAATTACTGCTACAGATAGGAGCCTTAGAAAGGGACGGAAGACAGGCCAGGATAGACTGCTCAGATTCCGCTTAGGAACAAAGACTGTACAAGTGCGTTTATGTGGGTTTATATGCCATATTCCCATTTCAGCATACAGGAGTTTAATGTTTGTTGTGTGTAATGTGTCCTGAGTGGATCCTGACCCCTGGATCCTGGATCATGTGAAATGACAGGCTGTAAACTGCAGTTCTCACTGAATACCTTGTAGATAATAGAATGGTCTGATATGATAGAGTGGGATAGGGTACGGTAGGGTTTGGTATGGAAGGGTGGGATAGTGTATGGTATGTTAGGGTGTGGTATGGTAGAGATGGTATGTTATGGTAGGGTATGGTATAATATGGTATGGTAGTGTATAGTGTATTAGGGTATAGTATGATTTGGTATGGTAGGGTATGGTATGATATGGTAGTATATGATATGGTAGAATATAGTATGATATGGTAGGCCATGGTAATTTATGCTATGGTAGGATATAGTATGATATGGTAGGCCATGGTAATTTATGCTATGGTAGGGTATAGTATGGTACGATAGGCCATGGTAATTTATGCTATGGTAGGATATAGTATGATATGGTAGGCCATGGTAATTTATGCTATGGTAGGGTATAGTATGATATGGTAGGCCATGGTAATTTATGTTATGGTAGGGTATAGTATGATACGGTAGGCCATGGTAATTTATGTTATGGTAGGGTATAGTATGGTACGATAGGCCATGGTAATTTATGTTATGGTAGGGTATAGTATGATACGGTAGGCCATGGTAATTTATGTTATGGTAGGGTATAGTATGGTACGATAGGCCATGGTAATTTATGCTATAGTAGGGTATAGTATGATACGGTAGGCCATGGTAATTTATGCTATGGTAGGGTATAGTATGGTACGGTAGGCCATGGTAATTTATGTTATGGTAGAATATAGTATGATATGGTAGGCCATGGTAATTTATGTTATGGTAGAATATAGTATGATATGGTAGGATATGATACAGTAGGCTATAGTAGTTTATGCTGTGGTATGGTATGGTATGGTATGGTAGATTATGGTATGATATGGTAGGGAATGGTATGATATGGTATGGAATGGTAGATTATAATATGATCTGGTAGTGTATGATATGGTAGGGTATGGTATGATATGGTATGGAATGGTAGATTATAGTATGATCTGGTAGTGTATGATATGGTAGGGTATGGTATGATATGGTATGGAATGGTAGATTATAGTATGATCTGGTAGTGTATGATATGGTAGGGTATAGTATGGTAGATTACAGTAGGGTATGGTATGATATGGTAGGATATGATACAGTAGGCTATAGTAGTTTATGCTGTGGTATGGTATGGTATGGTATGGTAGATTATGGTATGATATGGTAGGGTATGGTATGATATGGTATGGAATGGTAGATTATAGTATGATCTGGTAGTGTATGATATGGTATAGTATGGGAGATTACAGTAGGGTATGGTAGGTTATGGTATGATATGATGATATGAGTGTATGATATTGTAGCATATGGTAAGTAATGTTATGGTGGGGTATGGTAGTGTATAGTATGATATGGTAGGGTGGGGTGTATTATGGTAGTGTACGGTATGGTAGCGTGTAGTATCATATGGTAGTGTGGGGTATGGTATGGTGGGGTATAGGGTAGTGTAATGTTCTCTGTTCTCCTTCAGAGTTCTGTGGTTATGATGATTGTAATAGACGTCAGTGTCAGACTAATTACTGATCTTCTATTAAAGACTGGTGGACTGAGAGACACTAGAGTCTCTTCACCTACACTGAGCTGATTAAGAGTCTTGTTCCAGAAATGATAATAGGACATTAGAGCCATAATAAATCATGCTCCTGTTACTCTCCATATTTAGGTACATTTGAAGGGAAATACTTTAGTACTGTTACTCCAGTGGAGGTCTAAAGGGAGGAACTCCTACTGACACTGGAGGAGTAGTTTACCTTGGGGGATCTCTACTGTAACTCAGGTAAATGGTTTGTGTACTTCGTCCACCACTGGTGTGTCGTGCGGGTTGGTGCTTTTCTGCTGCTGTGTGTTAGTTTCTGATGTCAGCAGGATCGATTATTTCCCTCTCAGTGTCTTTCCAGTTTTAAATGTGAAATGGCAACAGCCTAAAGGCCGTGCTACGCCAGAGGCTCTCTGGGTACACACATGCAGACACGCAATGCGCACCAGTGCATGTGCAAATACACACGCTAGCACATGCTAGTCTTTCATAATGTTTCACTGTAGAGATAATGCAGAGATGATCCACTAACATAAGGAAAGAGAAAGTCACAATAGACATGTTTCTCAAACAGGAGCTCAAGAAGTCAGGAAAAGAAACAGGCACTCCTAACAACCACCTGGAAGACCTAGTAGATCCACCAACACTGTCAGCCCATCAGATTGAGAGGGAGGAGAACATCAAGCTCCACTCCTGCTTCCGATCTGAGAACATCCACAGGTGTTCATCTCCATCCTTCTTCCACTGTGAGAAGACTCCTCAACACTACGGAGGTCTGAAAGGTGGAGGTGTAGCTGTTCAAGAAGCTCCTCACTGAGAGAAGGAGACTCACACATCCAACAAAGAAGCTGCTAAGGCTGAACTTTCTTTGAGGAACTGAGAGCGTGTGGACACAATGTAGATCTATCTGGCTGTTCAGGCTGTTCTATGGTGCAGGTTCTCTCTCTCTCTCTCTCTCTCTCTCTTAATTACTCTCTGTTTCTTTTTTCTCTTTCTCTATTTTAGTTTCTCTCTCTCTCTTATGCACCGTCTCTCTGTTTCTCTCTCAGTTGCTCTCTCTCTTTCACTTGAGCTTTCTCTCATTTTCTCTCTGAGTTGCTCTCTCTGTCTCATTCTCTCTCTGTCCTATTCTCTCTCTCTCTCTCTGTCCTATTCTCTCTCTCTCTCTCTGTCCTATTCTCTCTCTCTCTCTCTCTCTCTCTCTCTCTCTGTCTTATTCTCTCTCTGTCTCATTCTCTCTCTGTCCTATTCTCTCTCTCTCTCTGTCCTATTCTCTCTCTCTCTCTCTCTCTCTGTCTTATACTCTCTCTGTCTCATTCTCTCTCTCTCTGTCTCATTCTGTTCCTCTCTGTCTCTCTCTCTCTCTCTCTCTGTCTCTCTCTCTCTCTCTGACAGTAGTTCTATCTCCCTCTCCCCCACTGTCTCTCTCTGCCAGTTGCTCTCTCTTTTCTCCTCTCTCAGTTGCTCTCTCTCTCATTCTCTCTCTTTCTTCTCTCATTCGTTCTCTCTCTGTGTCAGTTGCTCTCTTTTCCCCTTTCTCAGTTGTTCTGTCTCTCTCACTCTCTCTCTCTCCCTCTGTTTCTTTCTCTGTCTGTTTCTCTCTCTTTCACTCTGTTTCTCTTAGTTGCCCTCTCTTTTCTCTCTCTCTCCTCTCTCTCTCAGTTGTTCTCTTTCTTTCTCTCAGTTGCTCTTTTTCTCTCGCTCTTTTTCTCTCTCAGTTGCTGTCTCTGTTTCTTTCTCTTTCTCTAAGTTGCTCTCTCTCGCTCTCTCTCTTTTAGTTTCTCTCCCAGTTTCTTACTCTCTATCCCCCCTCCATATCTCTCTCTCTCTCTCTCTCTGATGAAAGAACACATCGATTGTCCCCATTCGCTCCTGTAACATGCCCTCTCTCTTTGCACCGGCGGGCACACAGCTTTACACCCCCTCACTGTGAACACTGTGAGAGAGAGAGAGACAGACAGAGTGAGAGAGAGAGGGAGGGAGTGCATATCTGATTGTATGTGTGAAAGAGAGAGAGATTCTGATGGTGTGTGTGTGTGAGTGTGAGTGTGTGTGAGAGATAGAGGCTGATTGTGTCAGCGAGTGTGTGTGGCCCCGGGCTCTCGCACGTCCTCTGAAAGCAGGCTGTGAGCGTGGCTGAGCCTCGCAGCCCTGCAGCCAGCCGTGACATTACCTGCGGCTATGCTACAGCCACACACACTTCAGCCCGGGACAAATCACATCACACACACACACACACACAGCCATTTTAGAGCTGGTTCAGGAAATGAGCAGATGAGTGGGAGGATGGAGGGATAGATACATAGTTGGGTGGATGAGAGAACAGATGAATAGGTAAGCCGTCGTGTAGAGATGTACTGATTACTGATATTCCCGGCAATATTCCCGACGTTAGTATTACCATTTCCAGTTTTACGTATCGTTAAAACCGTGGACATTTTCCGGTTGCTTTTCCGGTTTTCCTTTTCCCTTCAGTGTGTTCTGGAGCTTTTTGTGCATGTAAACATTCTGCAAAGTCCCAAAGTACATGCCAGAGTGGGAAGCTCTCTTCCACAGACACCACTATTCTGAGCGGAACACCTGAAACATCTCGTTGGAATTCCAGCCCTTTTCCCTGTTACAAGGTGATGTCATCTCGTAACACAGTCCTTATGGCCCGCCTACCCGCAAGCTCGGCACCCCCTCACACAACACACAGAGAGCTAACTAACCACAAACTAACCACTCTGAAACCAGACTTCTCCCGTCTAGGTTGTGTAGGTTGATCTACCAGCTCGTTCTACCGGACTTTCAGGATCGGATTCTGGATCCAACTGATACAGCAGAACCGACACAGTTGCAAGAACTGCCGTAGCGGTGTAGGGGGGTGCGAGACTTGTAGCAGGATGACGTTGACTTATCAGAGCAGACTGGCCAGGCTGACCAATCAGAGCACACTGGGCTCATCAGGAGGCGGGGCTTAAAGGTTTCAGACAGAGGGTGAATACAGATGTACAGTATGAGGACAATTGGAAAAACTGAAGCGTCTAGAAGATCCCAAAAACAGGATTCAGTGTGGGTTTGTTTTGTGTCAGTGAAACATGATGGAAGCAAGTGATGGCGCTCAGCCGTCTATGAGGAGTGTGGTGGCAGTTTGAGGCAGAAGGAGACTTGATTGAAGACCCTCACCTCATCTGCAGAACGTGTGGAAAGATAGTTGCTTCCTGTTCACCATCTTGTTGTTCAGATTTTCTTGTTCCACTGTGTGTGTTCCAATGGTTCCAATGCACCCACCACTTCAGGTGGAATGGGACAATTTGAATACCGACAAATAGTCAAGTCAACATTTATTTATATGCGCTTTTTACAACAGATGTTGTCACAAAGCAGCTTTACAAAGAATCTGGTGTCCGAGCCCCCAGTGAGCAAGCCCAGGGTGACAGAGGCAAGGAAAAACTCCCTCAGCTCAAAGGAAGAAACCTCGAGAGGAACCAAGACTCAAAAGGGGAACCCATCCTCCTCGGGCCAACACCAGATAGCAAGGCGACTTCAGCCTCGTGTTAAAGCTACATGTCCTGACCAGAAAACTTTTTTTATTTTTCAATTTCATTTCATTTCATCAGCATTAAAAGAATAATTAGGGTATTTTAATGGTCTAAATCAGCTTATCGAAGGTGGCAGTGGGGGCAGGGGGTAATGATAATGAGCCAAACCTGTATTAAACATTAAAACAATAAAACGCTTGAACACTCTCATGGCCATTTACTGCCACCTGTAAGTCAGTAATACAGCGGCCTGTTTAAAGCCGGTTTGAGGACTGAGTGAGCTGATGGTTGGAGGCCTTGACTGATAACGTGCTTGAATGAGTTGGCAGATGAATAAATGGATTTATAGGTACATGGAGGAGTGATTAATGGTTTAGATAATCATTGGGGGAGTAGAGAATAGTTAACATCTGATTTTGACTTATAATTAGTGAGGTGGGGGGTTTGTGGTGGTGGGGTGTAATTCCAGTATCAGACTAGTAACTAGAGAAGTGCGTTTCCTGAAGAGTGATTGTGCAGTTTAAGGTTGTGGCCAGACGGTTGCTGATGTGCGCTAAATATGAATGGGAGTCTATGGGAGGAACGAAGGATGAATAAACGACACGTAGAGGAGTGTGGGTCACTATGGCTGTGGAATAGTTTGGGGATCTGCCCTGAGTGAGCACATGCAGTTTGGTGACTGTAGGTTAAAGGAAACAATGGGGTTTGAATGGGGGTGAAAAGGAATGGGAGTCTATGGGAGGAACGAGGGATGAATAAACGACACATAGAGCAATGCGGGTCAGCATGTCTGTGGACTAGAGTTTGGGGATCTGTCCTGAGTGAGTACATGCAGTTTGGTGACTGTAGAGGAGACAGTAGGAGACAGTAGAGTTTGAATGAGGGGGATGAATGTTACTCTGTGGGAGGAACGAGTGATAGAGGAAAAACAGACAAACAGACGAGTGCGGGGTGAACCAACTTAGGGAAACTACCCTGAGATAATGTATGTGAAACTGTGTCTGTTGGTGGAGCAGAAGGACAGAAGATGGGTGGTTTACTTTTCCCACCTCATTCACTCTTTCAGAAAGCTTATAGGAATACCCTACATTGGAAACACACCATTCCTGATCAGATTAAACATTCCGGAGCTGGAACGGTGTCAATGTCTTGAAAAATGCGGGAGTGGTTAGTAGTTAGCTCTTCGTCCTGTCGGGACGAAGAAGAAGAACATAAATTGGATAACAGTGGTGTTGCACACTGGACAGTCACGAACATTTACACGTATCCGGGCTGGTTTAAAGCTGGTTTGGGAATGCCGACCATTCGTAAACACTGATGTGGGAAAAGGATGCATGCAAATGTGACTGGAGCTGCAACTTACCCTCGCTTAATCATGTGATCTGTTGTCTGTAATTCATACTGATCAGTTCAACACCAACTTCTTTGGTTCCTACTTCAGTTGTCTGCTTTTTCCATGATCAGCCACACTTTCAAACGGGATCCAGCTTATCCAGATTTACCAGATCTGCAGCAGTCAGTGCCGTGATCTCAGACTGTGGTGTGTCTGAACCAGAGACTCTGACCTCTGTGCTCATGATGTGAGAGATGTTGAGTGTGATGTCCATGCGTTCCTCCACACGGTGTACCAGCTTATTTGTGAAAGTGTTGACTCATCTGGACACCGGACGTTGCCGCTGAGCCGGTTTTGTCGTTAACCTGTCGTTGTGTTGTTTGTCTCCTGTACAGATGCAGCAGCAGGAACTGGCCCAGATGAGGCAGAGAGACGCTAACCTGACGGCTCTGGCCGCCATCGGCCCACGGAAGAAACGCAAGGTGGACTCGCCGGGAGCCACGACGTCGGGCACTGAGGTTAGAGACACCGTTTCATTAAGAGCAGAGTTTACGGAAGCGTTAAATTCGGCCGGGTTACAGATAAACAGTAGACCGTTAGGCTTAGGAAGGGACTTGCAGCTGCTGAGATCAGTCCGGGGGTAAGTACTCACCAGCAGCGCCTTTTCCTGTATCTTATTTATTTGTTTATTCGTTTACCGTTTGAGTTGGGAAGCCCATTGCCATTCCACACGATGCTCTGACTGACGTCTCTGAATATTGCAGATCTACAATAAGGCCGATTCTGAATGTCAATTGGTCATTTTAATAACCTGCTCATTGGGTTGTGTGTAGCGCATCACGCGCTAGGCTGCGGAACGAGAGGGAGAGAGAGAAGGAGGGAGAGAAGTGGAGTGAGGAAGAGAGGGAGCGTATTTAGTGTGCTTAAATGAGAAGCATAAACAAGAAAACAGAACCGCTACCTCTGCTGTGCGGTCGGCGTGCCGGTCTGCTTGTGATCGCTCTCGGAGTTGCTGCTGCACGCGTACGCGTACTCGTTGCTTTTTGCACAGCTTGTTGGGGTTTAATTGGAGGTGTCTGTAACAAAGCCACCCACTCTGAGCGCACCTGATAGGGGGATGACAGCAGCGAGGGTTGAAGTGAGAGAGGAAAGGAGGGTCGGATGAACGGAGGGGGTCTAAACGTATTTTCACTTCATTTTCACCTCCTCGCGCATGCTGAGTCGTGGCGCTGGCTGCATGGGTCTGCATATGTCTGGGAGTGTGTGATAGGTGTGGGCCATATCCAGAATTGCCTCTGGAAATTCTTTGGCAGGTATGAGGTTTAGTCATACCGGTTATACCGGAGTGCCACAAATACACCCAGATAATGGGACATACAAACAGCGCGCGCTACGCTAACGCTAGTCCCTTTAGCTGAGTGTCCAAGTCAGGGGGGTTTCAGTCACGTCCAGGTGAACACAACAAGGCAGCAGACCCTCGATCACCTCAACCAATCTTTTGGGGTTAGCATTACCCTGCCTTCACACTAGCAGGCAACTAATGTCGTTTACGCCGCCCCAAGTTTGTCTCTTGTGGGCGTGTTCGAGGCTTCTCCCATGTGGGCGTGTACAAGGTCCGGGAAAGCTAGCTAGTTCTGAAAGCTCATATTTGTATGGGATTTGTATGGGAAGCTAACTGCTTGCATTTGTGGCTAGCTTTATTGGCTGATTGGCATGCTGGCTAACCTAGCTAGCTATCGAGTGACCTAACTCACCAGAGACCCCAACAACATCCGCTACTTTCTTCCACACTTCATTTCTCTACAGATGTATATGTACAAAGACGCATCATATAAACTGGGGAATGAAGAAACAGCGGTTATGAGCTTCTCCTCCATGTTCACCACCACACTGCAGAGAACTGGAACCAAATGCTGGCAGGAACTAAAAGCTCAGGGAGCAGAAGCTGTCTACGACTGACCCGAAGAACCAAAGAGCCAATTGTTTACAATGTCGCTTCAACGTGTCACAACTCATTTGCATAAAGCCCTTTGCGCTGGGGACGGTTGTGGATGGCTTCTGATAGGATAAACAGGTGTCCCTAAATCGTTGAGGGGTTTCAGGTTAGCCGCTAATCTACTGTTAGCATCTCATGAAGATGTTTCACCACGGCGCTCAAGCCCGGCTGAATGCCCACTTGGCCTAACAGGGACACAAGAGCAGCTGCCTTGCCTATTTCCTCTTGTACCTGTCTACCTCGGTCAGAGCAGTCAGACGACGCTGTGGTCAGGGCCTTGTGAGGGATACAAGTCATGGAGTCAGCTGGTACTGATGCATTTATGACTGTCATATTTTCCAAGTTCAACAACGCTGAGGTTCTTCTTATTCAGAGTTCCCGTTCCACCTTAAACGGTGCGCCGGAATGTACAGTAACTGCTGCTCCGTTTAGGGGTCGAACTGAAAATCTGAACTCAAAGCTGTCAAATTAGAAGCCACTTTAACCTGGAGTTAATATCCGAATCCCAACGTTTCAGGACGTTTCAGTCTGAGCAAGCATCCGTCTACTCCGGACGGCCCGTTCGGTTCCACAGTACGTTTATTGTCATGTTGTTTGCCACCTTGTTGTCACATCAGGTCAGATTAGATTAGGCAGAGAGTCTGTAAGCCGTGCCTTCCGCCTCAGGTCTGTTTATTGTTGACCATATGACATTCGGCTGATATTATCGATTATCAGAATTCCTAACTCCTTAAAATCGATATCGATGATCAAATCCATATCGGTGAAGCCTACTGTGTGTGTCTGTCTGTGTGTATGTACCCTGCAGCCGTCTCCATGTCTCCCCTAGTGCAAAGCCAATGTGACTTTTTGAAGGGGGTCAGTGAGGGGCCGTGGGCGGGCGGCTGCAGGGCTGCTGGACTCGGGGGCCCCAAAGTCACTCGCTCAGGAGCCCCAGAGACTTCAGCTGGACGGAAACAGAGCCGCAGGGGCCATGGCGCAACCGGCATTGCATCATACTCTGTCGTTCTCTCTCTCTTTCTCTCTCTGTCTGTCTCTCTCTCTCTATCTCTCTCTCTTTTCTCTCTCTTTCTCTCTCTGTCTGTCTCTCTCTCTCTATCTCTCCCTCTTTTCTCTCTCTCTCTCTCTCTCAGGGTTTCTCAGTGGCCGGCACGACCTGAAATTAGTAGCAGGATAATGATACTGGAGATCCGGTGTGTTAAGTGTGTGTGTGTTTTAGGGAAGAAAGCTGCTGATGAAAAGTGCCTACCCACAAAGACCACCCCCTCCTCCAGACCGCCCCCCTCGCGTGTGTGTGTGCTTGTTTTTGTGTATTTTCAGTTCACCTGTGCCCATATATTCATCTACATGGATGATTCTACTGAACTGGTTCAAAGTCAGAGTTTAAAGCACACTTGGGACTTTTAACTGATCTTGGTTTTAGGACTAAAATCATTTATGCAGGAACATGGCTAAAATAAGGTATAGGGGTTAGGGTTTAGTGTAAATGTAGGGNTAAATGTAGGGGTTAGGGTTTAGTGTTTTAATGCCTTGTGATTAAGAAGATGATAACCCCTGTAAATATCTAAACTCTGAAGAGTGTTTTGGACTGTGACCTTGAACCAGTTCTGTAGAGTGATCCATATATAGTACATATGTATGAGCTGTGTCCTGACACTGTATAAAAACAAGCACGCGTGTGTGTGTGTGTGTGTGTGTGTGTGTGTGTGCGTGCGTGTATTGGTGCGTTTGCTCCGGGTGTTTTGCTCCCCTCCCCCACCCCTGGTGCTGGTGTGTGATGCCCGCAGGGCTGTAAGTGATAGCCAGAGAGTTTCTCCCTCCATCCACAGCCATTCTGAGAACAGAACAAAAGAGCCTTACACAGCTCCGAGGAGTGGATTAAGGAGAGAGAGAGAGAGACAGAGACAGAGAGAAGTAGATAAAGAGAGAGAGAATGGATGAATGAAAGAGAGAGATGGAGGTGAACACAGAGAGATGGGTGGCCCTGTAGTGGCCCTTCAGGTCAGAGACAACACAGAGGCCACTCTAACGCCGCTTACAATCACATGCTTTTGAAGTGCGCTACAAAGGCCCTGGTATGGGATGGGAGGAGTAAAAGGAGGAAGAGAGAAAGAGAGTTTGCCATTGGCCATGTTACCTTTCCGCACTGTAGGATAGAGCCACCACGGTGCGGTGCTGGTCATATGAGCCGTGAAGCTCCTGTAGTACTACAGAACGTACAGAACCACTACATGACTACAGCGTCTCTTCATGGTGCATACTGTTAGCTATACGTCCTAAACACTTCTTCACTGTTTGTATTGCGCTTTGTTGGTTGATCCATCCATGCGCCCCTCACAGATGCATTCCTCCACTGAGTAGTTCTCTACAGCTCGTGAGAAACTGTAGCACACCATAACGTTGAGTATACAGCATTCATTTCTCCAAACGGTAGTCTGTTGGTGTAGCTTAGTGAAATAAGCAGGTTTGAAATCATGGTTGTGAATTTGGCACCATGCTTGTCCACATTAGCTTAATTGCATAACTAAATTATCTGTTTGATCTGTCGAAACAGTGTGATCCATTCAATTTGTCAAGTCAAGTCAAATTCATTCATATTGCGCTTTTTACAAAGGACGTTTTCAGAAAGCAGCTTTAAAGAGAATCCGGGCCGAAGCCAGAGACGACAGTGGCAAGGAGAAACTCCCTCAGAGCTAAAGGAAGAACCGTCGAGAGGAACCAAGACTCAAAAGATGGAACCCATCCTCTTCAGGTCAACAAACAGGATCAGAGTTTATAATTATAGTGAATGAATAGGAGGAGTGTTGTAGGAGAAGTGTTGAGTGTTTTAGGAGGAGTGTTGAGTGTTTTAGGAGGAGTGTTGAATGTTTTAGGAGGAATGTTGAATGTTTTAGAAGAAGTGTTGAGTGTTTTAGGAGGAGTGTTGAGTGTTTTAGGAGGAGTGTTGAGTGTTTTAGGAGAAGTGTTGAGTGCTTTAGGAGGAGTGTTGAATGTTTTAGGAGGAATGTTGAATGTTTTAGGAGAAGTGTTGAGTGTTTTAGGTGGAGTGTTGAGTGTTTTAGGAGGAGTGTTGAGTGTTTTAGGAGGAGTGTTGAATGTTTTAGTAGAAGTGTTGAGTGCTTTAGGAGAAGTGCTGAGTGTTTTAGGAGGAGTGTTGAATGTTTTAGGAGGAGTGTCGAGTGTTTTAGGAGAAGTGTGGAGTGTTTTAGGAGGAGTGTTGAGTGTTTTAGGAGGAGTGTTGAGTGTTTTAGTAGAAGTGTTGAGTGCTTTAGGAGGAGTGTTGAATGTTTTAGGAGGAATGTTGAATGTTTTAGGAGAAGTGTGGAGTGTTTTAGGAGGAGTGTTGAGTGTTTTAGGAGGAGTGTTGAGTGTTTTAGGAGGAGTGTTGAATGTTTTAGTAGAAGTGTTGAGTGCTTTAGGAGAAGTGCTGAGTGTTTTAGGAGGAGTGTTGAATGTTTTAGGAGGAGTGTCGAGTGTTTTAGGAGAAGTGTGGAGTGTTTTAGGAGGAGTGTTGAATGTTTTAGGAGGAATGTTGAATGTTTTAGGAGAAGTGTTGAGTGTTTAGGAGAAGTGTTGAGTGTTTAGGAGAAGTGTTGAGTGTTTAGGAGAAGTGTTGAGTGTTTTAGGAGAAGTGTTGAGTGTTTTAGGAGGAGTGTTGAGTGTTTTAGGAGAGGGCTTGAGTGTTTTAGGAGGAGTGTTGAGTGCTTTAGGAGAAGTGCTGAGTGTTTAGGAGAAGTGTTGAGTGTTTTAGGAGGAGTGTTGAGTGTTTTAGGAGGAGTGTTGAGTGTTTTAGGAGAAGTGTTGAGTGTTTAGGAGAAGTGTTGAGTGTTTTAGGAGAAGTGTTGAGTGTTTAGGAGAAGTGTTGAGTGTTTTAGGAGGAGTGTTGAGTGTTTAGAAGTGTTGAGTGGTTTAGGAGGAGTGTTGAGTGTTTTAAGAGGAATGTTGAGTGTTTAGAAGTGTTGAGTGTTTAGAAGTGTTGAGTGTTTAGGAGGAGTGTTGAGTGTATTTGAGGCAGAGGAAGAAATGTCAGATTAGTCTGTGATTAAATAGCAGGTTCGTTGGATGGGTGTGCGGGATGCAGGTGAGACCCCTAACAGAACTAGACACGGAGAAGCTTCATGGTAGGCAAACTGGTCAGCAGGCAGGCAGTGACACCCAGCCGAGGCAGCTGAAGCAACCACATCAGAGCGCACAGGATGGGCAGTAGCTCCGCAGCTGACCACACAGGATGGGCAGTAGCTCTGCAGCTGACCACAGAGATTTTGCACACTTAACATTAAAGTATTTAATATTAATACTAAGTATTAGGGCAGAAGCCAAGCTGTACGCTATGGGGCCATGATACAGGAGTTCTGATATATATTAGCTCTGTAGTTCTGTAGAATTCTCTGATGTAAGAGTGTCTGAACATTGATGTGGCCTACATCCAGAAACTTGTCCAGTCCATGCCCAATCCAGTCACAGCTGTTATAGCTGCTGGTACAGGTATTAGGTATGTTTCAGTCACAGGTGAGATTATATATATATATAGTGCAACCCATATTAAAACATGTTCTTCCACACGTTTTGTGCAACTACATATTCCCACCAGAGAGGGCTCCAAATCCCCAAATCCTACATAGTGCAGCTTTAACGTAGCTGCAACTGCATATCTGTTAAATGAGGTTAACCTTAAGTTGAATGTAACAGGTACTCCCTACACCTAAACCTCACCCTACGCCTACTCCTGCACATAACCGCAGTGGTGTAGATCATTAAAGTTGCATCAGATAAAGCAGCATATCTGCAGGACTCCCAAGATACGTTGGGTAGAGGATTTAGAGCCGTGCTGTACTGTATCTACTGTATTACTACTTTTATATTCACTGGGTGAAAACCAACCGAAGGAGAGAAGGAATGAGAGAAATAGAGGGAGGGAGAGAGAGAGGAAAAGTACAAGGAAAACTGATGCCCTTTCCTGCAGCTAAATTAACAGGAATCACATGGAAAACAATCTGAGCAGGGAATGGAGAGAGAGAGAGAGAGAGAGGGAGAGGGAGAGAGGGAGGAGGGAGAACCATTAAAATGAGCCCCAGGCTATGGACGGCACCCAATACCACTAAAGCTTCTCTCACCATAGACGCGGAGGCAGCCTTACAGGCAAAAAGCGTGCTGTGTTCTATAGCTACAATTAAAATCAACCTCCCTGCCAAAAAATAAGGAGGGGGTGGGAGGTGGTGGTGGTGGTGGGGGAGGTGGGGGAGGCAGACACGGAACATCAAAGACAGATTGAAATGTGTAGTCAGTAATAAGAGTGGTCTACCAGCCCCGCGGTTCTCCATGGTCCGCTCCTTAATGAGAAATTTTGACCTCTAGTTTGTAAGTTAAACTTGTAATCTTGGTTAATGAAGTAAATCAATCCCAACTCAAGAGTGTGCAGTTTCTGGCCGGTCCAGCCGTACGTCCAGCGCTCACCCCCCACCCCCAGCCAAAACTACCCTCGTCCCTACCCTGCTCCGCCCTCTGTGGTCTCTCTTAGCCCGAGAGTAAATGACCAGGTCTTCAGCCAGACAAACAGGAAGGCCATAGCTCTGCGGCTCAGGCGCTGGAGAAGGGAGGGTGATTGGGAGGGGGCTAAATAGCGGTTAAGTGTGTTGGTAGTTCTGGCCGATATATTGGAATAACCACCATGTTTCCTCAACAGACCCTCATTTCACAGTATTCCAGGGTATTTAAATTGGTGTTAATAAGGTTAATGAACTTGTGAGTGCTTCTTGAGCGCTGGTACTAATAGAACGCCTTACAAACCGGATGCAGCTCGATTTGATTGGACGTTTGGTGTTTTCCTTCTTCTAAATGGACACTAATTGGAACCTTGCCACAGTATTTGAACCATCAACCAGACAGAAACCTCCCCGGTTCATTATTTGCATTGAGACAGTTATTTTTTGTATTACAATGTTTCTGAAATGTTATATTTAACATATGCAAATAAGGCATTATCTACTTGCATATGTGCTAATTTGCATACGTTTCAAGAGCAGAAAACCGGGCAATGGATGAAAATCAGATTCAAAATTCTTGTTTCATTTTCATGACTTATTAGAGAATCTCTCCATTTATTACTTTATTAATAATGTCAACAGCTGTTAATAACCCACTTTTGCCATGTTTATTACTCAAGCTACGAATGACATATGATCAGTCCCCTCTGTACAAACCTTCAGACTATAGATATAAGTACAACAGGACAATCTGGTGTGTATAAGTGCTACTGAAGTGGCATATATCCAGTTGAGTCTTATTGTCACGCCTCCGGGTCTCCCTGACATCGCCGATCTCCCGGACTCCATTTCCCAGAGTGCACTATCCGATGACGTCACACTCACATGTCCTCAGTCAGCCAATCACTCATGCTCTAACTCACCCGAGTACTGATTTGTTCCCCATGCCGCTCATCACCCAGCCTGCTTACAAACCCCCCCCACACACACATACACATTGCCAAGTTTTGCCAAACCTAGATTGCAATCCCGAGCGGTTCTCTCTTGCCTTTCTCTTTGCTGATTCTGGTTTTGGTTGCCTGATTCCTTGCCTCGCTGGTTTTCTACCCTCCTTCCGTTCTCCTGACTACGCTCTTGGATCATCTCTTTGATTCTGTCTGCTGGCTTGTTTGATTTCCTGGTTCTCGACCTACACTAGTCTCTTTACCTATGACCTGGCATTGCCCAAGTTCTTTGTGCCTGACACTTATTGAGTCCATATATAAGTTGTGTCTTAGGGTGTGGTTTTCCCGGACCCAGGGCTGCTTGCTCTGCGAGTTCAGTACGTTTGGCCAATTGTGAAAGCTGTTTTTGAGGCCAGTAGTGGTCTAGAAAACCACCATTAGTCCTCCTGAAATTGGTGGTCTGGTGCGGTCCATGGAATGTGTGTGGACACTATCTGTTCGCCACGATTGCCCTTGCGTGATTGGTTCATTTCAGAACTTGACTGCTTCAACTCCCATGTTCTGTGTCCCATTACTCTTCAGCAGCAAACTGAAGAACCAAGTGCCTGCCGTTTTGCAGACCTACACATAAAACAGTGGCGTATGGAATTGTACAGTCGGTCTGCGATTCAGATGGAATTCATGTATGTGAACGCAAACCGGTGATACTAAGCCCCCTGTCCTGGATACAAAAGTCTGCGTCCAGGCCCGCACATGGGCATGGTTGGGGAAGCAAGCCTATATCCGGGCCTGGACATGGACTTAAGCATCCAGGACAAGTGTGAAAACGTCCTTAGAAGTTGGTGTAGGATTGTCTGCTTCCCACCATCCAGATAACCCCAAACACATTCAGTGGTGTTGAGGTTCTGGACTCTGGGGTGGTCAGTCCATCATTCAGAGAACACCAGTAGCTTCTTTGTTGGATGCGTGTGTCTACTTTTCTCAGTGAGGAGCTTCTTGAACAGCTACACCTCCTCCTTTCAGACCTCCATAGTGTTTAGGTGTCTTCTCACTGTGGAAGAAGGATGGACAGAAACACCCGTGGAGGTTCTCAGATCGGAAGCAGGAGTGGAGCTTGATGCTCTCCTTCTCTTTTTCTCAGAGATGGAAGCTGTAAGTGCTGTTTATCTGATGGGGACAGTGTTGGTGGGTCTACCAGGACTTCCAGGTGGTTGTTAGGAGTCCTGATTTCATATACTCCAGTTTCATATGCCTTTTGTCTTGCTTATGCAAGCGTGTTATCTCATATCTAACATCTTCAGAAATATCTCCTGAGTACTAACTCGTTCTTAATGGCTCTTTTGCCTGGAAATGAAATAAAAGTCAGATTGGAGGAGATTTGATACTCATTATTACAGGACGTGATTTGGAATCAGGTGGCAAGATGCAATTTACAGTAGGAGAATCAATATGGGACATCGGGGACTGAGTTCACGTGACCTCGTGTAGCTAGGTGAGCATCTTTTGGTGCCAGTGGGTATCCAGTGGGTATCTCCCTCTACATGGATGCTGGTACGCTGTGTATGACAGAGTAACTGCATGACTGCAAAAGCAGTATTGTCTTTGCTGTGAGGTTGTGTGTGTGTGTGTAACACACACTATTAGTCCGATGGTCTGCTGTATATTGCCAGGAAGTCTAAGTGTATGAGTTTGTTTTTGTCTTGAGGCGGTTTTCCTTCTTTTTCCTCAGACAATCACTACGACTGCAAGGACGGTGGAGGTTTGTCCTTGGCTCAGAGAGCTTAAGGAGGTGTGTGGGTGAATGAGGTTTTGGAGTAAAAACTGAGAGCAAATTAATTTTGATCATGTGATCCACCAACATGCACCGCTATGTGATTGGTAAACACGATTTAGAGGCAGCACTGGGCAGAAAACGTGTGTTTTGGTCAGTCCGAATGAAATTAGATTTTTGTGTTCTTCTGGAAACTGGGCCGAAATTCTCCACATGGTGTTTTAGCTGCTGTTCGTGTTCATGTTCTGGCTGGTAAAAGCAACAATGTTAGGCCACCTACCATAGTAGTAGGCACAACCTGCAGCTCATGCCCGTCTGGCTGGCAAAGATGCACCCACCAGCCGCTTTATTGAGTATATGTTCTTGTATCTACTCCCTGTCCAGTTTATCAGCTCCACTGACCATATAGGACACTCTGTAGTTGTACAGTTCCAGACTGTAGTCCATCTGTTTCTCTGTATACTGTATGACCCTGTTCTTCAATGGTCAGGACCCCCACAGGACCACCACAGAGCAGGTATGATGTGGGTGGTGGATCATTCTCAGCACTGCAGTGACACTGACGTGGTGGTGGTGTTGTACTGGTGTTAGTGGATCAGACACAGCAGTGCTGCTGGACACCTCAGTGTCACTGCTGGACTGAGAATCGTCCACCAACCAAAACTATCCAGTCAACAGCGTCCTGTGGGCTGCGTCCTCTGGGGCAGCGTCCTGTGGGCACTGATGAAGGACTAGAGGATGACCAACACTGCACTGTGCAGCAGCAGATGAGCTAGCATCTCTGACTGTACATCTACAAGGTGGACCAGCAAGGTAGGAGTGTCTAATAGAGTGGACAGTGAGTGGACACAGTGTCTAAACACTCCAGCAGCACAGCTGTGTCTGATCCACTCACACCAGCCCAACACACACTAACACACCACCACCACGTCAGTGTCACTGCAGTGCTGAGAATGATCCACCACCCACATAGTACCTGCTCTGTGGTGGTCCTGTGGGGGTCCTGACCATTGAAGAACAGGGTAGTACAGTATACAGAGAAACAGATGGACTACAGTCTGGAACTGTACAACTACAGAGTGTCCTATATGGTCAGTGGAGCTGATAACATGGATTATCAGATGTTCAGATATGACTGTGTGTGTATGTATGTAGTCATAAGCATCAAATTGCCTGTGCACGCGTACTTGCTAACTGCTGTCTTTCAGAATCAAGCTCAAAGGTAGCTGAGCTAATGTAAGCAGAATCTGGCAACCTGCAGTCTACAGGCCTGAGTTAGAGTCTCTGAAGAAGCACGCCACGGCCCATCTCGTTCGGAGCTTCGTTTTCTGGCAGGCCTGTTGGCGCCTTCCGCACGCAGGGCAGCGAATGAAGTGACGAGCGTGTCATCACACTCGGTCGGGTCGGGTTCATACGGTGAAATGACTCGTTCACGCGACACGGTACACGTGACACCGGCAGTGACACACAGTCCCATGTGAAATCGCTATGGACGACAGGTTCTAGAGCAAAGCTGTGATGCTCATTTGCGTCACAGAACAAATGTGGCACTGAACAGACGCCTTCAGGCGTCTCCGCAAACACTGATGACGTGCCCTGTGAACCTTTTCCTGAGATCTTTCGCTAACACTGTCTGTGAATCAGGTATCCAAAAGCATTATAAGTGCATTCATAAAGATCTATGAAGTCTTTATAATGCTTTATAATACTGGACATAAGCCTTTGAACTGTGCATAAACGTTCATCATCACACACATAAACTGGTATAATGCAACAGTATAAGGCTTCATAGCACATACAGTGATATGATTGTTATTAACCTTATCAGTGAAACCGGTGTCATAAAGCTTCATAACTAATGCTGTGTGCATGCATAATGATTGATAAGCCACTCTCTCTGATGTTCCTCAGTATCTTTGAAAAAATTTTATAAGTGCACATAACATCTAATGAACCCTTATAAGCCTTCATTACAGAAGTGGTGTTATTGTTAGCTCTATGAATTAATGCATTATGTGAATACGTGTATTAAGCTGGATAATCTGGGTCTCAACAATAATGATAAGAACTGAAAACAATACCTTGTAATATGTTATATCTCTTTGTGCTATGGAGCCTTATAATGCGACGTTATAGCAGTTTATGTGTGTGATTATGAACATTCATGTACAGTTACAAAGGCTGATGTCGAGCATTATAAAACATTTATGGATCTTTATGAAGCTAGCTAGCTATCTTTGTCAGCCCTCATCTGACAAGCCTGACAGCTCAAATGTAGCAAGACACTAGAAAACCCAATAACCGAAAACTGCCACTCTTGGTAGAGCGTATCGGCTTGCGTGGAGCATTATGGTGTCGCGCTTATTTCCCAGAGTGCACTACCTGATGACGTCACTTTCACATGTCCCCAGTCATCCAATCACTGTCTAGTTCACCCAAATTTTGATTTGCTTCACCTGACACCGTTTACATACCTGCATATAAATCCCTCACACACACATTGCGAAGTTTTGCCAAACCCAGTTTGCAATTCCAAGCGTTCCTCCTGTGACTTTCTCATTGCTATTTCTGGTTCTGACTTCCCTTTGTCTTCGACTTTCGCTCTCTCGATTCCCCCTTGGTTCTGTCTGCTCTGTTCTCGCTGGTTATTGACTCCCCTTCTGTGTTCCTGACCATTCTCTCGGATTTCCCTTCTGATTCTGTTTGCTGGCTTGTTTGATCTCCTGGTTTTTGACCTTCGCCTGTCTCACTGTCTACGACCCTGCATTACCCCTTTTGTTATGATTGCCTGGATTTTGCTCTTGTGCTTCACTATCGACCTGCCATATAAACCTCCTTTGGCTTTTAGCTGTGCGTGTGTCGAGCCCAGTTCTTTGTCCCTGACATATGGTGATTCAGTCTGGTAGGTTTAGGGGCGTCCCATAGATTTTTTGGGGGGAGAGGGGTCCCAAACGGTATTTCTATGGGACCCAAATTGCTATGCTTATGCTGGACCAGGAGTCAAAAAGATGTATTTTATAACGTAAGGTATTTTATACTCTGTACTGTGTTGCTAATCTGTCTCAAATACTGTGTTAATAGCGAAGTAAGAACATACCTAAGTGATATGTAGCATACCAGTATGTGAACACTCTCATCGGGAAGGGCGGGGCGGGGTCGGGAAACTATCTGACAGACCGAATCAAACAGGCCAACATGCCGCACTGTAAACAAGCCTCCTCTGATGGATCACTTCATGTTTTACCGTGTGCTGTAAGCATCCTGACCGGTCTCAGATGGTATTTGATTATTTGGATCAATCAAGGCATTTACACGAGCCGCCAAACACACAAACATCTTATCGCGTTCAGGATTCGCTGATGGACGTTTAATGAGCTGCACAATCGCAAAATACAACACTTGAATAGCATGTGATGGTATATATATATATTGGGACCTGACTGCTTCCCGAACAGGCTTCAAGTTCAAATCTCGTGTTTGTGTTCCCACAGCCCACCACTTTAAATGACTCGTATCATGGAAAACTGAATTCTCCTCACTTTCCTGAAATACACTCGTTTGGTGTTGTACGTTTATGTACCTTTCACTTCCCGATTCTTAGGGTCCATTTCTGAAAACTAAGCTGTGGGAACGGTCCGTTTGAACTCCCTGTGTCTGTGATGTCATAAAAATGAACACATTTCCATATAACCCCCTTTTCAGTGTACAGCTGTTTAGCTCCGCCCCCATTTATGCTGATGTGTTTCAGCATCTGGACCGCTTTTTGAAGAAGGCGCAATGCTAAGCAGCCAGATCAGATTAACCAGCAGAACCAAAAGCTAGCAAGCGAGACCACCTGTCTGTAGCTGCCTGTCACCCCTTTATTCCTTTATCCATCACCAACATTGTTCCTTCATCCCTTCATTCCTTTATTCATACACCAGGATTGTTCCTTCATCCCTTCATTCCTTTATTCATACACCAGGATTGTTCCTTCATCCCTTCATTCCTTTATTCATACATCAGCATTGTTCCTTCATCCCTTCATTCCTTTATTCATACACCAGGATTGTTCCTTCATCCCTTCATTCCTTTATTCATACACCAGGATTGTTCCTTCATCCCTTCATTCCATTATCTGTACACCAACACTATTCCTTCCTTCATTCATACCTTTATCTGTACACCAACATTGTTCCTTCATCCCTTCATTCATACATCAGCATTGTTCCTTCATCCCTTCATTCATACATCAGCATTGTTCCTTCATCCCTTCATTCCTTGATCTGTACACCAACATTGTTCCTTCATCCCTTCATTCCTTTATCCGTGCACCAACATTGTTCCTTCATCCCTTCATTCCTTGATCTGTACACCAACATTGTTCCTTCATCCCTTCATTCCTTGATCTGTACACCAACATTGTTCCTTCACCCCTTCATTCTTTTGTCTATCACCAACATTGTTCCTACATCCGTTCGCTCCTGTATGTGCCGCTGTAACACAGTGCTGAAAGTTCTTCATAATTGTATGAAATTCTTCATAACCGCGACCTAAAATCGGATCAGATCTCTGTTCAACTCAGAGCAGGAGAGATCCAGTTACAGTACTAACACTGACACTCACACAGTCTCTCGTTCCTGTAATGAACTAAACGATCTAACATTAAACGTTTTTGTTGGCAGAACTATGTGGACCTCTGTTTTCAGTAAGTGCTGTTTTCCCCTTGAGCATCAATGACTTCAACCTAACGGTTCCTGTAACTGTTGGTCAGCGTTGCACACTGGCGCGGAGGACTCTTGGCCCGTTCCTCCGTACAGAACCGCTTCAGCTCTGTTATGTTGGTGGGCTTTCTAGCGTGAATGCCACACCTCAGGTTCTGCCTTGACATTTCTATTGGATTAAGACCTGGCCTTTGACTCAGTCGTTCCAGAATGCAACGTTTCTGCTGCTCTAGCCATTCTTTGTACACCCGCTGCTGTTTTTGGGTCACTGTCTTTCTGCAGAACCGACCTTCTGTAGGGGTTCAGGTCTCCTGTAGAATCTCTCGATACGGTCCTGAATTCAGAGCTCCGTCATGCAGTATGATGGCGAGCTGTCCTGGTCAAACTGAGACACTGCCACCGTCATGTCTCAAGGCTGGGTGAGGTTTTGGTGCTGAACTGCAGTGCTCAGTAAGGGGATGGAGAACCGCATGATTGTTTGTGTTTTTGGTTCTCTTCATCTCCTTTACGACGTTTGTTTAGATATGATCATAGTTTTGGTCATAGTCATGTAGAAATACACAAAATTATATTATAATTATATTGTGCAGCTGTGAAAAAATGTTTTCACAGCTGCACAGAACGCTGTCCGGTCCTACTCTGGGTGTGCTTTCTGTTTGGTGTGATTCCCAGGTCGTGTTGTTTCCCGGGGAGGATTTGACTGTACGTAGTTCCTCTTTGTAGCCAGATTTATTTTTATTTCATCCACAGTGAGCGTTAGTTAGGCTTTGTAGTACACACTGTAGATACGAGAGAGAGAGAGAGAGAGGGAGAGAGAGGGGGTGAGAGAGAGAGAGAGAGGGGG
>CM067486.1:1326967-1343144 GCA_034552555.1 Semaprochilodus insignis
TTACACTCTAACATTAATAATTCTGGATCGATTATAATCCAGTATGAATCGTGCTATCAATTAGGCCAATCTGTGGGGATTTGGAGAAACTGCACACACATATTTATCCTTAATCCATCTGACATCATATCCTGAAAAGCTCAATCCCCCGGTGAAACGAATCCATCTGCAAGAGAGCTTTCGACGTGAAGTCAGGCACGTTCACGAAACCATATTTCTGCCGTAACTCCCTCGTTTAAACACCTCGTTCTCTAGTCTTCTGACTCCGTTCAGAACCAGTCCTGCATCTGAGTGAAAGCGTTTCCTGTTCTTGGCCGGCGCGTTGTGTGGGACCACAGTGAAGCATCTGATAACACTTTGATGATGCGGTAAGGAATTCAACTAGCGCACGGCACCTGAAACGGAAAGCCGTTTCTCTAATTCACTATGATAACATAAAAACGTATTCATGGCTAATGACCTCATCCCATCAGGCCCCCTTAAGTTCAAATGTCTTTTGGCTCTGTGTGCTAGCTCTGAGAAAGCTGCCCGCTCTCACGATCGCCGGAGGGCCGCGTATCTGTGCTGAGAGCGCTGTGCCTTCGCCCTCCATGTTTGTGTAAGTGCAGATGTATGTAGCCCAGCATGTACGGTCGACTGTCTGACACAATCCTGGCCGGTTTCCAGCACGCTCCAGCCTCACCCACGTCCACACATTTGGCCGCAATCACGAGACGCCAAACGAAGGTCAACGCAAACGCACAACTTCTCTCTAATGTGTGCTGTGGTTTGATCTCACCGCGGCGTTCCTGACCGGCACGTAGCTAACGTGAAATTCCGAGCGATATGTTTGAAGACTTGTGATGAGAATCGCGTTACAGACGCACCTCTCCGGTACCTGTTTCTGTAGGAAGGGCTTTTTAGAAATGCTCATGTTTGCTTGCAGCTCTCTTTAAACAAAGAGGCCTTCTCTGGGCTCTGAATGCATTACAGTCCACACTGCGTTAACTGCCCCGCCTCGGGCCATAATAGTGTTTCTCAGCGAAAGCAGCGCCAGGAAACTCTCCCCCAACCTAATGACTTCAGAACACCACTCACATTCATCCTTCATATAACAAAAGAAAGCTCGAACAAACAGAGGAATAAAACCAAACGGAAAAACAGAGAGAAAAACAAAGCCTAGTATCAACGACTGTGTACATCACCATGGGTGGAACGCTGCATCTGATAAACAACAGTAACGTGAAACAATCGATTTGGCAGAGGTATAGAAGCTGGACCCCTCTTCAGTGAGTCAGTTCGTTAGCCGTTGGAGTCGAATGCCCTGCGTTTCGTTTCGCTGCGACTTTGCTGTGTTGGTCACTGGAGTCCAGCTCTCTGCTAGCCGTGAGAAACCCGGTGCACGAACATACACGCCTCACACAGCGACATGGGACGAGGAACACACACCGGTCACTCTCATCGGCCGGTCCCGGGACCATCAGGGATTGGCTTATCTGCTTCGGTCCCGCCCCTTTCTGTTGTTCTATCTGTGTTTGTTGAACGTTACATTCCGCTTTGGAGCCGGCCAAGCTGACGGGCGTCCGTATCCGAGTCTGTAGGTACGTGTGGGTGTGTGCGAGCGCGTATGTATGTGTGAGTACGTGTGGAACTGGTAAGTTTGGTAAGTCTCGGAGGGCAGTCTGTCTGGCCTCTAGTCCAGTGGCTCCTGCTTTATCCTGATGGGGGTGTTCATGGACTGGCTCCGCCTATCCTCGCGACACAGGACGTACTCGCTGAACTGAGAGGAGTCGACTCCGCCCCCGCACGACGCCGCCACGCTGAAACCCTTCTGGAACAGACGCTCCAGCACCTGCGGAGACGGAAAGCGGAGAGAAATGAGTCACCCATCTGCAGGTTTCACCTCCAACACAAACCGAACGTGTCTGATTCAGCTAATTAAAGACGTGCCAAGGCAGTCATTACACGGATCAGGTGGGCAGGCGGTAATTGGGAGTTGGATTCTGGAAAGGGGGCCGAGATGGTGACATTCTGGACACGGATAATCGAAACCCATCATTACATTCGTTTCTGGGGTGGAGGGACTTTGCACGCTGCATTAAACCTCATTAAAGCTCATATTTGCTTACAGATACGTGTATAAAATTAGACTAAATGAGATCAGGACATTAAGAAGCTGAATATAAATATCAGATGTGAATAATGAACAACTGAGTAAGCCGCATGTGAAAGGGTTTAACTTGTGCGCCGTTTGCGTGAGCCAATTAGAATTTAAATCTAAATTAGAATTCAGAACCATTTGCCAATGAACACACTAGAGAAACTAGAGGGCAGCAGGCAGCCATATCCACGGCGGCCGGGGAGCAGTTGGGGGTTAGGTGCCTTGCTCAATGGCACTTCAGTCGTGTCCTGCCGGTTCAGGGAATCGAACAAGGCTGGTTCGCTATCCTCCAACAAAAGGATGCAGAGCTGGGATTTCATAGAAAGGTATTTTATACTACATTTTCCAAGCAAATTCCTCAAAAATACAACACAAACAAGGAATTTATTTACTCGTTTGTAGGTTATACATAGTATATAAACTGTTTCTCACTGTTTTTGGTGGGACAGAGTTTTCTCAAGGGTGAAATCAAATATCCTATCGGGCCAGCTTTTAGGCATTGACAGTTAAATCAGTAAAAAAAATTTGAATTCAATTAATATCCAGAATTCTTCATTCTTCAAATCTCACGGCAGAGAACTTGACACAAATGAACATATAAAGATACATACAGCATATATTTTATTTATAAATGTAGAAGAGAACCTCTAAAAACTCTCGACTCTCCTCACGGAAAAGATGAGCTTCTATTGATGTAGGGAAGATGTAAACTTCCTGTGCCCCACTGCAGGGTCACCTCAAAGCGAAAAAAAATTATGCATAAATTGCTAATTTTAATATTTATATATATATATAAGACCCACCTCTAACCCTGCTAACACAATTCATTCAGCTACTGATTCATAGATAGGTTGAACGTTACTGAACTGTTTTCAGAAACAGAACTGATTATTTAATTCACAGTTCAGTGTAAAGATTGTGGGCAGACAGTAGTTCTTCTGGGCTGTGACCGCTTCTTCCGCTCCAACATAAATAAGTAGCGTAAAGGCATACTGCTAACATTAGCATTAGCAAACCTGCACATATGGTGGCAAGTCTTTTTATACTATGACAGATTTTTAAAAATCCCAATAAAACCTACGTACAAAATCACAAAATATATCGCAATATGTAGAGTCCCTGTATCACCATACGTATCGTATCGCCAGGTCCGACAAAGCCCTGATAGTGTGCCCAGCTAGGTACTGAAGGTACAAAGGGATGGGGTGATGCAGGGCAGGTTACTTCATTTGACCTCCAAACTTTAATAAACACTGAGGTGAAAATGTGATGTTAATTTTCCCCACTCACCCCAAATGTGGCTGATCAGCCAGGACATGTTTGGTGTCCGGAGGTGGAGCTACGACGAGGCTAACACAGCCGACAAGTAACAGACGTTTATCCCCATCAATAAGCACTGTGCTAATCAGACGAGGTGTTCACTGACCTCTAATAGACCCGACTGTAGTTTCTGGCATATCTAATAACACTGTAATCTCTAAACACGGACCAAATTCAAATCCTGCTGCTGTGTGCTGCATTCATGTGTACAAACAGGACTCAACACCGTCTGGGGCAAATGGAGGCATGCGGACTGGTGGGTCACGGGCTCGCACTGCCGAGCAAGTCTCAGCTACACCTGAGATAAGGGTGGGTGTTTGGAAAATGACTTCCCCACCCTACAATTCTAACAATGCCTGATCACTAACACTGTCAGCACTGTGCTTCTTTGGTGGGAATAACCTCTCCCTCCCTCTCTCTTCCCCTCCCTCATTCTCGTTCCTCCCCTCTCTCTGTCCGTCCTGCTGACGGAGACAGACTGTCTGTGTTGCGTGTGCGCGCAGCGGCAAACGGCTGATGCCGAGTTTGGATTGAGCAGTAATGATCAGATCTGCTCAAGCATTGCGCTCACCAATCTGCACTCGCACATAACGGCAAGCAAAGGAACTATTACGGAAATGATCTCGCACGCCCGGCGCTGATTCCCGCATCTCACAAATTGGCCTAATTGTTTTTAATGCATGTGTGGCGCTGGGACTGAATGGTCCCACGCAGAGATTAACGCAGGCGCTCTCAAAAGCGAACACAGAGGGGACGACGCCAATTACAGGCCAGCTGGAAGACGGCAAACCTACGATACAGTAAACAAGGTCCGCGCTGGTGGGCCTCTCGGGCCAGCGTCTGAGGGGAACGGTAGAAAGGGAACGGTACATTGTTACCAGTCGTAGTTGTTCTATGGCACAGGTTCCTTAAAGTGTGGATCTCAAAAAGGTGTCACCGAAACAAGGGCACAGAACCAGATTTAATAATAATAATCAGCGTATGGCTAATTTATTCTGGTTTTGGCCGAGCTGTGTTGCTGCTTACTACACGCATGGTCCTGAACATCCAGTAGCCCCTTTCTATTGAGGCCCATTTAAATATCAGGGCTTTACAGGTGGGCTGTTTGTCAATACAGATATATGTCTGAGCAGCTCGGCTGCCTAAACGATATCGGTCGAGTCATATTCACAGCAGAGGAAGCTGTCAGTGTGTCACTGTCACAGATAATGGCTATAACTAATAATCTACTATGGCCAGTTTATTATTCTGATTTTGGCCAAGCTGTTTCGCTGCTGCTACTTCTATATCCAAATGCCGTGTAGCATGATTTCACATGGCACCCACGCTCCTAAACAGCCAGTAGCCCCTTTATATCAGTGTAATGCTTTATTTGATTCATGATATTTAAGCAGGTAACTAATTGTATTGCCATTAAAACAGCAGACTGGCCCTCTGATGAGCAAATAATGTTATTTATATTGCGATTTTGGCTAATAAAATAATATTAGGCGATATAAGTCACAATATTAGACGTTTTCGATATTTTATTACACCCCTAGTCCAGTCAGTCAGCTTCGGGGTTAACATTATTATAGGTGCAATTTAAAGACTAAAACAAAGGCTAAAGAAATCAACTATCGGCCAACGGGGCTATCAAGAAATCAGAATTTGGCCCCGAAAATTCAACTCTCATGACAATACTGGCCTGTATAATTTTATATACAAGCTGATGGCTGATTAATTCTCGATTGTCAAATTTCTTGACCTTAAATAAGCCATGCTTAACTCACACAGTCTTAAACGATGATTCTAACGTTAGCATTATTAATATTTTAGCACTAGATCGGTTGATTTCACTTTGTTTTTCCTACTTCTCTTTATGCTGAATGATATATCAGTCGAGTCACATGTCATAGGACGCAGCCAGTGTGTCACTGTCACTGTAGACAATGACTACAACTAATTACCTACTCTCAGTGGTGTTGGTGGAGGTTTTAGGCTTATGACCAAGCACATTCCAGAGGATCTCTCCCATTATTCTGAGCGTGATGTTTTTCAGCTCCTGTCAAAGTCTCACAGCGTTCCGACAACACACACACACACTTCACTCCGGATCTGTGTGACTGAAGCTGCCACCTACACTAAACCGAACTCTTCTCACTGTAGTGAAAACATCACAGAGCTCGCACACAGAGGAGACACGTACAGAGACCTCAGATAATGGCTGCAGTGATTAGTCCAAAGCTCTCTTCGAGCCAGATTAGTTTACTGCAGGCGGATCCGTAACGTAATTCCTAAGGAATGTGACTGACTGATTAGTACAGGACAGGTAACTGTGTGACAGATACCTTCAGATATTTGATCTCATTCTCCTCCTAATGTTGGTGTACAGATAAAGGAATGAAGGGATGAAGGAACAATCCTGGTGTATGAATAAAGGAATGAAGGGATGAAGGAACAATCCTGGTGTATGAATAAAGGAATTAAGGGATGAAGGAACAATGCTGGTGTATGAATAAAGGAATGAAGGGATGAAGGAACAATGTTGGTGTATGAATAAAGGAATGAAGGGATGAAGGAACAATCCTGGTGTATGAATAAAGGAATGAAGGGATGAAGTAACAATGCTGGTGTATGAATAAAGGAATGAAGGGATGAAGGAACAATGCTGGTGTATGATAAAGGAACGAAGGGATGAAGGAATATAAGATAAAGGAACGAAGGGATGAAGGAATAGATCACTTGGAAAGGATGCTACTGACACAGCAACAAGAGTCAGAATGGAACGCACGGCCAACAGGACGACCTTGTACAGTCAGTCAGGTACAGAGATAAGGCCTGACCATGCTTACGTCACACGCACGGCCGAGCGTGAAACTCTCGATGCCTCGCGATGTCAGACCCACCCACCACCACACCTGTGTTTGCTCTGAGCTCTCAACTGCAGGTCCACTTGGCCCTGGATTCCCTGTATGGCCGGCTCTGGCCGGCTTGTGCGGAGCGACTTCGGCCTGCAGAGGGTTTAACGTCAGCGTTAGAGGTTTTAGAGCAGTGAGAAGTTGCGGATGTGCACACGCGTACGTGTGTGTGTGTGTGTGTCTGAGTCGTCAGCGGGGACACGCTCCCTCTCTCTCGGCGGTTCTGTTGCTGTCATGGTGATGGAGGAAAGATCGCATCCGTGCTGATCCCTGCGCTCAATCACAGTGATGTATGGAGCCGCTCGGACAGCTGCAGCTCCTGAGACTCCACACGCGCCAGTATGTGTGCTTCAGCGCATGTTCGTCCGTCCTCACGCTCTCCTCCGCCTAATTCACTCTCTCTCTATTCGTTCTTCAATTTCCTTCTCTCATACTCGTTCACAATCTGTCTCCTTCATTCTGTTTTTCTCTTCTTCCTCGTTTCTCTCCTCCTTTGTCTCTCAGACTTTGCTTCTCACTGCGTTCTCAATCCGCTCCCATTCTCTTTTCCATTCTCTCTTTTTTCCTCTTCCTCTTTTTGTCGTCCCTTTCCAAAGTGTTCTTTCTTTCTCTCTTGCTTTTTGTCTCCTCTCTTTCCTCTTTCTGTCCTTCTCTATCTCCTTGTTCTCTTCCTCTTCCTCTGTCATCCCTTTCCAAGTTTTCTTTCTCTCCTGTCCTCCTTTCTGTTCTGTCTCATTTTCTTTTCTCTCTCTTCTTGTGTTTCTTTCTCTCCCTCACTTTCTTCTTTTTCTTGTGCTTTCTCTCTCTGCTCTTTCTCNCTTTTTCTTTCTCTCCCTCTCACGTCTTTCTCTGTGCCCCCGTACCCCTTTGCAGCCCCCCTCCCTCCCTCCCTCCCTCCTCTCTTGGCTCCCCATCACAGAGCAGGTTGTTTTTATTACTCTCTGGATTCCTGCGATGTCAACAGGAACACGCCTCCACCGTGAGTTTGTTTACTCAGCTTCTTCTGCACTTTCTCCAGCTAAATAAAGTCAGCTTTGGTGTGTAAGTCGGGGGGAGACGCAGGTTGCCAAACACAATAAAATCCCCCAACCGTGTCAAAGCAGTGAATATCACTCCGGCTGCATGGGTCTCTAATATCCCACCCAGCTTTCTGCCAGACTCCAGCAGCCCTCTTTTAATAGTCCATCTTGTGTATTTAAGGTGGTAGTACCTTCAGGCTCCTGCAGATGGTGCTGCACGAGGATGATGGGGCTATAAATCCCTGCGGGGTGTGAGTGACGGGATCCATAGATTGGGAAGAGGTGGTACAGTGCAGGGAATGTCTCGTTCCATGTGTGGAAAATGGCTCCAGAGCAGATGTTAATGATTGGCTAAAAGGAGTGACTGCATTTGGGCGTGCCAAAGACCATAGTGTGAAGGAAGTAGCTGAATCTGCAGGTGTATGGAAGCGTACGGTCATACGGGTCTACCAGCAGTGGCTAAAATCCCAGTCTACAGGGAATTCTCCTCGGAATTGTGCCAGGGAAAGCATCCACCAAATCTGGACCAACTGCGCAATTCTTTGATGCTGCAGTGTCTGAACATTGATGTGGTCTACATCCAGAAACTTGTCCAGTACATGCCAAACCCAGTCACAGCTGTTATTGGTGCTCATGGAGGTATTACATTCTACTAGGTATGTTTCAGTCACATGCGTCTAGTTTATTGTCCAGTGATTTTATACAGTCAATCTTGATCTTATTTTTAAGATGCTGAAGTCGGCTTTAAGCTCGTCAGCTTCTTACTTGACTTTTCCGGTCCACCTTAAGTGAAGCATTAGGTTTTGGTTTTGTTATTGTACCGTTTCTTATTGAATTCTAAATCACGTCGAGAATGAAGAGCAGCGCTGGTAATTAAACTCTCACTACTCAAAATCAGACTCTCCCCTGCTGTACACTCTCCTCCTCCAGAACGTCCCTAAAGCTGTTAACCATGAAAAACACAGAGCCATGAGAGGATGGAGAGAGGATGAGAATGAGAGGATGAAGAGAGGATGAGCATGAAAGGATGAAGTAAGGATGAGCATGAGAAGATGGAGAGAGGATGAGCATGAGAGGATGGAGAGAGGATGAGCATGAGAGGATGAAGAGAGGACGAGCATGAGAGGATGAAGAGAGGATGAGCATGAAAGGATGAAGTGAGGATGAGCATGAGAAGATGGAGAGAGGAGGAGCATGAGAAGACGGAGAGAGGATGAGAATGAGAGGATGAGCATGAGAGGATGAAGAAGTGCGCTGCTGCCCCGACGGCATATCCTAACCTCTCATCAGTCATGTTGAAGGTGCTGCTTCCAGAGCAGGTAGCCAATTAAAGGAGCAGTAAACACAACGATAGCTGAAGCTCTTGGCAAGCACCTGCCACCGCTACTGCCCACACTCGGCAAGAAACCACATTCAGCAGCAAACAAACGAAGAAGTGATTGAAACAGAAGCAGAAGAAGAGTTACATTAGTGCTGCTTTCCACCGCTGGAGACGCTCTCGGAGAGGAAAAGGAGGACGTTTGATGATGAACCTACGAACGTGTCTTCTACACTGGTACCTAAACAGCTGGTCAGGTTAACACGGAGAAGGAGGGACTGTATGTTCCCCATGTTTCTGGAGAGATGCTGCCCCCTATTCATATGGAGTATGAATTGAACTGGTTGTATCAGCTTACATATTGCTCCTTTAAAGTTTACCAATGCTTAAAGTGTCCAAATACACTTTAGGTCCACTGTATATGAGAATACCCAGAAATATGCAGTATGTTTCTGTCTCTTTGAACACATAACGTCACGCTGTCCGTGTGTGTCTCTGTGTGTGTGTGTCTGTCTATGTCTGTGAAATGCTCTGATGCATCTTTTCCCATCAGGTAAGTTCACTCTCTGGGGTCACAAGGTCACTCAGAAGCTTCTCTTTCAGAAAGGAGAAGAGATTCATTCGCCGCTCGTGGCTCAGGGCACAAGCGCATACTCGTGTGGGGGGAAGTCTTTAATGAGAGCACTTAAAAGCTCCTTCCTCGTCCATTCGAGACGGATGTGAGCTCAGAGAAAGCCCGGCTTCAGCGGTAAACAGAGCGCGCGCGCGAGAGAGAAAATGTTGTGTTAGTTGATGCGGCCAATTAATTATATTGCAAGCCATTTAAAAATCTATAAAAGAAGTACAGAGCGGTTTAGGCTGTTTGAGAAATTGTAAGTATGGTATTAAAAAATGCAATACGTGTGTTTGAATTGCTCGGGGCAGCGTGGTGCTGGAGTCTTTCTGAAAGAGAGAGAGAGGGAGAGAGAGGAGCAGGGTCTTTAAAAGGAGGAGTGTGTAAATTATGCATATCATTTTTCTCTGCCTCTGTTCTTTCCTCTCTCGTTCTCAGACAGAAGAGGAAAACTCGGCTGCGGAGGAAAACGAATGTTTCTGCGCCCGCTGTGGCAGCGTGTTTTTGTCCCTGGGTTGACATGACATGCTGTAAGTACATGTGTGTGTAAGTGTGTGTATATACACCCTCGCTGTCGTGAAACCTCGGACATCCTAAATGCGAACTCCATAGGAGACGACAAAACACGGGCAGTTCTAGTAATTAGTTCTAGCTAATACGTTCTAGCACTTCGGCCACAAGTGAGTTAAAGTTCCGTCCTGCTAGATCTGCCCCGCTCGTCTGTAGGAGCTATTATTTTGACAGTGAAGGAACAGCATCAGCTCAGCGATGAAGTGGTGGACCAGGTCTCAGAGCTCCAACCTGCCTCTGAAAGCAGCATCAGCGCAAGAACTCTGCATCTGGAGCTTCATGGCCGAGCAGCTGCACGCAAGCCCGAGATCAACATTTGCAATGCTAAGTGTCGGCTGGAGCGGTGTAACGTGCCACTACTGGACTCTGGGCCAGCGATGAATCAGGCCTCTCTACCTGGGAGCCTGATGGAGGAATCTGGGTTTGGAGGACGAGTAGGATGATATTAATGCTACAGCACCCAAAGACACTTCACTCAGTCATATGCTTCCAGCTTTGTGGGGAAAACCCTTTCCAGGATCTTCTCCACAGCTATTCCAGAATGACTGTGCCCCTGTCCACAAAGCCACGTCCACAGAGACATGGTTTGATGAGTTTGGTGTGCAGGACCTCCACCGGCCTCCACTCAGGTCCTGAACGCCGTTGGCATGAACTGAAACGTCAATTGTGAGCCAGGCCATCTCATCCAGCATCCGTGCCTGACAAATGCAGGTCGCTAAAGTGGGTGCGGCTGTATTACCTGTGCTCAGCTGATGTTAGCAGGTTGCTAAAGCAGCTGAAGCTGTATTATCTGTACTGAGCTGAAGTTAGCAAGTGGCTAAAGCAGCTGATGCTGTATTATCTGTACTGAGCTGATGTTCACAGGTTGCTAAAGGGGCTGCAGCTGTATTACCTGTACTGAGCTGATGTTAGCAGGTTGCTAAAGTGGGTGCAGCTGTATTACCTGTACTGAGCTGATGTTAGCAGGTTGCTAAAGGGGCTGCAGCTGTATTACCTGTACTGAGCTGATGTTAGCAGGTTGCTAAAGTGGGTGCAGCTGTATTACCTGTACTGAGCTGATGTTAGCAGGTTGCTAAAGTGGCTGCAGCTGTATTACCTGTGCTGAGTTGCTGTAAGCAGGTTGCTAATGCGATTGTAGCTGTATTACCTGTGCTGAGTTGCTGTAAGCAGGTTGCTAATGCGATTGTAGCTGTATTACCTGTACTGAGTTGAGTCTGCAGTAGCCGTTCAGAGGGAATCGGATCACGTGGGTCGGGTCCTGGTTCCAGCCGGCATTGACAGAGTTGCACATGACGTCTCCAGTCTCAGGAAAGATCTCCTCGATAAGAACTTTCTCTCCACTCAGGGCAATCCTCTCGCCGAGGTCCGGGGTCACGCGCACCACCAGGCAGTCGCAGGGCTGGGCCAGGCGTCGCTGCTCACGCTCCTGCTTCCATCGCTCCAGCTCCTTCACCATGGGGGTCAGCTGATAATACCGCGCTTCCTCATACAACAGGTGGAAGTCCTTCACGAGGAAAGAGGGGGAATGATTAGAATCAATTATAACAGTATTCCACAAAGCATATACTCATTTTCTTGGCCAAAATAAAAGTCTCAGGTTATATTTAAATGTAAAAATGCCCCAAATTAAAAAAAATAAATGGTTGTGAGGTCAGGGATTTCATGCTCTGAGACGAGACGAGACGTAGTACATAGGAACATGATTCATCCATACAATATCTTCCCGGCGTCTGGACCTCTCATGCTGAAATCATCTTTAATCACATTTAAGAGTTCAAACATGTAACATTTCCATTTGCACGTTTACTGTTTATACGCCATTTGCGCCTACTGCGTAAACCCGATTAGTTTTCCATGGGGAGGTGGGCTAATGTAATTATTAGCGGTGTTCCTCAGTGATTTTAATCCCATCCGAATCCGCCACATCAATCATTATTACCGACTGTGCACTCCTGCATCTGTAAAGATTCCGGGGCCTTTTACCTTTACCTGTAAAACGAGCCACAGAAATAATCTCAGCTTATATCAATCCCGTACGAATCGACATGCAGCTATCATATCCTGTGGTATGGAGTAGAATAGAAGCACGGAGGCGCTCGAGGAGGCGTTTTGCCTCGTCCTACATAACACAGATACTTTGGGTCATTCAAGTCTGTGGCAAACCTCAGGTGTTGTACGTCATGCCATCCAGAAGACCAGCCTCCTCAGAGGGGTGACGCTTCTGGTAGTCACTGTGTAGCGTAGTCTAAACCTACATGAGTGTTATGGACATGTAGCCTGCTAATACTCAAACTTGTGGAGCTGAGGGCAGTGTGTAAATCGAGTAGCCACTCCCATCCCAGTCATTTACGCAGAGATTTCGTATCCCCTGTGAATCAAAGGGGTTATCCAACACAAATACGACCAGAACTCCTAACTTCTCTAGGGCAACCTGGAGTCGTCTGGAACCTATATCACATCTGCTCCTCGTCCCACATAACACAGGTATTAGGTATTCCTCGCTGGAACGCTGCCAGCACAAGCCCTACAAACCGTCACACTAACAGAGACAATGCTGCTGCCATTACGCACCCGTGCATTCCTTCATCGCAGCAATCTGTAGCTGTCTGTGGCACGCTGCCAACTCCCCCCAACCCCAATCTCTCCCCTCCCCTTGCCCCCCTCGGGGGCTTCTAGCCAGGGGTGATTTGCACCTCCCGCTCTTGCCTTTAATTTCCCATGAGTCCAGATGGCAGCGTTCCTGCACTGTTTCCATGAGCGATGCCACGATCAGGAGACGAGAGAGAGAGACAGAGAGAGACTGGGTCGGATGGAGGAAGACACACGAGGCTCAAAAAGCTCCATGACTCGAGCTGAGCTGGGAGAGCTCATAGACCTTGTGCTATACAGAGCTGCCTGGGCTGCCGCTGAGCTTCTTTTCCCTGAGCTTCATCATCCCTGGATCAGGCCATGGTTTCAACGGAATCTTGATTTGCTGCAACTGAGTCAAACGGCTGGGCGTCAAAGACAGAAATGAGCTGAGCTGAAAAAGACTCACAGCACACTTATTGAAGGGGTCAGTGGGACGTTGCTGAAACACCTTCCCACTTCCTGATTGTTATTATAACAGAATTCAATACGTTTTGGCTGCTTTTGAAGTTGTTAGCACTGAATATTTGACTAACGTAAGTGTGAAAGAGGATTTGATTTGTTTTAATGGTACTAATAAAAGAAGTAGTTGTTCTTTTTGCTCTCCTGTGTTAGTCTGCTTACAGCCTAAGTGTAAGGGCACCATATCAAAAATGAAACGACTGGCTGTACGTAAACCATTGGGCGAGGCCAATCAATCTCTGAGTAGAGAGTTTATGGCCATTTTGTGCCATTTGTGGAATTTGTCTTCAGCATTTAACCCACCCGTGAAGTGAAACACCCACCCACATAAACACACACTAGGGGGCATTGGGCAGCCCTAACCATGGCGCCCGGGGATCAGTTAGGGGTTAGGTGCCTTGCTCAAGCGCACCTCAGTCGTTACTGTCAGTTCATGGAATCGAACCGGCAACCCTCCAGTTACAAGGCTGGTTCCCTAACCTCCAGCCCACGACTGCCAGAAAAAAACACAGTCGAGATTCCCGCATTTGGGGAATTCGCAAGGGCCAGCACAACCGGAGTGCGATGGCTAAGCCTCGGCCTGGGTGAACCACCTTCTTGATCATGGTATCGCCCCGGGAGGTAAGTATGACAAGCCAGTTAAACACAACACATATACACAACAACCACAAACCTACACACTACAGGCTGTGCACACGTCTCGCAGAACACTGAAGCCGAAGGAAAAGCCTGGCAAGCTCACCTACGCTATCCAGTATTCACAAATGACCCACCCAAGTAAGAATTTCCCTGTGCCGGAGGACCAAGCACTCCACATTGTCAAAGCCTTTGAGTGTCATAGCCAAACTACAGCCAAATACTTTTAGTCCAGTTTTTAGTTTATGTAAACTCTTCTTTGTTATTGATTTTATTTGGTTTTGGAAAAGTCCGGAAAAGTTATTTCAGGGTATCGCTGGTAATCTGTATGCTACGGACGAAACTGGGGCTGAAAAACAGTGGAAAATTCCTTTATTAAATATTTTCTTACTGACTGTAAACACCGACTCAACTCCCTTCAACAGAAACCACTTACTGTCCCACTGTCCCTGAGCCTCATACACTCATACCAGCACCACACATACCCTCATGCCAGTGTCACCGCTGAGAACAGTCCACCACACTCATAACAGCTGGTCAACAGTGGTCCGACGGTGGTCCCTTGTCATTAATGATAAGGAGCTAATAAGCTGGGCAGGAACAGATGGGCTACAGTCTGTAACAGGGATACACCAAATGAACATGTCTGGCCGAAGCCTAAACCGAACAGACGGAAACATTTGGCCGAAGGGTGAAGGCCGAATACCGAACACGGTGTTTCACAGTGTTTCATTCATTTTGCCACTTTTTCACCACTGCATAAATTAAACAGGCTAAATCCCAGATAGCAAGCGGATGTGGCCCACTGTCGCCAGCACTGGCAATCTGCTGTGAGCCAAAGGTGGCCCACATATCCACAACATGCATTTGGCCCACCTGTCCCAAAACAGATCTGGTCCACTTCTGGCACAGATACAGCAGAAATGCCTACGTTTGGCTGAGGTGATAATAATTTCGGTTGCCAAACATTCGGTGCATCCCTGATCTGTAACTGTAAAACCATAAAGTGCACATATATGGCGGTTGTTTCTGGCAGAGAAGCACCGGTTGCATGGCGCCTCAAATATGTTTGACAGTTTACAGAAACGTTTTTGAATATTTTCTATGATGGGAAATTCTCCCAAGTGCACTGGACAAGGGTGTTTATATGAATCTCCAGCTTTAAAGTCAAGGGCAGTAGAACAACAGCTGCCGCAGGTAACAGTGGCAGACGAATGGCCTGTATCGAGGCAGCTTCAAATTTCCAGTTTACCACTTGTAAACTGTGTTTAAAAAAATTACGTTAAAATGATAAGGTCGTATTGAGAGCTGGTAATCTCAGGGTTCTAGATAACACAACCTTTAACCTTCAGGTGAAAAACGCTGATCTAGCAGCGAGTGTGGGCAAACATGCACCTGATGTGCTTCTGTCGGATCTGCATGCTTTTTAACCCAGCGCAGAAACAGCAGGGCTGTGTTCTCCCTGGATCTCCATGCTTTCTTCCTCTTAAGTGGGGGCGGCTCTATAAACGTGAACCCAACGTGCATGAGTACATATGACCAGCACAGAGTCGCATATGTGGTCACGTTCATGGCCAGTCTAGCTGAACGCCAGCACACTCTGCTCACTGGCTGATCAATCTGTAGCTCCTGATGAAACGGTATCATTATGCAGCATTAAGTTATGCTCATGTTAAAGGGGAATTCCACCAACTTTTCAAAATATTATCTACATAATTAAGCTGTTAAGATGTACATAAATATCATACGGCGTGATGTGACGTGAAATTGTGGACAGTAGAAAATCACACCACCTCTTTAAAGTGGTCTTAATTGGAACCAGAGATTGGGACGCTTAGAACGCGTATATAGGCATTTTATTTCTTATCTAAACCAGCCTGTTCGTGTGAACGTGAACCCAACGTGCACAACATCAACCCAACGTGCATCACCAGCACAGCATTATCAGCTTTTATATGGACGGATAATGATGGTAAAATAGTCTGACAGGCGAAGCTGTACAATACATAAGGCCAAAACCTTCATAACTGAGAGCTCATGTCGCCCCATATCGCTCCTGTATCTACTAGAACTCACTTTAAGGTTCTGCTGCTGGTCTATAAAGCTCTAAATGATCTAGCACCTGCTTACATCACGGAACGTCTCTCTGTTTATGTTCCAGCTCGTGATCTTAGATCTGCAGATACTGCCCTTCTGCACACACCCCTTCAGTAGAAACGTGGAGAGACTCTTTCAGTTACTCTGCTTCTGAACCGTGGAGCTCAATTCAGCTTCTGTTAGACGGTCGAGCTCAGAGCTCACACTTCATACAGACATCTCTCTTTAACTCACGTCTAACTGAATTTAAACCACATCAATGTGGCATTTAAACACTCAATTTGTGTCTTTGGCTCATTAAAACATATAAACAACTGAAGACAACAGTCTGTGAAAGCACTCTGAGCTGCCGACGGTAAGAAAGTGCTCTATAAATTATTATTATATTTTTTTTATCATCACTATTGTTATTATTATCAACCTCATCATCATCATTATTATTATTACTATTACCATTATTATTATTATTATTAT
>CM067486.1:1343392-1374003 GCA_034552555.1 Semaprochilodus insignis
ATTATTATTATTATTATTACTACTATTATTATTATTATTATAACTTTTATCATTATTATTATCAGTATTGTTGTTATTATTGTTGTTGTTCTTGTTATTGCCATTATTATTATTACTATTGTTACCATACTTCATGTGAGGGAGCTTTAAGAGCAGTGGTCACCAACCCTGGTCCTGGAGATCTGCCTTCCTGCAGAGTCTAGTACCAAACACAGCTAGTACCTGCCACACCGGCTCCAGCTAACTAACTTCAGAAGCCACTGATTGGCTGGATCTGATGCATCAGTGTACGAGTTGAAGAACCTGACTCTGCAGAAGAGCAGGTCTCCAGGAGGAAGGAGAACGACTGGCTCTGGCTCTGAACGACTTTCTTAACTTCTCAACAATTAAAATATGCAGAATATTTTTTGGTGGATTTTCCCTTTGAGTTTCAAAGACCAGCAAAGCGAGAACAAAGTCATACAATGAGTTCCCTCTCTTTTCCTTTCCTCTTCTGTGTATTTCTCTCCCCGCGGTCCTGCTGGGCTGTTCCGGAACCAGACGGATGCCCAAGCAAAGCAGCTTTAAATCACCGAACAGCCTGCGTGAACTCCAGCTGTACCTGCTCGGAAAAGCCTCCAAAACCCGACCCTGCGGCAGCATGTCAGCGTCTTCCGTGACGCAACAGATGCTCTAATACTTAAGACCACAAAGGAGCAGGGAGTGGGTGATTGCTTTTCTCTCTTTTGTCTTTCATTCCCTTTCTCCGTGTCTCTCTAACCCTCTCCAGCGTATCGCTGTGGGGAGTGCTAAGGTATCAAAGTGCTGCTCCTGGTTGGGTCCAAAGTCTTGATGTGTCTTTAACAGGCCTCTCTCTCTCCCTCTCATTCCGTCTGCCAGGCACTTTAGTCATCCCGAACCCTGAAGGGTAACATAACAAAGAGGTACGGAGGCGAAAGAGCTGAAGAAAAACAGAAAAACAGAAAGAGAGAGGAGAAGAGGAAGAGGAGTAGGAGCATGTTGAGAAGCTGCCAGCTGAGAGGAAGAGACAAGCCCTCCCTGCAAACCTGCATTCAGGACATTCAGACAGTCAGGCCGCTCGAGCTCCGAAATAATGATCCAGCCCGCATGCCCACCAGCAGGATGGAGGGAGGGAAGGCAAGAGAGAGACAGACAGACAGACACCGAGAGAGAAAGATAGAGGCAAACTGAAGGTCTAGCATTTCATTCCAGGTGATCCTGTGGCAGCACAATAAGCCCTCAGGCCGGAGGACATCTCTTGGATTATGGCCATGAGGATCAATTATATCAGAAGCTGAGTGATCTACAGGTTATACCTGATCATTAATCAAGTAATCTACTCACTGATTCAGCAAGCGGGGTCCTTTACAAGCTACACTCGTCATTAACAGAATAGCTGGACCCAGAAAGAATCAACCGACAGGAATGAAACACGGACGGACCTTATCCGTCTGCACATTCAGCGAGCAGTGATGTCCTCCATGAGTCATCCTGTTAGTGCAGCACCACTGGCAGACGGCTGCACCACGCAGGACTACATGCACACAGACCGTTACGACGACTGTCCTTAACACCACGTCACCGTCACCAAAGACTGCAATGGTGTCGTACCAGACTGTCATGGAGTGACTCAGAATGGCAGCAGGTCATCTTCAGTGGCGAGTCACGGTTTTGTCTTGGTGGAGACGACCAACGAATCCGTGTGTGGAGGCACCGTGGTCAGCACCAAGATGAACGGTTTGTTGTCACGTGTCACACGTCCTAAAGGCCTGGTGTCACTCCATCTCCACCCCTACCGCACCATCTGCAGGAACTGTGTGAGGATATTCAAGCTGCATGGGATGGATCATCACAGGACACCATTAGGAACCTCTACAACTCCATGCTGAGACGTCTGGCGTTTTGGGTTAGCAAACACGGCGGCTCGACGCCATACTGAGAGACAGACTTCTGTATGTGTAGCTCAGTAAATATTGATCATATCAGTCTAAATGTATCATCATTTATTGATCCTGGTAACCTTTATCTTCCTTCCCAACAGCACTGCAATCCCACACCTCCTTCTGGGTGCAGATATACTTCTTGATGATGAGTGTATTTGACAGTTAATAGACTAATCTGTAGGCCATCGTTGTTATGTTTACTGCTCCTTTAATTAGCTACCTGCCCTTAAATGATCTAACCGGGAGCAGCAGCACCTTCAACATGACTGATAAGAGGTTAGAATATGCCGTCGGGGCAGCAGCAGACTTCTTCCTCCTCTCATGTTGGACTGATTCTTCTCCTACAACACTACAGTGACTCACTATCGCCTCTACAGGTACATAGTGGTATTACGAGGCAGGACGAGCCGGCGCTAGCTGGTTAGCATGCTAACTTCAGTTGATATTTCTGCAGCATTATACGTAGACCTCTTTGTCACACTGTCAAACCTGTTATTTCTTCACGTTCTGTTGATCATTTTAGTTAATTTTGAAATATTCTGAAGTAAAATTTTTACATATTGCTCCTTTAAAGGCGGTCTAATTGAAAGGTATAAAGAAAGAGAGGCTCATGTAAAAGTAATTCTGACTATTTCTGGTACATAAAGTCACACAAATGTAGGACATGGGCCCTTTAAACCTGCCATTCCCTGGTGTGACTGAATGCTATATGAAATTAAGCAGCCATGTAGTGTTTGGTTCGGTGGATGTGCATACACACGCAGGATCGCAGGGAAGAAAAATGCTTTGCTACAGCAACTGCAGCTGTAACCACACACACACACACATAACCACGGTGTACAGCAGCAATATGTTACTGTTTACTGGTGTATCCTAGCAGCACATAATCCCTTTTTCATCTCTCTTTCTCTCTCTGTATCTTTCTCTCTCTCTCTCTCTCTCGCTCCCTCAACAGAAACTAATTTTCTGTTCTCTACCGCTGCATGTGAAGCCCATTCCGCCTGGGTTCTACTTTCACATTGATTTAGAGGAACACATTGGGGCGTAGCTGGCAGCATGAGAGCCCTGCACGGCGCCCCAGGGCAACGATGCCGAGCGGATAAGGGCATGCTTAATCCCGCCAGCGACTATTTGCATGTTTTCCCTTTTTTTCTCCTCCGAGTTCACGCAAATCGGAAAGCTGGAGGAGCCGTGAGCGCAGTTAGAGGGAGGCGAGGCGCTACGCAGTGTCATTTCCATTTGTGCCTTAACACGACTGTAAACAGGGAAACGTCTTCATGTGTAATCGCTGCTCGTGTTGTCATGCTCTTCAGTGCTCTTATAGGAGGCTGGCTGAGCATAGGTGTCTGATTACTGGCACCTTCATGTTTACAGATATGGAGATGAGACAACAACCACCTGGAACATCTGGTTGACCCACCAACAGTCCCCATCAGATAAACAGCACTTAAGGCTTTCATCTCTGAGAGGGAGGAGAACATCAAGCTCCACTCTCGCTTCAGATCTGAGAACCTCCACAGTTGTTTCTCTCCATCCTTCTTCCACTGTGAGAAGACACCTCAACACTATGGAGGTCTAAAAGGAGGAGGTGTAGTTGTTCAAGAAGCTCCTCACTGAGCAAAGGAGACACACATCAAACAAAGAAGCTGCTGGTGTTCTCAGAACAATGGACTGACCACCCCAGAGTCTAGAACCTCAACACCACTGAATGTGTTTGGGGTTATTTGGATGGTGAGAAGAAGCAGAAGATGCTAAACCAGCTTCTAAGACTGCTGGCTTGATAGGTTTGGGTGTGTTTGGTTGGTTGGATGTTTTTGGTTGGTGGTCTGGTTTGGTTGGTTGGATGTGTTCGGTTGGTTGGATGTGTTTGGTTGGTGGTCTGGTTTGGTTGGTTGGATGTGTTTGGTTGGTTGGATGTGTTTGGTTGGTGGGCTGGTTTGCTTGGTTGGATGTGTTTGGTTGGTGGGCTGGTTTGCTTGGTCGGATGTGTTTGGTTGGTGGGCTGGTTTGCTTGGTTGGATGTGTGGTTGGTTGGATGTGTTTGGTTGGTGGGCTGGGTTGCTTTGTTGGATGTGTTTGGTTGGTGGGCTGGGTTGCTTGGTTGGATGTGTTTGGTTGGTGGGCTGGTTTGCTTGGGTGGATGTGTTTGGTTGGTGGTCTGGTTTGCTTGGTTCAAGTAGCCACTCCCATCTCATTTATCATTTGTCATTTATGCCAAGATTTCTTACACCACGTGAGTTGGTCATGAATATTACAGACATCCCATAGTAGAATTACATTACTCCACCTTACATTCCTCCATGTAGAACTAATCCTGTCCTAAAAGAGGCTACAGACCAAATAACCTACAGTCTGTTAAACTGTAGGTTTGACGTAAAGCCTTTTCTTTCAGCCCTACACGGTCACTGCAGTCCAGACTCTGAAGCCTGTGAACACTACTTTTCCTCCCGAGAGCTTTTTCCACTATGACCTCATAAACACGAAGCCTCTACCTTGTCAACAAGCCTGTACTGTATGCCGCTGATGCTATTTATTGTGCAGCGTGAAGGAAAGTGTGTGCACAAAGCTTGACCAAGCGGAGCGGCGAGGTTGGAAAAGATCTCTTCATGCGAAGAGAGAGACAGGAGCCAGGTGGGTGCAGCCTCCCTGAGCTAATCTGGGCTAACCGAGCTGCTGTGGCTCTAATACACACGGTTGTGGAGTCAGTGTTTGTGTGTTTGTGTGTCGGAGAGGTCAACAAGGGACACGGACAGAAAGAGGGAGTCTACATAATCCATAATAAGACACACAATAGTGTCTCTTCTGTATCCGTGGCAGAGCACGTCTACCAGGAGGCACTTGCTCACGACAAACCGGAGAAAGACTGAAAAAGAGAACGAGAAAATGGACAGAGCACAGAGAGGATGAGTGAGAGAGCAATATGAAGGTTTAAGTGCACTAATACAGGACTTAATGTTCACTCTGAGCTGTTTAACCAGCTGATTTAAGTTCTAGAACCAGACATTAGAGTCATCTAGAACTCCAGTAGAGATTCCTAACACTCCGGTGATGAGTTCTTCAGAGATTTCTGGAACTCAGGCTGTGTTCTAAAACTCCAGCAGAGTTTGTGAACTCCAGCAGTGTTCTAGAACCCAATGCAGAGTTTTCAACAACTCTTGCACTGTTCTAGCAAACTGTTCCAGAACCCTAGACCGTTTTAGAATTTAGTCATAAACTCTAGCAAAGTGTTCTAGATGTCCAGTAGATTTCCTGAACTCCAGCAATGTTCTTGAACTGCAGCAGGGTGCTAAAACCAAAGCACAATGCTCTACAAATCCAACAGTGCTTTAATGTTTAAGATGTCCAGCAGTGTTCAACAACCATGCCAGAGATTTCTAGATCTAAAGCAGTGTTCTAGAACTCAGGCAGAATGTTCTAAAAGTCAAGCGGTGATTTCTAGAACTGCAGTAGCATGTCCTAGATCCAGGTGAGACTTCTTAAACCCCAGCAAAGATTTTCTGAACTTCAGCAATACTCTACAACTACTTAAGAGGTGTCTAGAACAAACTCTGCAGGTGTTCTAAAACTCCAGCAGAGCTTTCATGAACTCCAGCAATTTTCTGGAACTCAAGCAGAGATTATTGATCTTCAGCACTGTTCTACAACTCAAGTGAAGTTTGTCCAGCAGAGATTCCTGGAACTCCAGCAATGTTTCAAAACCTCGCCAGAGATTTGTAGAACTCCAGCAGTGTTCTGGAACTGCAGCAGAGATTTCAACAACTCCAGCAAAGATTCCTGAACTTCAGCAGGGCTCTACAACTCCTTTGAAGACTTCTAGAACTCTGGATGTGTTCTAAAACCCCAGCAGAGTGTTCTAAAAATCCCGCAGAGATTTTATGAACTCCAGCAAGGGTCTAAAAAAGGTTCTGAAACTCAAGCAGAGATTATACCAGCAATATTCTTCAGCCTCGCCACGGATTTCTAGATCTCCACCAATGTTCTAGGGACTTTGGTAGAGTGTTCTAAATCTCAATCAGATCAATTCTAGAACTCCAGCAGTGTACTAGTGTTCCAGTAGATTGTTCCAGAACTGTAGACAATTTTAGAATTCCAGCTCAGAACTGTATGACTGTGTTGGACTTTGTTAGTGTGTGCCTGGTTGGCACGCTCTGGCCGACCAAATGTTCTATAACACCAGCATCTGCAGAGCGTTTGTGGTGGTCTCTAGAAACGTGTCCAGAAACAGAAGAACATGTGCTACAGTGACCGTTAAATTGCACTGGAGTTCTTGTGACTGCAGTGAAGTACAGGTACGGCACACTAAGGAACCAGCTCTGTTTGTTTGTGTTTGCTGGTGTTTGTTTGGTTTGTGGTCTGGCCTTCAGGCACCTTTGCTATGGTTAGCTCACCGACCCAATATCTTATTTCATAAAGCCAAATGCATAACCTCTCGGGATCTGCTTTCCGGATCCTGTTTGGACACTGTACTGAAATCACTGCACGAGCTCAACCAAAACAGAATAACCACCCACCTAATAACCATCCAGGCAGCGTACAGGCGCATATCCAGCCTAGATTGTAATTGACTTAGTGTTTGTACCCTTAATTGTATTTAAATTGTAATTATTTCCTATACATAAAGATCAGAATATCTATTTTCTGACTTGAGGGTTCACCCCCGAACGTAGTGTGTCAGACTGCCAGTAAGTTGCGGTTGTGATGTCCCAACACGTGGAGGTTTGGCTGCCAGTGAGCACACATGCCCGGAGCGGTGGGCAGCCCTATCCACGGCGCCCAGGGAGCAATTGGGGGTTAGGTGCCTTGCTCAAGCGCGCTTCGGTCATGTCCTGTCGGGTCAGGGAATCAAACCAGTGACCCTCCGGTCACAAACCCTCCCTAACCTCCAGCCCAGGCAGTGAACGGGTGCATCTCCAGCCTAGAGGTAAACTGTGGAAACGCAGGTCATAATTGACTTAGTGTTTGTACCTTGAAGTCATCAGGCAGTAGCAGCTTGCAGGTCCTGAGGAAGCTGAGGATGTAGCGGAATATCTCCCCGTCCCTGTCGATGAAGTAGTGCTGCTTCAGACTGTCCAGCACGATGGGCTCGGTGCCGTTAAAGAGACGACTGATCCTGCAAATTAAAACACACACACACACACGCGCCCGCACACGCACAGTTAATGGAGTGAGGGCGGCCTCCTTCAAATGCATGAAACAATTACCATTTATTTTCTCATTTTATTAGGAGCCAGCCAAAAAGGCATTAGCACTCCGGGTTGAAACAAGAAGCTCAAGGCGCATTTCTGGAGCTAAGGAACCTGTTTGAAGTATTTCTTCTCTCTCTTTTCTTTTTTTTTTTTTTCTGGGGAGAGAATAAAACAATGCCGCGCTCTCTGGCAGAGCAGACAGGGGCTTTGGCAGCGGCGCGGGTTTACGATTTCACTACTAAGATGTCAATTAAATGAGTCATGCGTAAATCGGCCACGGTGACTGTCTACATGACACGCTGCTAACCGGAGAGAAACGACACGGTTTTTGATGCTGAAAAGCGCCGCCATGAGTGCTTTGAGCGCCGTGCTATTTCCAGAGCCCGTTTCAATGCCATTCGTCAGCTAAAGGTCCATGACCGCTTGTTTGTCTGCCACGCAGGAGCCCCAGTGTTAAACTAACACCTACTGCGCTGGATCCGGTCCCCGGTGAACACTGATCTCCTGCCTCTCCTGCCTGTAGGTGTTAATTCAGCATGGGGATAAATGCGCATGAATGTACAGACACAAAACGATCTCTATATATAAATTGAGTAATTCTAATGCGGCCGTCAACAGAATAGGGTTCAAAATGTGATTACTTTAGAAAGAAAACAGCATCACTGTCAAAATAAAACCCTGCATCTCCACCACTGGTAACTTTTCCGAAGGGAGAAAGTGCTTGCACCTCACTTTCCAAGTAACATTGCACTCACAGGATGTAAAGTGCTCTCAACAAGCTGCACCCTGAAGGAACAACCAACGGGAATTAAACTTGGTGGGTAGGTTTGATGTCTACGACTGTCCTTAACACCACATCAACGTCACCAGAGACTGCAATGGTGTCGTGCCAGACTGTCATGGAGTGACTCAGAATGGCAGCGGGTCATCTTCAGTGACGAGTCCGGCTTTTGTCTCGGTGGAGACGACCAACGAATCCGTGTGTGGAGGCACCGTGGTCAGCACCAAGATGAACGGTTTGTTGTCACACGTCACACAACCAGAAGGTGTCACTCCACCTCCACCCCTACCGCACCATCTGCAGGAACTGTGTGAGGATATTCAAGCTGCATGGAATGGATTATCACAGGACACCATTAGGAACCTCTACAGCTCCATGCCGAGACGTCTGACATGTTGGGTTAGCCAACACGGCGGGCCAACGCCGTGTTGGCTAGCTCAGTAAAACTGTCCATATCAGTCGTGTCAGACATGTCAGAGACTCTGATCACTTGTCTCACAGTTTGAGCAGCTTTATGAGCCGATCTCTCAAAATCGCTCCCACTCACGACTACGGCTCCTACACAGCTGCACACAGATAAACGCAGGCTGAGGAGTCGACATCAACAGTATCAGCGTCCGTACGTGCAGACTGCACTACAGTGATGTGTTATATGGTCTGTAGTTCGGCTGGTTCTCAGTTTCAGTGCGGGGCAGTAACGTTAGCGAAGCTGTTGTAGCACAGTTGGTCTGTCAGCGGCTCAATCCCAAACTCCCTCCCTTCTTCCTTCCTACGTAGCGCACTATGCAGGTTCGGGCTTCTACACTAAAACGTCATTCCAGTGTGGAATTGTGTACACACGGCTGAATCCCACATGGCTGTTAACTGAGCGCTGATCTGAGATTCGGCCAGTGTTGTTGCTCAGTACCTGGACGATTAGTGTTAGACTACAGCCGTGTTCAGCCCTGCTCTACACAAAAGCAGAGGATGCTCTATCGTTCAACGAAAAGGTTATCGCTCTCAAAGCCGGAGCAATTACCCCGTGTTTTAATGCTCTCCAGCAGCCGGCATTAATTATTGACGTATCGCAGGTGGTAATAAGGCACTTGTTGGCGCAGAGCAAGTCCATGTTTGACCCTTATAAAGTGGGCTGAAAATGAAAGAGAGCGAAATTGAATGAGTGAAAATGTGAGAGGGAGTAAGGTGAGCGAGTGCGAGCGAGCGAGCTCGAGAGACAGAGTAAAGGTACGAGAGAGAGAGAGAGAGAGACTGATAAAAAAGAGAGGCTGTACGTGTGTGATGTTAGCTATGGGGCCCCATCATATCCGAGGATGGAAATTGCAGTAATCTGTAAGCTTTCATGGCCTGTGTCTCCCTCTCGCCTTGAGACACGATGGGGCACCTTCTTCATCCGTTTCTGTGTGATGTCGTCCCCACCTTTCCCCTCCTCTACTCTCCTCTCTTTTCTGCTGCTGTTCTCCTCCTCTCCTCTCATTGCTTCTCCTTGCTTTTCCTGCCATCTCTTCTCTTTTCCTCTTTTCTTTTATCCTGTCCTCTCCACTCTTCTCTCATCTTCTAATTTTCCATCTTCTCTGCTCCTTTTCATCCCATCTCTCCTCTCCTCTCCTTTCCCTTCCTTTCTTTACTTCTCCTCTCTTTCCCTTTCAAGTTATGTATATGTACAGTTTAAGAGTTTGGAGAGTTTTCCCAGGTACAGATGCCGTCTCCTCCGGTTATGGAAGGAACTTTTCCCATAACTCAGTTTCATCCCCTCCCAAACTTCCAAAGTTGGCCTGAAGTTGCAGCACAGATCACGATGAGTTTGCAATATTGAGAGCTATCTAGTGCAGTCGTGTACCTTGCGATATGCTGCATCATAGTGATGCACCGAAATGATTTTTTATTTTTTTTGCCAAAGTCGAAACCGAACAAAAAGAAACCTTTGGCCGAAGTCTGAAGGCCGAATACTGAGCACGGTTTTCATGGCGGTTTATTAATTTTGCCACTTTTTCACCACTGCATAAATTAAATAGGCTAAATCCCAGACAGCAAGCGGATGTGGGCCACATCTGGCAAAGATATGGCACTGCTGGCCCACTCTCGGCATTGGCAATCTGCCAAAAGGTGAGCCAAAAGTGGCCCAACATGCATTTGGCCCACATGTCTCAAAACGGATCTGGTCCACTTCTGGCACAGATACAGCAGAGATGCCTACGTTTGGCTGAGGCGTGGCCCTAATGTGGTGCATATGTGGTCGACATCACATTCCACGTGCTCCGGTGTGACTCGCTGTGGAAAGATAGCAGATGGCGCTAGCCCTAGACTTACGCTCTGGTTCCCGTCTCCATCCCTCAGACAGCGTCATTATAAACTTCATTATTCAGTATAAATTATTTGGTCTTTTCACTTATTTATTTTCACCGGGCTGAACATGGAAAGTGGGTTCTTTGCCATTTTCGGCCGAATAATTCCGGTTGTCGAATTTTTGGTGCATCCCTACAGCATATCATGATAGTGGTGTTGAGTTTCGAAATGTTGTGATATACTGTGACACTGTAGGAAGTCGATATATGAAGACACACCACCATACACATAGGTTAGCTAATGCTAACGTTAGCGGCGCACCTTGATTACGCTGGTGTGGAAGAAGCGTCTAATGGCTGAAGATGGATTACATCTGCAGACTCCTGTATAGCAAGCCTGACATGGTACCTACAGCGGAACCATTTTTTGTGCTATATAGAACCATTTTCAAAAAGGCTAAACATAGAACCATGTACAACACAATCTCCATCAATCAGAAGAACCATTTAACCATGCAAAGAAACATTTAACCATACAAATGGTTCTATACAGAACCTGAAGATTTTTTAATTCTTAGTGTAGGTGACTTTTAATGCCTGTTAATGAACAAATAATCTAATCAATATAATATTAAATATTACATAAATTATGTGTTGATTTAGTTTGTCACCAGCTCATATTATAATAAATTAATTTGATCATATTTCTATATGTAATAATTTATTATATGTATTTTTGTGTATTATATTGTATAATATTGTAATGTAAAATATGGTAAATAATAATTGTAATAAATGTATAATAAATCATAATTTATAACAAATACTGACTATAAAAAAAATTCTGAGGATACGTAAGAATTTCCAAAAATACTTTAACAGAATTTTTTAAACTGCAAAACTTTAAAAAGTGTGTTGTATTTTTAAGGTATATGGGGAGGGTTTACCGCACGTCACGGCATGTGGTCTGTCAGTACAATACAATTCTAGCAACTGAGCCATCAACCCTTAAAGGTCCAACTCCAACTCCTGGACACGAAAAGTCCAAACCTTAAGGATTCCCAATGAAATATTAGGAAACTTTAAATCGGCATGCTAATTTATAACTACAGTACGGAACGTAATTAACAAAACTGACACTGAGCTACAAGTGAATCTCTGGCTGCTGGCGTCCTGCCAATGTGGAGGGTATTTTCGGCCAACAGTAGTAGCCTGTATTCCCTAATATGACGTTTGATAAGAACTACACTTCCTGTCACCGCCAGACTCCCTCTCTGAACTCTCTCCAGCCAATGGCCGCCCACCGCGTTATCGCTGTGCCGATGCAATCTCCCCTTTAATCATAGCCGAGGCTGTCCAGGTCAGCTGACCGCGCGCCGCGACCTCAAAGAGAAATCACAAGAAAGTCAAGATTCGTTCAGGCTGTTCCCTCCCGAGTGCCTGTCAAAGCCTGTTAGGAGGCCAAACAGCAGAGAGAGAGAGAGAGAGAGAGAGAGAGAGAGAGAGAGAGACATAGCAAGAGAGAGAGAGAGAGTGATAGAGAGACATAGAGAGAGAAACAGAGAGAGAGAGAGAGAGAGAGAGAGAGAGAGAAAGAGAAAGAGACATCAACAGGAGACTCAATGCACACAGCTGTGTTTGCACTGAACGTCTAAAGCTCGCAGACAAAAAGAACTGAATTTCTATTACACTCCTCCCTCTCCCTCCCTCTCTCTCCCTCTCTCTCCCTCTCTCTCTCTCTCTCTCTCTCTCTCTCAGGTGTGGGAGAAATCTCTCTACGAGGAATATCTGTCCACCTCTGTCAGTAACTTTCGTCTTACACTGTTAGAGAACAGTGACCCATTTTTAAAGTCTCTCTCTCTCTCTCTCTCTCTCCCCATCATTGTCTCTCGCTTTTGAGGATTGAAGGGCAATATTTCAAACCTCCAGTGAACACACCATGATAATCAAATGCAGTAGCAAAGCTAACACGGTTATCCTGACGGCGAACGCCAGACTGATTCCGAACACCAGTGGATCAACTACAGTAATCAGGAGAGACTAAAATGGGTTTAATCAGATTTCTCTAATTCTCTAATTACTCATTTTAAAGTTAAAAGTTTGGTGTTTTTCAGCCTGTTTATTTATGTCTGTGAACAAAACAGAAAGAAACAAAATAAAGTATGAAGGAAAAACGGATTATTGATTAAATCAGCTCTTTACACATGTACTACAGCTGCACCATACTGGAAAAAATATTGCAATCGTTTTTTCCTCTGCGATATAAAACAATATTCAGGAATTTTCACCATGCTTCACGCGTAAACAGCACTATTTAAATATCATTTAATAATAATAATAATAATAATAATAAAAAGCTGAGAACTGACTTTTTAACCCTCTGGTGAGTGTGAACAGTCTTTTCTGGAACTGCTCTATAATCGGTTTCAGGGCACCAAACACACCAGCAGGTGAGCGCCCCGACTGCTCCTCTCTGTGTCTCTCAGAAGCCTTAAACCAGAAACCGCAAGTAAGTTGTAGCATGTGGTTTCATTTGTTTGGCCTAACTTAACACTGCATGTCCAGCAATGTGAGTACTGCGCATGTGCACACTGCGATCGCGATGAGAGTACAGGCTGGGGAAAACGTTCCTGGGCTTTCTTAGATCACCAACAGTCTGGACCATCTAAACAGAAGAACATTCTGACCATCCTGAGCTAATTAAACTAGCCCAACCGTCACCGCAGGCGTGATCACTCCTCAGGACTGGACCAAGACGGTCACGTGACACGCTGCTGGAAGAAGGATAAAACTGGTGTCACATTTACAGAACGCGCAGCCTGCCCTGACTTCAGCTAGAGCAAGAATTTCGTGATTCACTTTAGTAACAGAACGAGAGCTCAGGGTTCTGCAGTGGGAGCGGGCTGGGATCGGCAGGAGGAAGGGCCATCATAGAACATCAATATCAATATTGCATAATTATATAAAGAATAAAGAAAAAAAACTTTATTATTAATTAAAACAGCCTGTTTAGTTGGAGCTGACAGTATAAATGCAGAAAAACTTTCTAAATTGATTACAGTCCAATATATTAGCCCCAAGCTAGCAAACTAGCCAACACGCTAGCCGAAATACAGCCGCTGAATATATAACCAATCATTTAAATTTCCTGAATTTTAAAAGAAGTTCACACTATAATCCACATGTTGTGAACATATTAGCTGACCAATAATAATAATAATAATAATAACTTCCAATTTACTGACAAATAATGTATCAGTCAGTAATGTATCCAGTTATTAACCATTTTAGGATTCAAGATTCAGTTTACTGTCATTTGCGCAGAGAAACAGCTGCACGGTACAATGAAGTTCTTAATCCGCACCTCCCGGACTAAGAGTACTAACAATTACAATTACAATATAAATACTAACAATATACAATATATATACTAAGTACTAAATAAATAAGCATGAAATCAAACACACCCACACCCACACACACACACACATATATATATATATATGTGTGTGTGTGTGTGTGTGTGTGTGTGTGTTTTGTTTTGGTGCTTATTGTACATACGAAATTTGTATAGTATACTGTACATAGGTTCTGCTCCTGTGTCTTTCAGACTTGCATTGAATACAGATGCACACAGACTATATATATATATATACACACACATACACACACACACACACACACACACATATATATATGTATATATATGTATATATATATAGTCTGTGTGCATCTGTATTCAATGCAAGTCTGAAAGACACAGGAGCAGAACGTATGTACAGTATACTATACAAATATCGTAGTAATATACGTAATAATCGTAGATATTAAGCCTAATTTAGCTCAAAACTGCAATATCAATAACACTTCACTGTTTAAATCCGATATAGTCTAGGCTTAGTCTTAACCTGGCTCCCCAAAACTGAGTACATCTACACCACAAGACGAGGTTTAATCTGGAAGCCTGCCTGGTTAGGACGCGTACAGTCAGGTCTTAACTTCATAGGAGAAAATAAATAACGCTCTTCATCTTACTACACAGTACAGTGAGCAGATTTTACTGCAGGTACCAGTCAAACGCTTCGACACACTCAGTTTCATAGTCTTACAGACTCTACAGGCTTCCACTTCACAGCTTAGAACAATACTACCTAATACAGAACCTAGTAAACAGTGCAGGATGTGCCTGAATACTGCGTACTCTAATATACATCATTCGTTGTGCAAAGATATGCGTTTAGCTCAGTTTAAAAGCTGTAGTTTCAGTTTAGTGAATATTCATGAGGGACCAATAGAATTGCTCCAAATCTGCTTATAAATAAACCTTGTTCTATCAGCTTCACTGCAGGTTAAGAAAGCTGGTTCATCCTCCTGTAAAGGTCCATTCTGGAGGGTTTTAAGGTGGACCGTATAATTCCGTATAAGACCGTATAATTGAGTGCTAGTTTATAGTTTGGTGTCTTCACTTTTATTCAACAGTAAAGCTTTAAGATAAACAGAAGGAGAACCTGCTATGAGGAGCCGTGTCTGAGCTTTTAGCTGGTCCTGTAATTTTGGAGCATTTCTATTGGTTCGTTTATCATCAAACGTTCACGGTGTAAACGAATCAGACTGAGAGGTTTGAACACGGCGGAGACGCAGTACCGCAGTCTTAGTCGGAGCGCTCTCCTTTATTCCGAGCTCGAGTGAAAGCGAAGCGTCTCTTTTCATCTCTTGGTCAGATTAAGAAGCTTTCTATATATGCCAGTCTTTACCTTTACTCACTCTCTCTCTCTGTACACCTCATTCCTTCTCTATTGCTTCCTCTCCTCTCCTTACCTCTATTTCCTTCTTTTGCTCCTTCCTTCTTCTTGTTTCTCTCTCTCTTTCTCTCCCTGTCCCTTCTTTTCTCCCCCTTCTCTGGAAATCGATGCAAAATGCTTTATAAAAAACCAATACTCATCTCCCTGTTGTGCCTCGGGTCTTCCTTTCTCATATGCTCTTGCAATTCTTCCAGCTAGAATTTCACCATACGCCTCCAGGCCAACTCTGTTTTTCATCTCCACTTTTTTAAAAAGCAATTAAAATGCTGCCTGTTTTTCTTTTCTTTCCCTTCCCTCCCTTGCTCCCTCTCCGTCTCTCTGTCTCCATGTTTCTCTCTCTCTCTCATTCTCTCTCTCTCACTTCTTCCTTCTCTCTTGCTCTGTATGTGCTTCTGCATCTTCTTCTATCTTTTACTTCTTCCCTCTCTATTGTCTTCCTCTTCATCTCTGAATCCCCCCGTTACCCTATTACTCTTCCTCTCTCTCTCTCTCTCTCTCTCTCTCTCTCTCTCTCTCTCTCTCTCTGTGTGTCTCTGTATCTTCCTCTCTCTCCCCTTCCTCCTCTTCCTTTCAGTAAATCAGTTGCTCCTGCCGGCAGTACCTGAGTGGATGAAATTCTCTCTTTCTCTCCCTCTCTCTCTCTCTCTCTGCTTTGTTTCTGTCATGATGGATAGACAGAACAGTCTTTTAGACAGAGAGAGAGAGAGAAAGATAGAGAGAAAGAAAGAGACAGAAAAATAAACATGGTGCAAGAGAGAGAGAGACAGATGGGGAAAGATAGAGAGAGAGGGAGACACAGACAGAGAGACAGATATACAGAGATAGACAGCAGAAAGAGATTGAGAGAGAGTGAGACAGATACAGAGATAGAGGGAGACATAAAGTTAGACATGTAGACCGTGTGAGACAGACAAACGGAGATAAAGAGAGAGAGAGACAAACAGAGAAAGAGAAAGAGAAAGACAGAAACAGATTGAAGCGGACAGACAGACAGAGAGACACAGACAGACAGTAGAGAGAGAGACATACAAAAGGAGAGGGACAGCTACAGAGAGAGAAAGAGAGAAAGGGAGAAAGACAGGTAAACAGGGGGAAGCAGACAGAGAAAGTCAAAAAGAAAGAGAGAGAGACAGATACACAGACAGATGGAAGACAAAGAGAGAGAGACAGACAGATAGATCGAGTAAAAGAGAAAGAGACACACAGATAGAGGACAAAGAGGGACAGACAGATAGAGGACAAAGAGAGACAAACAGACAGACAGACAGATCGAATGAAAGAGAGAGAGGGACACAGCTCAGAGAGGGACACAGCTCAGAGAGGGACACAGCTCAGAGATCTGGGGGTGAGTTACAGGTCACACACACACACACACACACACACACACACACACACACACACACACACACACACCTCACTACAGTCAGACCAACCAGACGACCACTGCTAGTCTTCTGCTGCACCGTATTAATAATTAATGCTTGGTGTGATATTGGCCTTTAAGTACTGATACCACAGAAGGTTATAATATGCAAACGAGTCCTCTGACCAATCACAGCCTTCTGTCTGGGTGCTGCGATCACTCTGACTAACATTCTGCTCTTCCAGAGTGTAACAAACACACCATCAAATATCAGGCTGAAACATCGACCACAGAAGCAGCGTCTTCTCTGACATAACGAACAGCTAATTACAAAACACCCACAGCACAGCTCAAAACTCCTCCGTCCACTGCCGGAGTCTACAGGGAGGGTCGGGGACCTTTCACCACCTAACATGGCCAAGAACTGCCTACTACTGAGGGAACAGGAGATCTGAGTGACACGCTAAATGACCAGTCACAAGCCTGATATCTGGCGTGACATCAAGGCTCAATCCCATTTCTTATTTTCACCCCTAGCCCTTGTTTTCGAGTGTAACCCTTCTCCTTGAAACTGAGTTAGAAGGGGTAGTGGTTGAACGCTCCCACCTATGAAATGGGACGACCCTTCAAGAACCGGATACGTCATCATGTGTCGTCAGCAGCTTTTATGTAAACAGACGGAAAGCACGGACTTCAGTTTTACACATCAGTCAGTCTAACGAGTCTCCCAATAAACAAGAGCACAAACAAAAACTACATGACTTCATTAACAGGCTGTTAGCGGTGCTCTTGTAGGCGGCAGAGGAGGGTGGAGTTCAGCTCCTCACTGCTTAAACACATTTAGGGCATCATATGATCTCGAAGAGGCGGATGACCTTTATTTATTATCACCACCAAGAATTCTTCAGCTGAACTGAGCTTTTTAATTGCCCGATTGATTGATTTTCCCCGTTCCACCTTAAATGGTGCAGCAACCTCAGGTACCGGAACGTAACAGCTGCGCCATTTAAGGTGGAACGCGAAATTTTGCTAGGTAGCGCCGAGACATCAGAGTATTACTAGTGATTTTTACGTGTGTGATGAAGAAAATGACCATAAAACACTTTTACAGTGGTGATATTACAGTACAGAGACATACTCATATCTATGGGTCTCTCTGGTCACTTGTGCAGCCATCTTGCCGATAATTCGCAGGGCATTCTGGGAATTTTCTCATAAATTTGGAGTTTGGAGTGCCAATCTCCTTTTAAACACTTCACCCTACCCCTCCATCTCAACACCAATCGGGACTACCCCACCCCTAGACCTGAACCCGCAAAACGGAGGGGTAGGGCCAAGTGTTAGGTGCAAGGGGTGAAATGGGACCGGGTCCAAGGCAATCTTGAAACTGGAGGCATACGAAACAGAGGCATACGATGATCTGTGGCTGGACTACTGTTCGCTTGGCCGAACGTAGCTGGAACCACAAAACTTCTGATTCCTGCCGAACCAGCACAAAGCCATACTGTACATCTACATGTGGGCAGAGCGTCTGCGGCTATGACTACTGAACTTCTAACCTGGTACCCCAATAAACCCAACTCAATGAAACGGCTTAGAGAGGAAAAACAGCAGATCTGCGCTGAGCTTAACAGTTATCCTGTTAGTGCAGCACCACTGGCAGACGGCTGCACCACGCAGGACTACATTCACACAGACCGCTACGACGACTGTCCTTAACACCACGTCACCGTCACCAAAGACTGCAATGGTGTCGTGCCAGACTGTCATGGAGTGACTCAGAATGGCAGCCGGTCATCTTCAGTGACGAGTCCCGCTTTTGTCTTGGTGGAGACGACCAACGAATCCGTGTGTGGAGGCACCGTGGTCAGCACCAAGATGAACGGTTTGTTGTCACGCGTCACACGTCCAGAAGGCCTGGTGTCACTCCACCTCCACCCCTACCGCACAATCTGCAGGACCTGTGTGAGGATATTCAAGCTGCATGGGATGGATTATCAGAGGACACCATTAGGAACCTCTACAACTCCATGCTGAGACGTCTGGCATGTTGGGTTATTAAACACGGCGGCCCGACGCCATACTGAGAGACACTACTTCTGTATATGCAGCTCAATAAATATTGATCATATCAGTCTAAATTGATCATTTATTGATCCTGGTAACCTTTATCTTCCTTCCCAACAGACCTGCAACCCCACACCTCCTTCTGGGTGCAGCTGTTGTTCTGACGTTTGCTGCAGTGTTAGTAGCTGTCAGTATCTCAATTCTTTTTACTTCATTTTAGGTTTTGCTACTTGTTTAAAGGAGAGATCAGGAAAATAAATATTTAAACTAATCTTTAAATAATAATTTATCACTTATCATATCGCCATCTTCATATCCAAAGCTTTATTGAACATCACATTTCATGTGAATATCGTGGAGCCCTAGTTACAGAACAAGTCTCAGAACAACAAACAATACGGTGATGCACGTCGTCTATCGTGAAAATGTCTTAAAAGTGTCATGAGATAATATTTTTTGCCATATTGCCCAACACTGGATTCCATTTTGCAGCATTATGCAAGTCTGAATTATGTATCGATCACTCTTTAAAAACAAGCAACCACTTCCCTGTGTGAGACTATTTATTGGTTCTACATCTGATTTTATTTTTATGTCGTTCCTTCGTATCTGAAATCTGAAGGGTTATATGTTCCGTATGTGGTTCTCTGAGCTTGCATGAGCACACATCTGTAGAACCTTAATCAAAACAAAACGAAGCAAACAAAGGTATCATATTAAAAGTCTTTTGGTCACGTGACTTCTGACTGAACAAATCTTGATCAAATTTAAAATAGATAATATGAAAATTATATGGGAACAAACACAAAACGAATAGTGAGCATCAGAAAATCAACCAACATATAAGTCTAGTCAACAACAGATAGAGAATCCGGGTCCAAGCCCCCCAATGAGCAAGTCAACCCCCCCCACAGAGCAAGAGGAAGAACCTTCGAGAGGAACCCAGGCTCAAAAGGGGAACCCATCCTCCTTGGGTCGACACTGGATAGTTAGACAAGCCCAAAAGAGGATAATTATATGCGATATGGAATAGGAAAACCCAGCTGTGTTTAGAGTACTGATACACAAATACTCCAGAACCTAACACCACACTAACAAACCATGTACCGAGCAGCCGTACTAGGACCTCCTCAGCCTCCCGAGGCTGCTAACCAAAGCCCACAGATTGAACCTTTTCCCCAGCGATTCCGCAGCATGAGCGATGGCCCGGACGCCCACGTGCCTTCGCTGAGCGTCACCACATGTTCGTTAGCTCTGATTCTCTTCAAGTTCCCATCTGTCCCGCGTAACTGATCTCTGTCAGGAGCTCTAGCCGTAGCCTCTGCGCTCGCAGCCAGCCCTGCCTGCGGTCTCCATCAATGTTTCATGGCCTCTGTCTCTTCACCCCGGCCGGGGGAGCGCAAGACTAATGCCGCCCCATTAGTTACTGCACTAAGTTTCTCTTCCCTCTCTGCATTATTAACAGATCAATCTATTAAAAGACATCATCAGCTTAAAAGTCCTTTAACCTTGTTCTTAGCTGGCGACCAGCCCCTTCTGATGCCCGGCTGGCTCCTCGTCTTTAACGGGTTCAGGTCTAACAGCTATGCTTAGACGCGGAACTGGTTCTGATCTGTCTGGGGGTCTCAGGGAAAGCTTCATACTGACCAGTTTATCCTTACAGGGCAACTCCATCCATTAGTCGGCATAACTAAACGGTTGAGATGGTAGAGAAGTCGTTCAGAGTGGCTTTAGTGTGAAATGCCCTGAAACTTACTGAGTCAGATCTGTTCACAGTGGCGGTGAAGGGAACCAGACGTCCACCTCCAAGAGCTCCCTTAATACATGAAATGGTCATTGATATGGCATATTGCTTTACAGTAGCTGTGTGACACGGTTGTGTATCAGAATCCCCCTATTTTAATCCATGCATGGTGGAGGGATACACGCAGGGGCTGTAAGGCAAAATAGTCCCCACGTCTTCCCATCATCAACATCCAGTATCTGAACTCAGCAGACACGTGTAGGTTCACTGGTGGTTTAGATAGCCAATAAAGTGTCTATATGTGTGTTGTAGACATGGAGAACCCTGGTTCCCATCACCACCACCACTTTAAAGAACCTCTATAAGTTCCATAAGGTTCTCCAATTGGTGGAATTCTGCGGTTACTTTGATAAACATTTCTGGGGCTAAATATTTACATCTGATGGGATTTCTGAGGAGATCTGCTTCACCCACCAGGCACGGTAGCTGATCGCCCAACATGAGCTACGTGAGTTCAGTTCAGACTGATGAAGACTGATGTTAAAATAGAGTGCTGTATGTACCATTCAAACTAAAGCCTGACATGGTGCAGCACTGAACGCCGCACACTGAGTGCACATGACTGTAATGTGGCTGTTACTCTAACTGACACTGAAGGTTAGTTAAATCTGCCCTTGTGAATTCACAACACAGTGGTGGATACAGAGTGTCAGAGTGTCAGAAATACATGGAATTATCAAGGAATTATCAGAATTAACCGTCTGAAGTGGGCAATATGGTGATATTTTATTACCACCGTGATAAACTATGTCACAGCGTGTTTTCCTGGTTATTGTGGATATCGTTACTACCTGATGATCACTGATGATCATGTTTCATTACAAATATATGAGTATAATTAAGACTTTTTAATTGGACTTAGTGCAGTGCAGTCCGTAAAATCATTGTATTTGTAGAATTATTATTATTATTATTATTATTATTATACGCTTTTATGACACTACAGGCTCTATTTTGTCTGTTCCAACTCATTAGATAAACTAAATATTGTGCCCAATACCCGCGTACCATCGTGAAAATGTTTTGGAGTACTCCCAATAACTTAATTCACATTCAGCTAGAACATCAATACTATACAATAAGAGTACCATATAATTCTACTGTTATAAGCTTATTTGAATTGACTGAACACTGAAATGCTTAACGAACATTATGTATGTACACAACTATTACCAATAATAGCCATTATTATTATTATTATTATTATTATTATTATTACTGGTATTTGTCAGATGTACTAAATATTGTGACACATTCCGTGTATCGTGAAAACGTCTTGGAGTATCGTACTATGATATTTTTGTCATATTGCCCAACTCTACCAGCACTTCACTCACATTCAGCTGGAACATCAATGCTATCACAATAAGAGTCCCATACAATTCCACTGTTATAATGTAAGTTTATTTGAATGGACTGAATGGACTAAAATATTTAATAAACATTACGTATCTACACAACTATTACCAATAATAGTCACTTTTATTATTATTATTATTATTATTATCATTATTATGTCTTGGAGTATCGTGCTATGATATTTTTGCCATATTGCCCAAATTCACCAGCACTTCACTCACATTTAGCTAGAACATCTACACTAATAAGAGTCCCATAAAATTCTACTGGTAAAAATACGTTTACTTGAATGGACTGAACACTAACATACTTAAACATTATGTACCTGCACCACTTACAGTAATAATAATAATTATTATCATTATCATTATTATTATTATTATTTGGCTTACATGTGGCACTACAAGCTCTATTTTGTCTGTTTCAACTTATCAGATAAACTAAATATTGTTGACCATGTATCATGAAAATGTCTTGGAGCACTCCCAATAACTTCACTCACATTCAGCTAGAACATCAATACTATCACAATAAGAGTCCCATATAATTCTACTGTTATGAGTTTATTTGAATTGACATTGAACATTAAAACACTTAATGAATATTATGTATCTACACAACTTATAGTCATTATTATTGTTATTATTATTATTATTATTATTATTATTATTATTACAGGTTAGCTGGGCTAACATAAGAACTGATAATACACTTTAACTAACCTGGACTTGAATAGGTGAATCTATTATGTAGTTCATGTACACGTTTTTACATCTGGCCCCCCGACTTGGCTACTGGGCTCTAGATAAACTAGCGTAACCCCCGTGTAACAGTGCGCATTAGATGTTGTTGTCTCAGTTACATACTTTCATACACAACCAAATTAGGACCTGCTGAAAATTAGATGTGACTGAAAGACTCAATTTAATATGATGAATGAAAATAAATCACTTTTTAACCATTTGGTTTGATTGACTTCTTCAGATTTGAGGCTCGGAGAACATACGGACCATAGGAAATTCCGGATACAATTTCAGATATGGACGCTGATGGGTTAACCGTTCATGTGCCAGAGCGCAGCGTGTAGGGTTTAGTTATTTTTCAGAGGAACAAAAGAGAAAGTGGCATAAATGAGTGGCTGCAGTGTGAAAGCATAGCCTGAAGCTACATGATAAGGAGCTCCGGCGTTAGCGGGGATGCTGTTCCCCCCACCCCCTCCGTGCCAATACATCAGCTCGCGGCTTCTTGCGAAGTCTGGAGCTCTGCACTGAGAGGTAAAATTACTATGACAGTAAGGTGCTGTTATTCTAGTACACTTCATAATGCATATCCCTCTACCTGGCGTATCGTTCTAGCTCATCTGTAATCCTGCTATTCGGAAGTCGGTGGTGCAGCGGGTCTACGGTGACGTTTTAGATGGCCTCTTGTCAAAGGCTGCACACTAGTAATAAAACAAACCATGGTTTACAGACCACCAGAAGAACCTGCGTCCTCAGAGTGGGGTTCAAACCACACAAGAAACACAGCAGATATAAGAAACATCTGCCAGAGAAAAGAACCACAAGAGAGGCAAGTTGTAATAAACCGAAAGCTGGAAGAACGAATGAAAACTGAGACGCTTTTAGGCCCTCATTCTCCTAAACATAATCTCCACACCAGACACGCTCACAACGTACCGCCAGAGTGAAATACATTCCAGCAGACCGCCTGCGAATGCGAGGCATTTCTAACAGGAGATCTCCAAAATGCCAGACAAGTGAATGTCTGCAGTAAGTTCAGGACATTTCATCACTTATCTTTAATATCTTCTATATCTGTTTGTCAAGTTTCATAAATGCAACGCAAAAAGCATGCATAGTTACTGAAACTCTTATTTTGAAATGTGGTTATCACATACAGTGGATACAATTTAGCAAGCGATTTCAATACAGCATTAAAAAACAAACAAATAAACAAATAATAAATACTCAGCACCTAAAACTCATCTTAGAGAGTAAAACCTTATATCCTAATCCTATTCTGAAATTCGGTAATTAAGTACAGAGGACAAAATTTAAAATGCAAAAATAAATAAATAAATAAATATTCAGCACTAAAAACTAAACTTACAGAGCGGAATTTTAAATCCTGATCTTAATAAGCTTGTGCACTTACTAAAACTCTTATTTTGAAATGTGGGAATTATGTACAGTGGACACACATTTAGTAAAACAATTTCAATACAGCGTTGAAAAATCAAAAATCCAAAGTTATGAACTTAAAACTGATCTTACAGAGCTTAACCTTAACTCTTGATCCTACTAAGCTTGTGCACTTACTCAAACTCTTATTTTGAAATGTGGTAACTGTGGCCAGTGGACACCACTTAGAAAAACAATTTCAATACGGCATCAAAAATAAATAAATAATAAATATCCAGCACTAAAAACTGATCTTAAAACGGAATATAAAATCTTCACCTTGAAAAGCATGGGTACTTGCTTAAACTCTTATTTTGAAAGGTGGTAATTATGTACGGTGGACAAAATGCAGCAAACAATTTCATAAGAGCATTGAAAAATCAGTTAAGTTTGGAATTCAACTTTGGATGTTTTGTATCTTGATCCTACTAAGCTTGTGCACTTACTCAAACTCTTATTTTGAAATGTGGTAATTGTGTACAGTGGATGCAATTTAGTAAACCGATTTCAATACAGCATCGAAAAATAAAAAACCAGTTTGGAACCTAAAACTGATCTTACAGAGCTGAACCTTAAATTTTGATCCTAAAAAGCTTGTGTACTTACCTAAACTCTTATTTTGAAAGGTGATAATTACATACAGTGGTCACAATTTTGAAAAAATCAACACAGCCTTGAAAAATAAAAAGCTAAACATTAGAACTGCATCGCCTCCTACAACTGAACCTCCTCTCGCTCCTCGAAGCATCTTCTGTTTACCGTTTTCCATGGCAGATGATCAAAACAACCCATTTGTGTATTGTTTATAGCTGAGGTCCATTGTTTTATAAGCTCACTATTTGGCACAAAGACACGCTACTTTGTGATCCTTTGTTTATTAAACAAAACGTGTATTTAGAATTAAACCTGTATGTGCGGTATGTAATCGGAGTTCAGTAAAATCTGAGCATTTAACACACACAGTATTAAAACACGGTATCGAACCTGAAAACACCTAACAATAAATGAGTATCGTTACGCCACTGTCAGGAGTCATTCTGAGTGGGTTTGGTGTGAGATGGTCCAGATGTTCTTTACAGTGGTGGTGGTGGTGATGGGAACCAGGGTTCTCCATGTCTACAACACACGTATAGACACTTTATTTACTATCTAAACCACCAGGGAACCTACACGTGTTGATGCTGATGATGGTAAAAAAGTGGAAAATGTAAAAACACTACGTTTTCTCTGGGGGACTATTTTGCCTTGCAACACCCTGAATGTATCCCTCCACCACGAATCAGGCATCAGGCAGTGTATTCACAACCGCTTCATGTAATAACTTTCTGTGTGGGAGCTTTAAGAGGTGGACGTCTGGTTCCATTCACCACCACTGGGAACAGTTCTGACCCTTAAGTTTATCTAGACCGGAGCGTTCCCCAGTCTGAATGACTCTGTTTGGAACTTTTGGAAAAGTGGCGGACTTCCCCTTTGATTATATAGCTTTTTAGCATTGGCCATATTCCCTAATATATGCAATGCAAATACTTAAACTTACTTTAAAGCAGTTTATTTAACATAAATTAATGAGTCTCGAATAAGATCAATCATCTGGGGACAAACAAAGACGAATGCATGCCTCCGCTCATGTGCACCCACTCCCACCCTGGCAGATACAGGTCTAATACGTCTAATGCAGCCACACATCCCACTGTATCACTATTCCAAAGGCATGCAATTCCCTGGAAACTTGTTTGCACATACGCAGTGCATTTGGCACGCACGTGGAAAAAAGAGGCTCCAGATAAGAGTAATTACAGGGGATAAAGAAATGCCCCGTGCCCCCCACCGTCCCCTCTGCTGAAGGGACCCTGTCTTACCTGGAGTCCGGGTACTTGGTGAGAGTGGCCAGGCTGCTGGTGTACATGTGGCCGCCCACGTCGATGTGCACAGGCGCGTTGGCTTTGGTGAGCTGCGCGGGCAGAGGGATGCCCTGCGCGGCCAGAGGAGAGACCGGCGAGCGGCTCAGAGAAAGGCGCGACATGCTCCTCCCTTCCTGCAAGCACACGAACGGGAAAGCCATGAGGACGACGGGGAGAGAGAGAGAGAGAGAGAGAGAGAGAGAGAGAGAGCGNAACACGTTTGCATGGGGACCCCCTGAGGGCGGGAATGAAAACCGTGTTTATTAGCGATGCGGAGACACGGACGCGAGATGTTCGCCTCTGGGGAGGAGAGAGAGAGAGAGAGAGAAGAGAGGGGAGGGGGGAAAAGAGAGAGAGAGAAAGAAAGAAGGAAGAAGCCTCCGAGTTTTCCAATTAAAAAGGTCGTGTTGGTGTTAGCTGGGGGAGCACTAAGCTAACGTGTTCGCCGTCGTTGTGCTGTGCGGTTGATTTCCCGCCAGTCGCTTTCAAAACAGGGTGAACTTGAAATGGGCTGCTCTCAGTTCGCTCGTGGTTTTCAGCACTTTGGGAGACTTTTGCTCGGCGGTCCTAAACGTTTTCAGCCTAAAGTGTCAGCGTCGATGAGGAATGAAGGGATGAAAAAGTGGCAGATCTTAAAAAGCTCGGTGTTCACTTCGGGGGGCCCCCCCGCGGCTTGCTGTAATGGACTAGCCCGATAGAAGCAGCGGCAGCAGCCTCCTACAGTCTTAACGGTTAGTTGGAACGTTACTTTTTTTCCCCACCCGTATTCCAACAAGCCCCGCCCTCCTGCGCTAGGATTGGCTTCTAGCGAAACGCTCGAGCGTGAACTATTAGCCAATCGTGGCGTAGGAAGCGGCGCTCCTAGCCAATCACAGCGCGGAAGCTGGGAGCAATCCCTGTGGGTTGTCTGAAGAGAGGTGGGGAAGAAAATCTGTGTAGCGCTATTAACGCCTCAGTATACCGAGTCTCTTATATAACACACGACACACACGTTTATTGTACATGTTTTTGGGATGTAATTTCTATCCTTATTTTATTTTCATGTGTCAGAGGTTCTCTGTCTGGCTTCAGCTGCATTGTTGATTCAACAACAAGTTCTTCCAGGTGGCTGTTGTTGTTGTTGTTGTTCCCCATAAACAGTAAACACATAGCAGCATGCTCCAGGCAGTTTAGCTTTTCTTTAGGCTACACTGCTCATTTGTTTGTATTCTCCCCAGGGTGTTGACCGTTTTGCTCTGCGGCTGATCAGCTAATACCAGTTCTCATTTAACCCCGTCTTCAGCTTCATGTTATCTTCAGTAATAAAGCTCCATTAAAGGGCCCATCTGTAAATCCCTTTGTTTCTGATACTGTGCTTTTAAAGGGCACATATCCTACATGTCTCTGTTCTTCATCTTAGTTTGTCTCCTAAAGTCCACTTATACTATTTGTGTGGTTTTAGGTATAAACAAAAGTCATTAATCATTTCGCACGACCATTTTTTTCAACCTCGGGATTACACAGACTGTGCCTTTAAGAGTGATCCAGGAAAACGGCTTCTGTTCTGATGGCCTCGTCTTTGAACAGGCAGTCCAGTCTGATCTATGTAAATGGACTGGCTTTCATGATGTCACAAAAACAGTGGGTTAGTCTCCACACACGGGCCATACGGACCCCTGTCTTCAGTAATAATGCTCATTTAATACCAGTTCTCAGCAGCTCAGGCTCTCATGTCCCAGCGAAAGAAAGCAGTGAGGAAAGTTCCAGGCATGTGAAACTATCCCACTTCCTCATATAGCTGCAGGGGGACTGTAACCAAAAGCCCTGATGATGTTCATGCTGCAGGAGCATGCTCTCTCTCTCTCTCTCTCTCTCTCTCTCTCTCTCTCTTCAGTGGGAGGAGTCGTGTACTCCTCTGCATGCATACGGCCCTATAAAAGCTGCTTTACATGAATAAGCACGTGAATACATGTACACCACCGAGCAGCCGCAGATGAAAATTAAGCTGTGCCCCTTTATTAGCAACCCTGGCATCTCTCCTTTCCCCTGCACTGACCTGGTTAAAACCGGGTTACCTGAAACATCCCTTCCACTCATTAACCACAGCGGTCACCTCACACTTTAGACCTGAAACTTTAAGCTTGAACTGAATCTCACTGTACTGGGGTAACTTTAACCTGACATGATGCTTATTTACACGGATGTTCAGTTTTATAAATGACCATTTGATTCTGTAATATATTGTAAGTAATTCTTTATATAATATAATTATATACATATACACATATATAGTCAGACTATAGAATTCCCATATATATATGCATATATCTACCGTCTCTTTAGCTCATTTCCTGCTCTATGTAATTGCTATTCTTTATTCCATATATTGTATTTTTGGACTTTTCTAATAGTGGAGTACCTAATAACAGTCTTGGTGCTCGTCTACATGCCATACATAACATACCTGGAAAAATAAGGTGATTCTGATTCATAATAAGCTTCTATGGAATACACACATTATTAACTATATGGGTTAAACTGGACTAAATCTCAGGTTCAGAGTTTAAAGAATGAGACCAAGTCTTCAAGAAAGCCTAAAGTCACTAGTTTCAGCCACATATTCCATGTTTATGAGCTGCTGCCCTGAGGGCAGCCTAAATTCTGATAACATGGCGTCTATACACTGATACCTAAAATAAAGACCTGTCAGCGTCGTGATGGGCTAAATAAGGCTGGTATTCGCCTAATAACGAGTTTAATCGCTGGAAGATGGTGGAAAAAGTGAGTGGAATTACAGAAAAAGGGCAGCAGGCTGGTTTAAAAGCCGAGCTTTAAGACTGGCAACAACAATAACACAACGCTTCACTAACTAGCTAACCTAACGCTAGTTAAGCTAGCTAACGTAATAGACAGGAATTAGCTAAACAAATCTCAGTCTGAGGTGAGATTATGATGAATCCTACCGTCTCGAACATCCTAGGAGTCCGAAGGGATCCCAGACAGGTTGAGTCAGTCCCGGCTGAAACGGCTTTTAATGGCTTTTAAAGCTGCTCCAAGTTTCCCTTTATTTGGGCTAAACTGTTACAAAACTAGCAGCGGTTAAAAAGCAGCTAGCATAGCTAACCTCAACCTAGCTAGCAGCCAGAGCGGAGCTAACCTGTCACAAGCCGCCGAGCAGAAACCACCTCAAAACTGCTCTCAAACCGCCCGTATCCGCCGCCGCCGCCGACAGACGGAAAAGGGTCGCTGTGGCTTTAAAAAAAATCCATACGCTAACCGCTAGCGCAGCCTCCTCCACTCGGTCCTCTGCGGAGCGGCGCGGCGCGGGGCGGGGAGGCGAGCGAGCGAGTGACCGAACACGCTTACCTTCAACACGGCGCGGATCTCTCCTCAAGCCCCGCTGCGTTTCTCTTTACACAGAACACAATTCTTCTTCTTCTTTAATACTTTATCGGTCTGGCTCCGTGTTTCAGGCTCCTTCACGCAGAAAACAATAATCATAAACCTCCCTTCCAAAAAAAGAAAGAAGGAAAGAAAGAAGGGAGGAAGGAAAGAAAGAAGATCCGTGTCTAAATAACAGAGCAGCAGCTAAAACTGAATTCTTGCTCCGGGCTGCCCACACGCCTCTGGGGCAAAAGGATTAGGCTACAATTAGCTCAGCCCCACTCTCTCTCTCTCTCTCTCTCTCTCTCTCTCTCTCTCTCTCGCTCCCGCTCTCTTTCTCTCTCTCTCTCTCCCGGGCCAATTTATTTATATATTTATTTATATATATTTTCGCTGCTTTAAAGATGAAAACGTGATATTCTCTCCCGTGATGATTCAGAGTCATTAGCTTAGCTAGTGTTTCGTATTTTTCCGCCAAAAGAAGGAGAGAAAGTGGCGAGAGGGAGGCAGGGAGGGAGGGGGGTCTTGAAGTTCTCGTGCCCGGAGAGAGGAGGGGGAAGAGCGGGCAGCAGCAGCAGCATCAGGCGGAGCGGCGGCGCGCGCCGTTCAACCGGCTCGCACCTGATAAAGCCGCTGATGCAACGTGCCCCCCGCCCCCGACCCCCGGGGCGGTTTCGGAGAGGCATGGCTGCATTTTCAGTCTCCTAAATAAGTAAAATCAGGGCACGCTCGCTCTTCACCCCCCCAACTCCTCTTCCTCCTCCTCCTTGTTCTTCCTCACTTCCACACGGAGCGGGAACTTGTTGATAAAAGTGGCGGGATAGGAAGAGGATAGGAAGGGTCCGGTGTTTGTGCTCCGATCAGACTTCGAGCCGTAGCGGATTTTTTTTTTCCTCCTCTGTTTTTTTTTTTTTCTTTTCTGCCTGAAGGCCGTTTAAAAGCCGAATGACGTCTATCGATATGCGCGCGCGCGCCCGCGCCGGCTGTGGCAGAACGCGAACGCGAACGCGTGCACGCGCACGCGCCCGGGCCCCGCGCTCGCGCGCTTACCCGCCTGGAGCGAAACGCGCCATTTCAATTAGAGCGCGCGCCTGGATGGAGACGTCTGGCGCGATATTTATTTATTTATTTATTTATATTCAGCCCCCCCATTCAAGCAGCATTCAATGCTCATTCTATTAATATTTTAAAATATTTTTATCATTTCTATTATTAGTAGTAGTAATAGCATTGTTGTTGTTGTTGTTGTTGTTGTTTTTGTTGTTTCCCTTACAAAACACAAACAAACTAAACTGAATGAACCTGCACCGAGTCCTGTAAATCAGATCGCCGGACGCGTCGAAGCCAGGTGCTCGCATTCTGTTTTCTTTATGATGATTATTTATTTATTTGTATGTTTGTTTATTTTCGTGTAAATAGCTGTGAATAATTGATGGAGCGTTGAGACCCGCTATTAACGCGCGCGCTGGCTCCGTTCTCTCGCTCCCATTCTTGACGTTTTGGCGCCAACCAGTGCGCGCGCTGTGTAGTAATTCGAGTCTAGCGACGGCCGCAGCGCTCACGCTCCCATTCCTGACGTT
>CM067486.1:1374503-1390053 GCA_034552555.1 Semaprochilodus insignis
ATCTGTCCATGCGTCTATCTATCCTTCTGTCTATCTATCTGACTGCCCATCTGTCTATCCATCTATCTATCTATCTATCTATCTATCTATCTATCTATCTCTGTCCATTTGTCTATCCATCTGTCTGTCTGTCTATGTATTTCTCTCTCTCTCTTTATCTCTCACTCCTTGTATCACTTTTTCTTATTGCTGTCTTTCTCTCTTTTTCGCTCTCCCCTTTCTTTCTCCTGTCTCTCTGTTTCTCTCTCCCTCTCTGTTTCTTTCCTCTTTCTCTGTTGCTCCCTCAGTCCCTCAGTTTCTCTCTTTCTTTCTCCCTCTCAGTGTATTCTCTCTTTTCTCTTTTCTTACTCTCTTCTCTTTCTTGTCTCTCTAACCTTCCCTCTTTTCTCTTTTTCTTTCTCTCTCTGTTCTCCCACTTGTCTTTCTGCCTCTCTCTTCTCTTTCTCCCTCCATCTCTCCGCCTCCCCCCTTTCTCCTAAGCAGAAGTCTCCAGTAGAAGATGTATCTGTTAATTAACCTTAATCACTAATGAAAGCGTGTAGTGCTTGTTGTCTCATCTCTCCTGATAACCTCCTCGGCACCCCACCCTCCCGCACATCTGTCACATCTGCCCTGCTGTGCGTTCCCCTCAGGATGCCTCTGTGAGCAGCTCTCAAGACCACCATTATACTGCGATTATGATTGGGCACAGCAAATTGGGGGCTTTATGTCTGCTCCTGGTAGTCCGTGGTGGGCTGTAGGGGGACAAGTACAAATAAGCCGGAATTGTGAGCGCTGAAATTGTAGCCGTAATTGGCAATCTGAAAGTCACGATGCGATTCCGCTGTCTGAGATTACATTCCGACTGCGGAATAATGAGGAACATTACGCACCCCCACCCCCCCAACATCCCCATCCCCCTCCACCCTAACCACACATATGCGTACTCTCATGTCTGCTGCCAGAAGGCGCCCATGCTGAGGCGGTTACAGAGGCTGATCTCAGATCAGTGTTCCTCTTGGCACTATAAACGTCCTGCAGAAGTGATTCTCCTGTCAGGTGCTGCGGAAGCGGTGCCAGGGACGCCCTGGGACCACCGTGGCCCCGAGCTCGAAGGCAGATGGTAAATGTCGATCTAGTGCTACTGTTCAGTGTTGTCCGATCCTGTTCCTGAGATCGCTCCAGTTTGTAAAACAGAAACTTCACTGCAGTCGAAGACACGTTCTGCTTCATGTTCATATTCAGGCATACATTAGAGTTAATGAACAGACGTCTATGTCTATATGAACAGTATGAACAGATATCAACTGAAGTTACTATGCTATGCTATTATGTACTTGTCCCCCTACAGCCCTCAATGGACCACCAACAGCAGACATAAAGCTCCCAAGTTGCCGTCCCCAATCATAATCGCAGTGGTGGGCTTGAGAGCCGCACACAGAGGCATCCTGATGTGAGGAAATNTAACCAGCTAGCCTCGGCCCGTCCTGTCTCGTAATACCACTGTGTACCTGTAGAGGCAATAGTGAGCCACTGCAGTGCTGTAGGAGTGGAATCAGTCCAACATGAGAGCATGAAGAAGTCCGCTGCTGCCCAGATGGCGTATTCTAACCTCTTGTCAGTCATGTTGAAGGTGCTGCTCCCGGTTAGATCATTTAAGGGTGATTAGCCAATGAAAGGAGCAGGAAACACAACCATGGACAAGTTTCTGGATGTAGGCCACATCAATGTTCAGACACTGCATCAAAGAATTGCACACTTGGGCCAGATTTGGTGGATGCCTTCCCTGGCACAATTCCGAGGAGAATTCCCTGTAGACTAGGATTTTAGCCACTGCTGGTAGACCTGTATGACCATACGCTTCCATACACCTGCAGATTCAGCTACTTCACAGCTACTTGACTTCTTTGGCATGCCCAAACGCAGTCACTCCTTTTAGCCAATCATTAACATCTGCTTTGGAGCCATTTTCCACACATGGAACGAGACATACCCTGCACTGTACCACCTCTTCCCAATCTATGGATCCTGTCACTCCCACCCAGCAGGTATTTATAGCCCCATCATCCTCGTGTAGCAGCGCCATCTGCAGGAGCCTGAAGTTACTACCACAAGGTGACTCACTCTTTGTCTGGGGAGCTGATGTACTTCATTAGATTAGAAAGTCAGAAGGAAATACATATGCCGGTTTAGGTCTGTGTCTGGGGAAAACAATCTCCACCCAGTTTAAAATGCCACTCTGCCAGACTGGAGACATTTGATCAACATTCCCAGGAGCTGGCTCGCTTGACTGGCAGGTTTGAGGGAAGGTAGGCCTAATATAAATCAATACAGAGAACACGGTAGTGGTGGATTGTGCGCAGCCCGGCCTCCCTGCCTCTCCGTCCCGCTGCTATGCTGCAGAAAACAGTTAAAACGGCCACCTAGATTAGACTACAAATCTGAACCTGTAGCCTAAAAACTTCGAGGGCCACTCATTTATACCCTCGTAGTGAACTCCTCATTAATGTATCGAGCGGCTGCGGGTCAGGTCTGGAGCAGGCTTGTAGGGGCTTTGCCTTTAGGCGGTCTGCTTTCTGCGGGAGGAATTCAGATACTTCTGTCAGACCTGCTCCATAAGCTGCTGGAGGAGTAATAAAGGTTACTGCTGAAGGAATCAGCTTGGAGCAGCTCCTAGCAGGTGGCTGTATTTATTTATTTATTTATTTATTTATTTCATTTTTTTGTTTATTCCCTACACATGCTCCCATAAATCCCACTTCCTGGGAAGAGTACTGTTTTGTGTTGTGAATGACCACTAGTATACTGCTTCCTGTTCTGCGATTGGCTAGCAAAATCTTGCTTCCTGGATTGTGATTGGCCAGTAATAACCTCTTGCTAAACCTATTCTGGCTTTGTGTAGTATTTACCTATTAGTATCCTGCTCATGCACTGTGATTGGCTGCTTCTTGTGTTGTGATACATAGCCTCTGCCACCTGCACAGTGATTGGCTCAAGCCAATCCCTCCTCTTGCACTGGGATTGGCTCAAGCCAACCCCTCCTCTTGTACTGCGATTGGCTACTAGTGACCCTACCTCTTGCACTGGGATTGGCTTATAGTAACCTCACTTCTTGCACTGGGATTGGCTAGTAGTAACCCTGCCTCTTGCACTGTGATTGGCTACTAGTAACCCCACCTCTTGCAGTACAGTAGTAAACACACCTGCATTGTAATGGGCTAGTAGTAACCTTCTTCCCACTAATATGCTGATTCCTGCATTGTGATTAGCTAGCAGAATCTGGCTTCCTGAACTATGATTGGCTAGTAATAGCTCCGCCTCTTGCGCTGTGACTGGCTAGCGGTATTCTGGCTCTTGTGTTGTGATTACCTACTAATATCCTGCTTCTCACTGTGATTGCACTGTAATCGGCTCATACTATTCTGCATCCTGAACTGTGACTGAATTGTTGTAGCTCACCTCTCGCAGGGGTTGGCTAGCAGGGTCTTGCTTCCTGCACTGTGATTGGCTAGTAGTGACTCCACCTCTTGCACCTCTTGTGATTAACTAGTAGTATTCTGCCTCCTGCAATGTGATTGGCTGCTTCTTGCGCTGTGACTGGCTAATAGTATTACACCTCCTGCACTGGCATTGGCTATGATTATCTTGCTTCCAGTACTCTGACTGGGTGCCTCCTGCTCTCTGATTGGCTAGTAATACTTTGCCTCTTGTATTGTGGTCGGCTGGTAATATACTACGTCCTGAACTGTGATTGGCTAATAGCGTTTTTCTCCCTGCACTATGATTGGCTAAAAGTGTCCCACCTCTTGCAGTGTTGCAGTATTAGCTAGTTGGCTTGTTGCCCACAACCAGTCCACCGAATGGGACACTGCTAACTAATCTGAGCACTGGAAGTTGACTGCTTCCAATCAGCTTTAGAACAGGAAGTGAACAGGAAGTGAATTTGTCAAAAATTCCATAGGCTTCCATAGGCTTCCCAGTTCTTCAGAACACGTCATGGGCCCCACTAGGCCAGATGACGGCTTTTCAGACATTTCAGTCTTTCTAACCTTTCATACGATGCAGTGGTCTTTCACTTCTTTCACGGTTGCTATGGCTGCAGCAGACCTTTCGCAGGTCGTCCTTCACCTCTCCGTTTCCCACGGTAATGCCGGGGAGCGGCTTTTGGTCATAAAGCGGTGGAAGCTTCCCCCCAGGCCTGTCTGCCTAATGCAGGCGCTCTTATGCCTTTGGGTTGGAGTGACATTTGAGCCGGCGCTGGCGCCGGTGCCGGGAGCATATCCAGCCTCTCCCAGCTCCCGGCTAAATAGCTTCTAAAGGCAGGGAGCTGCTTTGTGTGGGCACAAATGCCAGTCGCACAGGCGCGAGTGCTCTCTTTCACACCGGCCTTTCAAATATTCATAACGCTGACATCAGTAAAGGCGACCTGACCTTTGGTTAGATGAGTAGCGAGGGCGAAAAGATCAGGCCAGAGACTCTGTTCTGACCTCTCCGACTCATACATGCTTTCCCTCTCTCTCTCTCTCTCTCGCTCTCTCTCGCTCTGTCTTTCTTTCTCTCTCATCGCACATTGTTTGTGGCTGATCTTTTCCAATCAGCTTTGAGCCAATTTCATATGCACGTGTGTGTGTATATATGTGTGCATATTTGTAGTCAGTATAGCCACTGGGGATTCAGCTACACAGTTCTCTTCTATATGGAGACTGGGAAGCGCTCTCTCTCTCTCTCTCTCTCTCTCTCTCTCTCTCTCCCTCCCTCTCTCTCTGTCTGTCTGTCTGTCTGTCTCTCTCTCTCTCTCTGTTACCATAAGCCGAAGTGGTTTTGAGGTCCTGCATTGATTACCGATGTCTGAGATCTATTTCTGGACTAGGTTAGCAGGTATGTGTGGAGCTGGGCTCTGTTTCAAGCTGACTGGGAGCGTGTGATCAAAGCGGTGGAGGTTTTTCTTGCTCACTATTTTCACGTTTTTACTTTGAACACGTTCCGAATCAGCAGATTTACTGTAGATCACTTTCAACAATAGTGTAACAGATCACCAAGTACAAGGTGCCAAATACAGGGGGCCCAGGATCCCCTAGTTAACCTCTTGGGCCAACTGAAAGTCTCAAAATCAACATTCTGGGGGTGCCTGAAAAAAGTGGAAGGTACTCCCAATTTGGGACATGAATCCATCCCTGTAGATCACGTACACCCATACATGCTGATTGTCTTCCCTGGGCCGGATGGGATCTTCCAGCAAGACAATGCGACACGTCACACGGCTAGAAATGTCCCACATTGGTTGGAAGAGCATGACCAAGACTTCCAAGTACTACCCTGGCCCCCTAATCCACCAGGCTTGAACCTAATTGAGCAGCTGTGGGACCACCTTGATCGTCGTGATCGCTCTGTGGATCCTCCCCAACGCCCCCTCCAGCAGCTGTTGGATCCACTGCAGTCAGCATGGCTCCAGATACCTGTGACGACCTACCAGGACCTGCTGTCCGTGCTGCACACGGCGGCTACTCTGGATAATAGCTGGTGGTCATAATAATGTGACTCGACTATGTATATCTGTCAGGTAAAGAATCTACTCCTCTCTCTCTCTCTGTGGTTTTGAGGTTCCCCATTGATTACCAATGTCTGCGTTCTATTTTGGAAGGCGTTAGCGGCCATATGTGGAGCCTAGCTCTGTTTCCACACCGCTGGCCGAGGAGGAGCTCGGCTGATTGAGAAAGTGGAATTAAGTGATTAAAATGGAGGAGTGGAGGTGAGGCCTCCTCGATCGATGGACCTCCAGGGTCAGCAGCCGCCAGAGGAAATCCACCAACGCAACTTTGTTTTTATCCTGGACCCTGGAGCGTGTGGACGCTGGAGGGTCCAGGGGGCTAATACGCCAGAGGAAAGGATCCAATATCCCATCCATCTTCAAAAACTCTCCCTCACTTCCGTCATCAACGGGAGGCAGCAGACGAGACGAGGTCCACCTTGCATCTGTAACAAAGCCTCCGATAATTAACGTCCCAGATGTTCGGGAAAAGACGGGGAAGGGGAAACGAATTGGTAGTCGAGGTGGCGACGGGAGGCTTAACAGAGGGATATTAGAGCGGGATTGAATTTCACAGACAAACAAAGACGTTTTTTTTTTTTTTTTTTTTTTGCCTCGCACTCGTAACGCCATGAAGTTAAAAGCCTGAGCGACGATAGGCGCTATTAGGACGGAAATTTATTGAATTCTGGCTTTTGCAATTTCCCTCCTCTGTGTTTGGTTTGCCAGCTATACCCTTTTCGTCAATGCTTTCAAGGCAAATCATTAGCTTATGCTGAATTTGATTAAAAAAGCAGACCTCCATGAAATTACCAGCGATTGAAAAACGTCTGCGTTCCTTTCTTCCCTTTCTTTTTTATTGCTGAAGAAAATAATCTTATTTAACAAAAGATGCCACTCATTTTCATTGCTGCCACCCGGCACACAAGCCCCATTTAATAGAACCCGTTTACAAGCAGCTGATCAGAAAACTAGCTCTTTCTGCTGGTGGGAAGTTCTCGAGACTCATGCATGCTGGTTCTTCTATCCTGGCCCTCCTGTCCACAGTTTCCCCGAGGATCAGTATGAGCCTGATCTTGGAATGGACTCAATGGGCCCGTTCTACAAGAGCCACTCCAAAAGACTATTGCAGAAAAACCAGCATATATTGCGCTTTGTGTACTGGGATGCTGGTAAACCAGCAAGACCATGTGGGGTGACCAGCTAAACCATCATTAGGCCACCCTGGTGCTGGTTTAGCTGGTCATCCAGTATGGTCATGCCGGTTTATCAACCTTACCTACACGCTGGTCTAACCATCACTAGACCACCTTGGTCTGGTCTCAGCTGGTTTATGCTGGCCTACTGATGGTCTAGTGCTGGTTTAGCTGGTCATGCAGTATGGTCATGCCGGTTTACCACCCTACCTACACGCTGGTCTAACCATCACTAGACCACCTTGGTCTGGTCTCAGCTGGTTTATGCTGGCCTACTGATGGTCTAGTGCTGGTTTAGCTGGTCATCCAGTATGGTTATGCCGGTTTACCACCCTACCTACACGCTGGTCTAACCATCACTAGACCTCCTTGGTCTGGTCTAAACTGGTTTATGCTGGCCTACCGATGGTCTAGTGCTGGTTTAGCTAGTCACCTAGCATGGTTATGCTGCTTTACCAGCATACCAGTATACAAAGCACAATATATGCTGGTGTTGCTGGTGACCAGGCATGCTGGTCTATGTTGGTCTAACCATTACTAGACCACCCTGGTCAGGTCTATTTGGCCGATTTATGCTGGTCTTGTGCTGCTCTAGCTGGTCACCCAGCATAGTCGTGCTGGTTTACCAGCATACCAGTATACAAAGCACAGAATATATGCTGGTTTTGCTGGTGCTGGTGAACAGGCGTGCTGGTCTACACTGGACTAACCGTCACTAGACCACCCTGGTCACCAGCAAAACCAGACAGATCTGGTCAAAGTTGATTTACACTGGTCTAGTGCTAGTTTAGCTGGTGCTGGTGACCAGGCATGCTGGTCTACACTGGACTAACCATCACTAGACCAGCAAAACCAGACTGATATGATGTAAGCTTGTTTATGCTGGTCCGGTGACAGTCTAGCGCTGGTTTAGCACCCAGCATTGAGCCCAATGGTTTTGCTACAAGAATGGTTCTTCAAAGGTCCTTCAGTAAAAAACATGGTTCTCTATAGAACCATAAACTCTCAAAGAACCATTTGCACGTGGTGAATATGTTGTATATGGTTCTCTATAGAATGTTTTTGAAAAGGGTTCTATATGGCACCCTAAAGGGTTCTTCTATTGTTATGAAATCAAGGTTGTAACAATAGAAGAACCCTTTTCGGTGCTACATAGAACCACATACAACATATTCAGAGGTTTAAGTACTAAGCACTAAGCAGCATTCAGAAATAAGCAAGTAATAAGTGAGATGTAAGCAAGTTACTGCATAATCATGTCTCAATACACGTGTATTTGGAGGTGGATCTTGACTGTTCCAACATGGCGGCCGTGCAGACGTATCACTGGGAACGACGTGGCGTCTCCGTGTGCGTATCCATGCAGGAAACTGTCCAATCATTATTTGGACTAAACCCGCTCTTCATACCGAGGAAGACACTCGAGGGTTTGTGCTGAAGATAACTAAACCCAAAGCATTAGCGCTTAGCCGCTTTATGCTAACAGAATCTTAGCATGCCTGTTGTTCCTCATGTAATTGAAAAGTAGCAGCGAAAATCAGACAATACCCGGAAAACTGCGCCGCCTCATTCGTCTTCACGCCCGGAACGTAGCGGATCTGATAAAGGTGGTGTTGCTTTAGTGTGACAGGTCGAACCCCCTCAGCACACAATTCATTTAACACCGCCAATAATCTGGCTCTTCCATCTTTCTCCGCGCCGTGTTACCGGATACGGTGAAACGGGGAGGGACCCCCCACCTGTTCAAGGCGGAACGCGCACAACAAATGGTCCCGCTCAGTAAGTGGGAGATGGATTGCGAAGCTACGGTGGGAGAAAATTACCCGCATTAGGGAAGGTAAAGGCTGCTGTCGCTCAGGATTTGAAGCCACATGAAGAAGGAGAAAAGAGGGGTGCAGAGGTTGTTAAGCTTGTGTGGCGTATGCGGCACCTTTTGCCCGGGAGTTTATTTGTTGGGCTTTGGGTTACGGATCCGTGATCCATGTTAGTGGGAATACAAAAAAAAAAGAAAAAGGGAAACGGGGGCCTCTCTTTTTCTTTTATGTCCTCTGGAATTCAGTTATACTGATGTGCTCGGATCAAGTAACCTCATGTATGTTTCCTTTGCAAGCAATCCGGAAGGTGCCAGATCTGGATCTGGCTTGTTGGTCCACAAATGAAGCTCCGAGGAATTGCACTTGAATGTCTGACAAAGTCGTAAATACATGTGGTAAACTTTGAGAGTTGTGGAGCATCATCAGCCGGAACGTTCTCTGCTGGCTCGAACCATGCGGTTCTGGAACCAATCTTTAATGGATTTAGAACTTTTACATGATGCTGAGGTTATTTAAGGTCAGCTTTGCACTTTGGACGCCATCAAAAAAAGGGGAACCATCCATTGAAAGGCTCTTTGGGGAACCAAACATCAAAGCATATTATAGCACATATTCTCCGTATGCAGTTTGTTGTCGTCTAACTAGTCCTACAGTTTTCCAGATATCAAAACCATTCCAGCTCTGGAGTGTTATGTCTGATCGGGAATGGTGTGCTTGTATACAGCTTTTTGATCCAACGTTGATACTTCCGCTCGAACGACAGTCATCGTTTCGCATAAGCCTTCTCAGGGCAGATCCCCAAACTCTAATCCACAGACAAACTGACCCACACTCCTCTATGTGTCGTTTATTCATCCTTTGTTCCTCCCACAGAGTTTTATTCATTTCTGGCCCTACCTAAACCCTATTGGTTGCCTTCAACCTACAGCCACTAAACTGCACTCAGGACAGATCCCCAAACTCTAATCCACAGCCGTACTGATCAGCACTCCTCTATGTGTCGTTTATTCATCCCTCGTTCCGCCTATAGAGTCCTGTTCATTTCTGGCCCTACCTAAACCCTATTGGTTCCTTCAACCTACAGCCACCAAACTGCATGCACTCACTCAGGGCGGATCCCCAAACTCTAATCCACAGCCGTACTGACCAGCACTCCTCTATGTGTCGTTTATTCATCCCTCGTTCCTCCCATAGAGTCCCATTCACTTTTAGCAACACGTTAGCAGCTACACAGCAACAAGCTTAAGCTGCGCAGCCACTCTACATTTCTTCAGGAAATGCACTTTAATAGTTAATATTGGTTATATATTATGGGTCATATCTGCATAGAGTAAAGGCCTCTAATAGGTCCTCTGCTAGCACTCCCTGAAGCAAAGATGTTAGAAATTGTGCATACTGAGTTTTGTGAAATAGCCCTGTGAATGTTTCTGCACTGAGGCGAGTCCATACATTTTACCATCCCTAGAACACACCATACGGTCGCACTTGCGCTGAGACAGGTGGTCATTAGGGGTCACTTTTGTTCCCCCGCGTTCCGAAAGAGGGACCCAGCACTTTTCATATATCACGCACAGCAGCGACGCAGCGCATTCTTCCAAACAGCGCTTCAAAAGAAACTCCTGCCGTCAAAGTGTACTGTGATATGCAAATAAGGCGTCAGCGTTTTTTATTATTCTCCAAAAGAAAAGTCCCCGAACGTAATTACACATATGTCAGCTGATATTGTCATCATTTTCATAGCTCTATTTGGCGGCCTGCTCCCTTCATAAAGCCTATCGGAGCCCCAGCGCGTCCAGGAGAAAATGAATAGCGAGACTCTCTCGCCGCGCCACCGTTCCCAATATTTCACACGCAGCGGAGAAGTCAGACAAATCAGCGGCCGCGCGCCGCCGCCGTGACAGCGGCCCGCTAATGAAGAGAAAGCGCTTCACGTAGTATCACTTCATCGAGCAGACATGCGAGGAAGCAATAAATAATCCTCAAAATGAATGAATATATGAGATTGGAGGAGAGGAGGGGGAAAAAACTGAACCCAAACAGACACACACACACCCCACACCCTCCCGCTCACTGCCTTTATTATAAATGTCCAAGGTGATATTTTATTGTTATTAAAATTTCTCACAGCCCCCGCTGACGGAGCCTCCTGCCACACCCGGGGGAGTGTTTTAATATCCTTATAATTTAATAACCGGAGCAGGCTTTATATCCGTCTCTGTGCCGGAGGAAAAGTCTCCCAGCCTGAACGGTGGCAATATGGATTCACAGAAACTAAAGGCCATTCGTTTTCTTATTAGTGTCCGCTCATGGTGTCCGGATACAAACATAGTGTCTGTATGTGTTAACAGCACAAACCTAAGGCCTGGCCGCGTGAGCGGGACTAGCGTCTTCTGTAAATGGACATTAACTACATAGGACAGTCCAGATTGGCCTAAGGCCTACATAGTGGCCTAATTTCCATTTCAGACAGACTCTCCTCAGTTCCATTCTACATTTTGGGGACATTTGAGGCTTTATTCTGGCTTTTTATGAACAGTTCTATGTTCATTTTGGCTGCAATTAACCAAATGACATATGCGACCGCTTGCATCATGGGTATATATGATCATATCATGAGCGCTATGCAGGCTATAAAAATGCTCAACCATTTACAAATGGTTTATTTGACTGTCATCAAAAACGATTGCTGCTGCCTCACAGCAAGGAGGGCCTGGGTTCTATGCCCCGGTCGGGTGGCCAGGGTCCTTACTGTGTGCATGTTCTCCCTGTGTCTGTGTGGGTTGCCTCTGGGTGCTCCGGTTTCCTCCCACAGTCCAAAGACATGGACTGGAGAGGCTAAATTGGCCCCCTAGCTGTGAATGTGTGCGTCTGTGTGTCTCCCCTGTGATGGGTTGCTGGCCTGTCCAGGCTGTTTTCTGCCTTCAGCCCAATGAACGCTGGGAAATGGTCCAGCACCCAATGCCACCCACCACCCCACAACCCAGAAGAATAAGTGGCTTAGAAGATGAACGAATGAATGTAGCGGGCACGCTGCTGTTGGGAGTCAATATCAAGAAGATCAACCAGGCAGCCAATCAGCACTCAGTATCTGTAATGCTAAATAATCATTCAACACCCAGTAGCCATAATGCTAATAATCCATTCAGCACTCAGGAGCAGAGGGCCTAATGCCAACCAAACAGTTTCCACTTGATAGTCGTATTTCTAGCCAATGAATCCATGTTCATCAGCAGTAATGCTAGCTAAACAGTCAGCACTCAGTAGCTGTCATGTTAGACAAGCATTCAGCTGTGGCAGTAATGGTAGGCCACCAATTAGCAGTTACTCATTTTAATGTTAGCCAACCAATCAGCACTCAGTAACCATTTTGCTAACCAACAAATCACCATTCTTCATTAGTAATGGTAGCTAAACTGTCAGTACTCAGTAGCTGTAAAGTTAGCCAAACAGTCAGTACTCGCTAATCCTAATGTTAGCCAACCAGTCAGTACTTATTATTAACAGTGATGGGAGCCAACCAGTCAGGAAACACTAACTGTGATGTTAGCCAACCAATCAGCACTCAGTAGCCAATTTGCTAGCCACGTTCCTTATCAGTAATAGTAGCTAACCAGTCAGCACTCAGCAGCCATATTGCCAGCCTATGAATCCACATTCAGTGGCAGTAATGTTCGCTAAACAGGAAATAGCAGTAATGATAGTCAACCAATCAGCACTCATGAATCAAGTCTCCTCCCTCGTCCAGTGTCGCGTTTGTACATACTGCCATTTGAAACCTTTAGCCGCACAACGAAAGTGTGGTGCCTGTCCAGTAATGTTAGGTAAACCATCCAGGTGATGATGCTCAGACCCTTTATCCCGTATGACTTAGTGAGTCAAATCATGCACAAATCCACATTCTGTTAGATTAAGGGCATTTTTCTGTGAAAGACCAATTCACCTTCACCAGTCTGGCACTGGGCAGTCTTGTTTTTGGTATGATTGGAAGTGGCCAGGCTCCCTTAACACTCACTCTGGATGCCCGAGGCATTTTTCCTGGGTTTTCCAGAGAAGCACGGTGGATACTTGGATACTTTACCTGAATAAACCAGTGAAGGCTTTTCTAAACTATGGTATGGTATGGCAAACTGGTTTGACATCTCACACGAAGCCTCAATAGCATCGGCCTCCTGATTCCAGCGTTAGCTGTTTCCTGCTGTTGTCCAGAATTGAGCTTCTTGGTTAAATCATTGTTAGGGGATGGTCAGCTGTTGATTGTCTACTGCAGCATAGCCATACATCAGTGCAGCCCACACAGTTCCACAGAAACCAATTAGTATCAGTGTAATTGTATGAGCATGGGAAATCTGATCCCGGATCAGTTTTAATGAGTATCTGACTATCTATATGCAATGCCAGGGTATTGCAGTTGTCCCACTCTGACAAACGCAAAAGCTGCAAACGTTGCATCTCACCATCGCAGCCCTTGCTATGATTCCAAGCAGATATCACTGTTGACGTTATGGCGACTGGGTCCTGGGCTGAGCTTGTGCTCAGTTTAGCACGCTGCCTGCTCTAATACACCTGGATATAACACGATACAACATTTATATGGGAATCTTCCAGACTCCCTAGCCACAGTACAGGCAGCAAGACAGGGCTGTGTTGTTTTAGCGATCATGACTTTGGCTGGAGAAAAGCCCTCGGAGAGCAGCAGTCATGTTTAGACGAATCCGCCGAGGCATGGCCTCGGCCACCCAGCGCATCAATATTCATGCAGGAGAGACAAAAGCTGCCTGCAGGGTTTCTGGAGGACGGGGACCGAAAACAGCAAGGACGGAGCCAAATCTGCTGCCCTACCGCGCGACACATGCTAACTCTGACGCTCGCTAACAAATGACAGAACACAAGCGAGGCTTTCCTCCTGCTTTAATCATCGGTCATAAGCCTGAAATATTGTACATCAGGCTGACAAAAAATGCACCGCAACAGCAAAACATCCAGCAGATGTGCCACCGCGACAGCCCCACATATATGTTTTGGGAACTGGATGTGGAAAACACCCATTTTATATAATAGAGTCTGAGTTTAAACATTCCCTTCAAGCACCATCGTCAAACCTGAATTTTAACCCGGGAGGAAGTGAAACTCAACTGCAACCACACATGCTGATGTATGTATACTATGTCCACTATGGGCAGTGATGCAAGCAACCATGTGTCATGTAGACCCATCAAGTGAGGCGGGGAAGGGTCTCAGAATAATGCAGCGAATCAGAGCTCTGTTCAGCAGCACAAGGCCTCATCCAAACAGTGGGTACGTCCCAAGTGCGCACTTAATACTAACACTAGCTAGTTCTTGAGTATGTACTAAATAGTACAGCTATGAATGTCAAAATTGAGTATACTCAAAATACAATACCCACAATGCACACTTAGACCCAATCCCATTTCTTATTTTAACCCCTACCCCTTGTTTTCAAGTGCAACCCTCTCCCTTGAAACTGAGTTACAAGGGGTAGTGGTTGAAATCTTCCCATTATGAAATGGGACCACCCTTCAAAGCTGAACTTTTTTTTTTAATCGCCAGTTTCATGGTCGAATTTCTCCGTTCCACCTTAAATGGAACAGGAAATTTCGCTAGGTAGGAACTGAGACATCAGCGTATTACTAGTGATTTTTACGTGTGTTATGAATAAAACGCTTTTACACTGGTTATCTTACAGTACAGCGGCTTTTTAACAGAGAACATACTCATATTTATGGGTCTCTTTGGTCGCTTGTGCAGCCATCTTGCCAATGATTCGCAGGGCATTCTGGGAATTTTCTCATAACACCTCTGAAAAGTCTCCATTTGAAGGGCCATGTAGCCCTAACACTTCGCCCTACCCCTCCATCTCAACACCAAACGGGACAACCCTACCCCTAGACCTGAACACGCAAAACAGCTAAGTGTTAGGGGCAGGGGGTGAAATGGGATTGGAACCTTAGAACCAGTCAATTTTGAGTATAGTAATGATAGACACTACAGCCCCACAATGCAACGGGAAACAGCAAGGGCGGAGCTTCTCAGTTCTGGAAAATTCAGAAAAATTGGTGGACGGTGATGCGATGGTGGCTGCGGTGGTGGCAGGAAGCTGAGAAATAAGACAACCTAGTCAGTTTTTTGTGGCTGCCAATGTCAGAAAACATGGGGTTCAACATGCCCGTCAGATGCAGCTTCCCTTCTGATGTCAAGTGGGGGCTCATTAGAGTAATACCACGCCCATCTGAGTTGCGCTAGATTCCCTAGCATTGTGTGGAAGCTAGGAGCTAATCATGGGAGCTGCTGTGTTGTCGGCTGCACCTCAGTGGATAAGGTGTGGTGGTATCGTCCAGCTGCAGTCAGCAAAGACGTGTACACGTTATGACCACTGACACAAGGCTGAAGCTTCTTATTCACCAGGTTATGGTTTGGTGCCTCTTAAACATGCTACCATAATGCTAAAAACATCCAGCCTCTTGTGGCTGATTGCTTTATTATAGGTACCCCACAGAACCAAGGGGGAGCCAGCTGTAATGGATCAAGCTACGGCCCCCAGTCCTGGAACACTGGCCAGAAAATAGAGACTTTCAGCCTCGTCACACTGACCAGCTTGAAGAACTGCTGCCAAACAGAGGATCGGTGCCTATGTCTCAGTCTGCTGCTGGAGCTCCATGGCAGCCAAGCGGTGACCGTTCCCCATGGATTTCTAACATCTGCTGAGAATGTTGAAAACACCAGCCAAGGAAACAAGGACACCAGCCCTCAAGCAGCGGCTTCCTGTATTCCACATTTACAACTCAGTTTAAAGACAGATCCGGGCATAAATACATAATAAATGTGAAATATTTGGACACAATTCCGCATTAATAACAGACAACGGATGCAATGTGACTTTTTGGGGAATTTGCAATAAGACACAAATGGGAAGAATGTCTTCACGTAAGCAACATCCTTTGTTCCTCAGAGCAGGCAATAGGCAACATTGGCTACATTCACATAGCAGGCAAAAGTGGGCTAAATCCACCCCCCCC
>CM067486.1:1404783-1428322 GCA_034552555.1 Semaprochilodus insignis
AGATGGCACCGCCACCTCAGTGTCCATCTGGTCTGCAGTAAGAAGCTTGGACCATTACTCAAAGCGTCTGACCACAGAACTGCAGTGGCACGATCCAAGTCCTGTGACCTTTGCCCCCAATTCTGGAAGGCCGTGGCACTGTGTAATGTTCTTCAGAAAGCTAACTGGGGTTGTTAACTTGAGCGAGAAGCAATTCTCCCGGAAATGAAGGACGTTCCGGATGGATCTTAGTGTATAAGTATGCGGGTTATATATTGCAGTCATTTTTGTGTCTATAGGACCAAATTGGGACTAGACAGATGGAGCAGTGCAGGAGCGAAGGCTCTGTCTCTCCGTCTTCTCTCCGGAGGTAATCTCATTTCCACACTAACATCATTCCCCAAATCTCATCTCAGCACCTCCCGGCTCAGAGAGAGCGACCCAAACAAGCTACATCTTCATATGAGAAATGAACGGCACAAGGCAGGTCATAAAACGCGGATGAGTCTGCCAATAGTTGCAAGCGCTTCTCAGAATAGCAGGAGGGGAAACTGGATGTGAAGATATTTCTTTTTTCGGAGGGTCCAGTCCGGCAGCCTAATTTAGAAGTGCTAGAAGTGTTTTCACACCAGTCATGTGCTGTGCTGGCCTGGGAACTCGCATGATTAGATATGAGGGGAAAATACACGGCCTGCTGCTATTTTTATTTCTGACGAAGTGTTTAGTCATTTTCATTGGCTTTTTTTGGTACTCACAGAGAGCTTGTGCCATTGAAAATGCTCATACTTCATGCTACGCTAGTAACAGCATATCAACCCTTACTGGCATGGATGGGGAACCTATGTTCTGCAGGTCCTTTGTTTGTTGTTGCTAGTTGTGCTAACTTGCAAGCTACCAGAGTAAACTTAAAATTACATAAGCAGGCAGACCAGATATCAGATATTCCAGTACTTTGAAAGAAGCTAATGTCATAGTAGAATAGTGTGTTTTAATAGGGGAGTATATTTACAAATCTCATAGATGCATATTATATTCCCATAAGATGTTAAAAGTGAGACATTTTTCATTTCTTGAAAATTCTTTACTTATTTAGACCTTGATGGCATCAACGCTTCTCAAAAACGTTGGGACAGGGGAAACAAAAGGCTGAAAATGTAAATGGTGCTAATACAAAACAGCTGGAGGAGCAATTTGAAACTAATCCTGACCTTACACCAAACGATTTTCTGTCACAGACGAATTTCCAAAGTCAGAACAAAATCATGAGAGTCTTGCTAGAGTTGCGTCGCGCTCGCGTCATCTCGATCGTTCAGTGTAAGGTGGTCAGGACTGCAGTTTTAAGTCAGTCTGTTTCTCGTCCTGGCGTTCCATTAAAATCAACCGTGTTTAATATTATCGTAAGTCGTAGGTCTTGGTTCACGCAAACAGTGACGTGAAGATTGTCGACAACCAATAAGAGAGCTCTTTTCAGCTCCAAACGGGAAGCTGCGAGCCAAGTACAGGAAGGTCTGGCGGAGATTCGACATGGAGGGGAGTCTGGCGAGGGCTCGGAAACCGTGGTTCTCCTGGACTGTTCAAAAGGAGGAGAAGCTGGTGGAGCTGTGGAGTGAACAAGAGTGCCTCTTTGACGTATCTTCCCATTTCTACCACCACAGAGTGGAAAAGGAAAAAACGCTCAAAATCTAGTTGCAGTCTTGTAAATAGTGACTCTGCAAGATTCCCAGTCTTTGCAACACCATAGCCTGTGACTAAAAGTCTGTGACTTGTCTTTAGATGTGAGAGGGGTCAGACTTTAGTCTATTAAATGTCTTTTCAGAATCTTTTCAAAGTCTCCTAGTGTATGGTTAGCATTATGCTGTTAGTGTGTTATATTATCTGACACCCTCTCACATCCAAAGACAAGTCACAGACTTTTATGGGACCATGGAATTGGGGTTGTATAGCCCGTTCTTCATGTATGTGAGGTATGAGATCCGTAGTGACAACTGTAGAACTACATCCTGCTACAATATCCCATCACTGTGGGGGTACATGAAGTCCATGATGGTCTGCAAATGGTCAGCAAACAGTGAAACATACTGGGCACCTAATACAGTGGGGCAAAGAAGTGTTTAGAGGGACCACTGGACTCAACCCATGCCATGAGAACACACCCCACACCAGTATGGAACCACCACCAGCCTGCACAGTGCCTTGTAGACAATTGGGCTCCCTGGCTTCATGGGGTCTGCGCTAAACACAAACCCTACTGACTGGTACCGTGACTCATTGGACCATGCTATATGCTGCCAGTCTTCTAGGTTCCAGTTAGCAGCCATACTGTATGGACAGGAAGGACTATACTTTGTAACTTCAATAACATTCGTGGACTAAAACTGGTAAAGGGCAAAAGGTTATGGGAAAAGGTTATGGGTTTCTCATAACCAATCGTGCTAACACAGCTAATCGTGCTAACAAGCACTTCATTGTGCTCCATGTTACATTATTCGAAGCCCATTATTTTTCGGCCAGGCTTTCTCTTAGCATACCCTTGCTAATGTATTGCCCGTGCCAGTCTGAGCCACATCTTTCATGTGGTGGTGAATTGCGGCCTCTGCTCTGCGTGCGTGCGTGCTTGCGCTAGGCAGAGGGGCCGGCTGTGGCGTTAATTGCTGATTGGACCTCCTCGTACTCCCATTACCGTATGGCAAGAACACTAACCGTATTAAAAAGGCGCTAACAGAAAAGGGCGGCTGTGCCCTCCGGTCGCGATGGCCCGTTAACTGCTCACGACACGAGCATCACACTAATGAAAAGCTGTGTTTATGGGCTGCCTGCCCAATGCGCCAGGCTCTGCTCCTGCGTCCTCGAGTAAAGGAGATTACATGGCTGAGGTTGGGCTGAGTCCAGTCTGATGAGAGCTTAGACGAGCTTTCATCAGCGCTCGTGCCGCATGGTCCTGGGCTCATAAAGCCTCTGAACTTTCGACTGCGCTGGCGTGATGAGCATTGGTTCTTACTTATTATAGTTACTGCCGACATCTTGATGCACAATTTAACCCTATTCCATAATTAGTTACATATTTATCTATACTTTCAACATCATTTCCCATCAATTTCTTACAGCCAACAGAGTTTATAGGAGAGTTTAGCTTTTTACTTTCTGCATAATTTGGTTTGTCAAGATGTGAAGTCATTCACAGCAGTTTGGTGTGAAATGCTGAATTGAGTCAGAACTCTTCACAGTGGTGGTGAATGGAACCAGACGTCCACCTCTAAAAGCTCCTGCATGGAAAGTTTGCACCCAGAAAAAATGAACCAACAGGAGTGAAACTTGGTGGGTAGGTTTGACATTGTGAGACATGGGAATGAATCAAGTTTCAAACTCGGTTGCACATGTGACATAAGCACGGACGGGCCTTATCACTGTACCTGATTGACCCAACAGCCACGATTGTGGATGTTCAGTGAGCAGTGATGTCCTCCATGAGTCATCCTGTTAGTGCAGCACCATTGGCAGACGGCTGCACCTCGCAGGACTACATGCACACAGAGCGTTACCACGACTGTCCTTAACACCACGTCACCGTCACCAAAGACTGCAAGGGTGTCGTACCAGACTGTCATGGAGTGACTCAGAATGGCAGCGGGTCATCTTCAGTGACGAGTCCTTTTTTTGTCTTGGTGACCAACAAATCCTTGTGTGGAGGCACCGTAGTCGGTTTGTTGTCACACGTCACACGTCCAGAAGGCCTGGTGTTACTCCACCTCCACCCCTACCGCACCATCTGCAGGAACTGTGTGAGGATATTCAAGCTGCATGGGATGGATTATCACAGGACACCATTAGGAACCTCTACAGCTCCATGCCGAGACGTCTGGCACGTTGGGTTAGCAAACACGGCGGCCCGACGCCATATTGAGAGACACTACTTCTGTATGTGTAGCTCAATAAATATTGCTCATATCAGTCTAAACTGATCATCATTTATTGATCCTGGTGACCTTTATCTTCCTTCCCAACAGCACCGCAATCCCACACCTCCTTCTGGGTGCAGCTACTACTTTGACGATGAGTGTATAATGTCTATATGTGTGTTACAGTCATGACGACACCTGGTTCCCATCATCACCACCATCTCACACCAAGCCCATTCTGAATCACCACTGACTGCTGATATGCCGAAATGTACCCACCTGAAGGCCTTAGTGCATCCAAATGCACAGTTTTCCGATTATCCGTATGTTGAACAGAATCCTTGGGGCAGTTTGCCTGTGCTGCATGTCCGACTGTCTGGCTTTTGGCAGTAAACAATGATGTAACCATGTCGTTGGCACACGCTTGTCATAACATGCATGTGGAAGGCAAACGGAAGCAACAGCATAAAGCATATCACAGAGAAAGAGAGAGAGTTCAGCGGAAGCTAAGGGAAGAGAAGCTATCCCCGCCACAGTGCACCCATGAATAAAGAATGAAAGGCTCTTGGATTGCAGCCGACCCTGAATCGCTACAGAGCTATAGAGGGAGGTTTGATGAGAGCAGCGTGCCTGGCCTGGCCTACATACAACAGAAATAAAAGGAAATGCGCTAGGCAAAAGCCTGCGTGAGGCCATAGACCTCCCTGCCTAAAGTCCACTTAATCCTGTATTTGTTGGGTAAACGGCAGTGTGAAATCGCGGCCCGTGATGAAGGTAATTTTGCGGGTAATACATTTGGCTCTGCATTTTCATCTCAGTTCATAAAAAGCTGTGAAAATTTAAAACGCGAAGGAAAGCAGCTTGCCAGTTGCTAGGTGGGTGCTCCTCTCAGCATGACCGTTCCGTATGACTCTCCGTTGCGTAATAGCCTCAGTTTACTGCCTGAGGTCTCTATTACAAATGAAGTACAGTGGTGTGCAAATGTTTGGAGGACTCTATTCCAATGACTTTCCACAATTTAAAACACAAACACTGTTTTACTGAACTTAAAATGCTAGGGTAAATACACTCATCATCTAAAGAATAGTGGCACCCAGAAGGAGCCATCCGACAGGAATGAAGCTTGGTGGGTTTGTCTGACATCATGAGACATGCCAATGATTCAAGTTTCACACTCAGCCTCGCATGTGATGTAAGCAAGGACGGGCCTTATCTCTGTACCTGACTGACCCAACAGCCACGACTGAGGACATTCGGCAAGCTGTGATGTCCTCCATGAGTCATCCTGTTCGTGGCAGACGGCTGCACCACGCAGGACTACGTGCACGCAGACCGTTACGACGACTGTCCTTAACACCATGTCACCGTCACCAAAGACTGCAATGGTGTCGTACCAGACTGTCATGGAGTGACTCAGAATGGCAGCGGGTCATCTTCAGTGACGAGTCCCGCTTTTGTCTTGGTGGAGACGACCAACCAATCCGTGTGTGGAGGCATCGTGGTCAGCACCAAGATGAACGGTTTGTTGTCACGTGTCACCCTTCCAGAAGGCCTGGTGTCACTCCACCTCCACCCCTACCGCACCATCTGCAGGAACTGTGTGAGGATATTCAAGTTGCATGGGATGGATTATCACAGGACACCATTAGGAACCTCTACAACTCCATGCCGAGACGTCTGGCATGTTGGGTTAGCAAACACGGCGGCCCGACGCCATACTGAGAGACACTACTTCTGTATGTGTAGCTCAATAAATATTGATCATATCAGTCTAAATTTATCATCATTTATTGATCCTGGTAACCTTTATCTTCCTTCCCAACAGCACTGCAATCCCACACCTCCTTCTGGGTGCAGCTTTGAGGATGAGTCAATAAAACATAAAACAAGGCCTGTGCAAAAGTTCGGCCCATGTATTTCTAGTTTTACATTTTCCTAATATGCTAAACTCAGCAAGTAATCGTGCGTTAATATTGTGCAGAAGTGTGTTCTCTGTAAAGGATGCTTTGGCTTAATTTAGCCAGCTAGCTAGGTTAGCCAAAAAGCTAATAAAGCTAGTCATGAATGGAAGCGGTTAGGTTTCCATACAAATAGGTGGTTACAAATCTAGCTAGGTCTCCTGGACCTTGTACACGCCCACACGTGACAACACAAGCTGCCATGAGGACACCCACAAGAGACAAACTTCAGGCGACGTAAGCGACTTGTCGCCAGCTAGCATGAACGCAGGCTAAGGGTTGCTAACCCAACACTAAATCAGGCCCTGCAATTCATCTCAGTGAAAATTTACCAGCAAAACCGTTTTAGCATGCTAATCGCTAACGGCATCTTTACAATATGACCATTCTGTGCTACTCTTCATTACGCAACACCTCCAGCCTCAAGAAACTAGACTAGCATGGAATCCAGAAAGGCTTTCAGGGACCTAGCGGCTGCTTCACGAGGCTAAATATGCATTAGCGCCACTGGAGATACCACTGCGCTACATGTTCCTCTGACTCCAACTCGCAGCTCTGGATGTTTTATTTGGTTATTTATGTAGGTGTCGCCCCATAGCGTGGATTTTATACCGCCGAAGTTTAAGCCGCCCACACGGGTGCGGATGACAGATGCCAGTTTGGGTACGCCGTAAGGGCTGGTGTGGGAATTCAATTAGCGGCATGTATCTCTCGCCCCATGGCGGCCCACACGCAGCGAGAGAGAGCATCTAAAAATGGGCATTTTATTTTCATTTTCTCTCTCTGTCAAACATATTGCTGCGTTTTTGTTTTGTTTTTTTTTCCCCTGCTGGTGTCTGCTGGGAGTTGTGCCCCAGATAAAGCCGAACACGTCTCGTCTCCACTCTTAAGCGCGAACGTCTCAGGCTTGGAAAAAAAAAAAGAGAGAGAGAGAAACGTGTACACGTGTTTTTCTACGGTGTCGATCAATTATGGATCGCTTGAGCACCGGTGCTGGGAGACGGCGGCCAGGGCTCTGTGAGCTCCAAGGTTGCCAGACATGCACCGTGCAGACTCGCTCCCTTCATTTATCCCAGCGAGCGCCTGCGGAGCTCTGATGCCATCGAGTGAGCAGGATAATGGGTCCTTTTACAGGCCTTGGAAAACCTTTTCCGAATATACCGCAGAAACCAGATATGCAAGCAGTCAATCGAGTCTATTCATACTGGTTAAATGGTCAGATACTCCAGTAGATAGGGAAGGCAATCTGTCTGGCCAGTCCAGGAATAATTGCTATGATTTTTCTAAAAGCCTGATGCCCGGCTTCCACATGGAGGATTTCACTCTCACGTTCTGCCTGGGGTCCTGCAGACCTCAGACCCTCTTTAGAGGCAATAAAAATTCATACACTTGATGCTCTGTACACACCAAGCATGCACAAACAGACAGTATATGTGACATCCCATATGGAAGATATACACTCACCGTCAAACGAATAGCTGCACAAATAGCTGCACCCAGAAGGAATCAACCAGCAGGAATGAAACTTGGTGGGAAACGCAAAGATTCATGTTTCACGCTCGGCCGCGCATGTGACGTAAGCAAGGATGGGCCTTATTGCTGTACCTGGCTGACCCAACAGTCACGACTGTAGACATTCAGATTCAGTGATGTCCTCCATGAGTCATCCTGTTAGTGCCAGCACCACTGGCAGACGGCTGCACCACGCAGGACTACATGCACACAGACCGTTACGACGACTGTCCTTAACACCACGTCAACGTCACAAAAGACTGCAATGGTGTCGTACCAGACTGTCATGGAGTGACTCGGAATGGCAGCGGGTCATCTTCAGTGACAAGTCCCGCTTTTGTCTTGGTGGAGATGACCAACGAATCCGTGTGTGGAGGCACCGTGGTCAGCACCAAGATTAACGGTTTGTTGTCACGCGTCACATGTCCAGAAGGCCTGGTGTCACTCCACCTCCACCCCTACCGCACCATCTGCAGGAACTGTGTGAGGATATTCAAGCTGCATGGAATGGATTATCACAGGACACCATTCGGAACCTCTACAGCTCCATGCCAAGACGTCTGGCATGTTGGGTTAGCAAACACGGCGGCTTGACGCCATACTGAGAGACACTACTTCTGTATGTGTAGCTCAATAAATACAAACACAAATGCTATCCAGTCCAAGTTGAGTTGAAACAACTGAAAAAACACTTTGAATTCTAGAGCACAAATTTCTCGGACATGAAGCAACAAAGGACTAGAGGCATTTTCAGCAAACCATGAGGGTTACAGTGCAGGAGAGGTTTTATTGTAGCCGCGAGAAACTGCTATTCAGCTCAGAAATACTGGAACAGGCATTGAGACCATTCTTGGCTGGAGAAAGATTGAATGGAGACGTTAGTTATATAATCGAAATGTGTTTGTACAGGACTGGAGAAACTCTGAAAGAACAGACTGAACTCGGTTTCACACCACGCAGCGCTGCAGAAAAAGCAACTTTAAAGATTCAAAAGGAGTTTTTTAGCCTGGAGGAATTTGCTACAGGGGTCAAGGTGTTTGCCGGGGCTGATCAGTGACATTTGCAGGGTGCACTCTCCCAGGGTTTTGTTGAACACGTCGGCTGTGTACGTTTCTGAAGCCTCCTCCAGGCCTCCAGACGGAGCCGGCCATATTGCACGTTAGCTTGTTTGCAGCAGGCCGTGATTCAGAGCTCCTGTGACTCAACCGGTGTGAATTTGACGAGCGGTTTAGCTGCGAGAACTTACGGAGAGCTTGCTCTGAAGCATGTTGCGTTTGTTTATTCCCCCCTATTAGTATTCAGCGGTGAAGCCGGAGACAAGACGAGCGGGGTATCAAACAGCGGGAGGTCAGGAGCTGAGCTCTGCCGCGTGGGCTCAGAATCCACACCAATATTCTGAAAACATGAAATTTGCCTAAATGGCAAAAATTAAGACAAATAATTCATCAGATTCACTTTAAAGATCCTCAGCGCTCAGAAACGAGCCTTTTAGGTGGTTAAGGCCTCTCGGCTATCCTATTCTGACTAAAATTTGTTACCACTGAGACAATTTAACATCAAAACTGGCTCTCTTGGTACTTCTGTGTATGAATTATTGGTGAGGTGGTTCATATGAGCTCATTATATTGAGTCTACTACATAGGCATGCACCAGTTATGGTCCTACACTCACTTCAAGTCAATACAGTCATACAGTCAGTAAGGTATTCATCCACTTGCATAATGTCAAGGAAAAATTGGTGCAACAACCCCAAACACTGGGCTCCTAACAACCACCTGGAAGACCTGGTAGACCCACCCACACTGTCCCCATCAGATAAACAGCACTTAAAGCTTCCATCTTTGAGAGAGAGGAGAACATCAACAGAACATCCACGGGTGTTCCTCCCCGTCCTTCTTCCACTGTGAAAAGACCCCTCAACACTATGGAGGTCTGAAAGGAGGATGTGTAGATGTTCAAGAAGCTCCTCACTGATTAAAGGAGACAGGAGACACATCAAACAAAGAAGCTGCCAGTGTTGGACTGACCACCCCCGAGTCCAGAACCTCAACACCCCTGAATGTGTTTGGGATTACGTGGATGGTGAGAAGCAGACAATGCTAAGCCAATTTCTAAGCTAGCTTCCAAACCTAGCTGCAGATCATGTGCTGTCCACTAACATGGCTAATGCTAGCTATGTTTGGACAGTGCCTACTAATGGCTAATATAGTCAAATCCCACTCATGCCTACCTGCACCACGAGAGCTAGGCTACTAGCAGTTAGCTAGCATGCTAGCTAGATACAGTCTGCTAATGTTCATTTCGGCACAGAATTGCAGGCGTTCAGTAGCAGTTCAGTAGTTCTATTTAGAGTCTAAACTGGCTTAAATGGTTCTTTGCATGGTACAGTGGTTCTTCAGATTGATGGAGGATGTGTTGTATATAGATGTATATACTGTAGCATAGAGGTGGTTCTTTAGATTGCACCAAAAAGGGTTCTGGTATTGTTTATTGTAACAATAGATAATCTAAAGAACCACTTTGCTATATAGAACCATCTACAACACATTCTCCATAAATCTGAAGAAACATTTCACCATCCAAACCATCATGCAAATGGTTCTTGATTTTTAAATAGAACCACTGTCTACAAAACCCTGAAGAACCGTCTTTTCAAGAGTTCACATTCCAGCTCTCTGAAATTCGCCTCTCTTTTTCATGCTTTGACAGAATCCCATGCAACCAGCCACACTGTTCACGAAATTCCTCACTGCTCTCGACCAGCCAGTACAGTCTGTTTTGTGCTGTCCATGGTGCTGATCCATCGGCATTATCCTGCAGACGAAGGCCAGTCGGAAAACGTACCATCATTCATTTTCATTTAGACTTTTCAGTTTTCCCAAAATAGGCACCCTGCGTCGGCAGCTATGTGGCACCAGCTCCACCAGCTCGGGTGGATAAATATTGACCTAAGTCCCTGCAGCAGATGGCAGTAGTGCTGGACTCGGTCCGGGCTGGGGGGTGGGGTACACGGGTGGGGGGCGCGGGCCACATCTGGTGAATGTCCAGTGGCTATTGTGTTTACATCAGCCTGGCTGATTAGAGAAGCTACACATGCTCCACTGCTGGGAAAACATCAACACTGACCGAATCATACCCTTCCCCCAAAGATACAACAGCCTTAAGACCCCTGTTGCTCACAACGATCATTCCTCAGGATAATTCATGTAAATGTGATTATTCCCAGTTATTGTTAAAGATGATGACCATATTCCAATTAACGGTTGCAGTAATATAACAGTCTGTTTGTCATGGTGTTTGAGAAAACTAATATAGCACATTACAATAAAATATCTCCTTCATATGAATACATCATCAAAATAAGACTCAGTTAATGAAATGTATGCCTAGTGAAGTCCAAAAATGCCCCGTGGTGTGACCATGTACTTGTACTTGGCATGTACTGGACAAGTTTCTGGATGTAGCCACATCAGTGTTCAGACACACTTGCATCAAAGAATTGCACAGTTGGTCCAGATTTGGTGGATGCCTTCCCTGGCACAATTCCGAGGAGAATTCCCTGTAGACTGGGATTTTAGCCACTGCTGGTAGACCCGTATGACCGTACGCTTCCATACACCTGCAGATTCAGCTACTTCCTTCACACTATGGTCTTTGGCACGCCCAAATGCAGTCACTCCTTTTAGCCAATCATTAACATCTGCTGTGGAGCCATTTTTCACATATGGAAAAAGACATTCCCTGCACTGTACCACCTCTTCCCAATCTATGGATCCCGTCACTCACACCCCGCAGGGATTTATAGCCCCATCATCCTCGTGCAGCGCCATCTGCAGGAGCCTGAAGTTACTACCACATTACACATTAAACACGTGTTATTACTATATGTGAGTATGTAGCATAGGACTTTTATTCTGACATGATTTTAAGAGAGAGGGGACATGGTATCATGTCATAAAGAAGACCCCAGTGGTCCAATAGAGCTTTTACAAATATTGAACCAGACTGTCATATTGGAGTCGTGGCTTGGCTGGTTTGGTTTACCAAGTCGTGAGGTGTGAGTATATACACTGTCTGATCAAAACCAGTCAGACTCTAATATTTTGTCTGACTGCCTTTAGCTCTGACCAGACATGCGTTCAACAGCCAACATCACAACAATTACATTACAATTATTTGGTCATTCAGTACATTCAGGTGGTCAGCTGACTTATCATCATTCTCTTATGATCATTCTCAGCACTGCAGTGACACTGACGCGGTGGTGGTGTGTTAGTGTGTGTTGTGCTGGTATGAGTGGATCAGACACAGCAATGCTGCTGGACACCTCAGTGTCACTGCTGGATTGAGAATCGTCCACCAACCAGAACTATCCAGCCAACAGCGTCCTGTGGGCAGCGTCCTGTGACCACTGATGAAGGACTAGAGGATGACCAACACTGCACTGTGCAGCAGCAGATGAGCTATCATCTCTGACTGTACATCTACAAGGTGGAGCAGCAAGGTAGGAGTGTCTAATAGAGTGGACAGTGAGTGGACACAGTGTTCAAACATTCCAGCAGCACTGCTGTGTCTGATCCACTCACACCAACACACTAACACACCACCACCACATCAGTGTCACTGCAGTGCTGAGAATGATCCACCACCCACATAATACCTGCTCTGTGGTGGTCCTGTGGGGGTCCTGACCATTGAAGAACAGGGTAATACAGTATACAGAGAAACAGATGGACTACAGTCTGGAACTGTACAACTACAGAGTGCTCCTATACGGTCAGTGGAGCTGATACAGTGGACAGTGAGTGTAGATACAAGGAGGTGTCCCTAATGAACTGGCGGGTGTGTGTCTGTGCCTTGTCAGTGCAACCTGAAAATCCATGATTTTAAGAGATCTGAACCCGCCATTGGTTCCCAGTGCATCCCTGCCTCTTCCTTGGTGTTGCTATAAGCCCTCTATCCAAACTCCCGATATCAGACCAGACCTTTGACTGCTCCAGCAACTCATCAGATGATTATCAAGTCTCTGAGCTGAGTCATGTCTGTTAGAGTGCAAAAGCCACAAAGCTGTGAGATGCTGAGCCCTTGCGGTACTGGAGCAGATCCTGTAGAAGCCAGTGCATCTTTTGCCAAGCAGTCGCCATCTGATCTCCCATCTGAACCCAAGGGAGAGGCACTTTAAAGGGTCCTTAAGCCTCTTTGTATCACCAGTCACTAATTAGCACCCATGACCTGTCATGCGGGTAGCAGCTACACCAATAGGAACGGCGGTCTTGACAGTTGCGAGAGCCACAGAGTTAAATATACTTTGTCTGCAGGATCCTTGGTTCCTGCAGAGCGCTTCACTTAGCCGCTCAAATCTTCTCTGAAGCATCAACTTTGCAACGCGTTCCAGCACACGGAAAGACAGATATTTTTACTCCCATCACACAGCCACTGCTTTCTGAAGCCTGCGGAAAACTGTCTAACTACATTAAAAAGGGGAGAACAGAAGCGCTGCTATCTTGAGCTCGGGGTGAGTCTGACAGAATATTATGCTGATGCTGAAACACTTTGCTGTGAAGAACCGTAGCCCTTTAACGAAGAATGAAAAGGACGCGCTAGATAACTTATTCACTGACGTGAAAGGGCTCAATTAAATTCTAAGTCATTTGAATAAAGAATGAGAGTCTGACTTGACTGTATATGAGCTTCTGTTGAGAATGCAGAGAACTGGACAGTGTTTCCCCGAGAACTTCAGCTCGTAGGGCTTTTATCTGAAACAGAATCCAATCAAAATTAATGAATTAACCTGCAATGAACCGCAGTTTCTCGAAGGCGGAGGTAGCTGAAGCACTTTTTTACCTGTTACTTCCACTCACTGGCGACTTTATTGGAAACACCCCCTTGTGCTTCTACTCACTGGCCACTTTATTGGAAACACCCCCTTGTACTTCCACTCACTGGCCACTTTATTGGAAACACCCCCTTGTACTTCCACTCACTGGCCACTTTATTGGAAACACCCCCTTGTACTTCCACTCACTGGCGACTTTATTGGAAACACCCCCTTGTGCTTCCACTCACTGGCCACTTTGTTGGAAACACCCCCTTGTACTTCCACTCACTGGCCACTTTGTTGGAAACACCCACCTTGCACTTCCACTCACTGGCCACTTTACTGTAAACGTCCCCTTGTACTTCCACTCACTGGCCACTTTATTGGAAACTCCTCCTTGTACTTCCAATCACTGGCCACTTTATTGGAAACAGCCCCTTGTACTTCCACTCAGTGGCCACTTTATTAGAAACACCCCCTTGTACCTCCACTAACTGGCCACTTTATTGGAAGCCCCTTATACATGCAGTTTTTTAGCCTCTCTGCTGGAGCTCAATGAAGTGGATTCCTTGGTCTACCCTCAAAGTTGCTGAATTGGAGCCATTTATCTTTGGCCTTCATCCTACCCCGATCCTTTATTTAGAGGGCCGAGAGTGGCTCAGGTTTCTGAACAGAAGAGGTAATAGGATCTGTCCAGGCTACAGTACAGAGTGCAGACTGACTCACTTCAGGGACGGGATTAGCGTGTGGCGCTATCTCCTCCTTACGCTAGCTCTCGCTCTCTGCAGTCTCTATCTGCTGAGTGCACTCTACAAGCCGCTGATAACCATCTCGCCCTTATCAGTCCGCCACTGCCTTCTCTGTGGAGGCAGCGCTTAAAGAGGAACGCCATTTATATTGTCATGTATAGCAGCCTAGCGGGATACCCTGCGAATACCTAGCACGGCCGCTATTGATATTGTATTTTAATCCATCCGCATAATCCGGCACGCATCAAGACGTCGGATGTTAAAGAGGTGTCTGTGATACCGCTGCTTTGCTATGCCTCATCTGTTCCTGTGAATTCCATGACTAATCTCTTCTGCTTCGCTTTCACTTTCTGAGCTGTGCATTAGCATGGTAGCATCTGGCAGCTCGAAGGAAGGATGACCGGCCTAACCGAAGGGTGTCCTGTGTAGTCTCAGTGCGGCACATACTCCAGAATGTAGTTCCCACCTCGTATTACACGAAGGCCGGAGCCCTGACACTCGGCCAGCCCCGCTGCTGGCGCCTGCTAGAAGTGTCTCAAGTAGCCATGATGCTCTGAGTTTGTGGTAGCACCATTCTTCCCTTGACTGCTGGGACAGATGCGATCCCACTTCTGACACCAATGTAGCACTGGCATAGTAGAAGATGCAGGAAACAAGCCAACCACAATATATAAGGTAAACCAAGCGTCAGCTGGGTGGAAAAGGGTTCAGTTCCTGTCTGCTTAAGTCTTGCTCCAACCACTTTGTCCCGTCCCCATCTTTTGGGGCAGCAACAGCTACTATTTAAGTGGGGAAGGAGCCAAAACCATGTGATTCACATTCCCAGAAATTCCATGACATTGACAGCTCTCAGCTTTACGTATCTTCTCTCAATGCGAGTGCTCTTTTACTGAACACAACAGCAGAGGGGAACCGCCACTCGGCGCTGCCAAAACAGCCAAGATAGCAGGAAAGTGGTCTCTAACCACACACTCTCCAGTCAGTAAACCCATGCAACCCACCCTTCCTCCCAACACAGAATACCTACCACAAGTGCAGCGCAGCCTAAGAGCCTCCTCATGTGGCCGCTCTGCATAGCAACACCTCCCACGGCATCACAAGCCGATGGCGAGTCACTAAAGTATACGGAGTAGATGTCCATTTTGAGAATAGTTTACTTCCTTCCACTTTTCCTTTCGGTAGAATTCCCATTTTAACCTCTCGGACCAGCTGTATAAGGTGAGCTGCCTGGCCTGCAGGGTCTCCATGAGCCCCCTCTGCCTTAACCTGTGACCTCGCCCGACTGTTGATGCTGAAACACCCAGAAAACTAAGCTGTAAAACGTCTGGCGTAAAAGCCCCTGACGTTAACACATGCTGCGAGTTAATGTGCTCAATTTCCTATAAATTAAAAAAGAACCGTGCCGTCAGTGAACGCTCCCCGCCCATTAATTTAACACTGTGTCGGCTTTCAACAACTACATGTGCCATAATGGAGCACAGTGAATATGGCATGATTTATGATATACACTTTCAAAGCTCCTTTTTCCTCGTTGCGAGAGGTTATGAGGGAGGGAAACAGCAGGGCAGCGAGGGGGCGCAGCTAGTGGGGTTGAGAGCAGTGATTATTAGAGCTAGGCCTTTAGTTCGGGACATGAAGGTCAAAACGAGGTCAAAAACAAGGAAAGAAAACACTTCCATGATAATGATCATTTCTGCTAGTGCCCCTATGGGTACCCTGGTACTATGTTAGCTATAAGCTAACTGATTTTCTTCAGCTGCTAATTTCTGCTACCGCCCCTATAGGTATCGTGGTACCATGTTAGGTCTAAACCTAAGCCGCGTAGACATAGACTAATCACTGATGATGTCATTAATAAAACTACAGGAGAAGGGAATGTTTTCCGACAAGCAACTGGCAAAGCCAAACTTCACAGGTCAGTGGAGCGTGATGTGCCTTTTCCAACAAGCCTAGGATTCCCATTGCTAGCCTTCAAGGAACCGGAGATACAGACCGACCAAGAGATTCCTGGAGAGCCAGAGGAATTTAGAGGGCTGTAACTCACTGTAATTCCTGTCCAGCTTTCCCAAGATTGAAAGGTATTATGCTCCCTCTCCAGGCACACATGGCTTTGTGTTGTAGCCTTTGGAAAACTGGAGATATCTGATTTCTGAAGTCATGTAGATCAGGCCAGTAGAGGTCAGCCATGTGTCCCTTCCAATGAGCCATTGATCACTATGCTAGCCTTCAGGAAACCGGAGATACTGACCCAGAAATCACCAGGCTCGTCACCTGTTGTCTTCACTAAGGCATCCATGCTGTTAGTTCCATAATCATGTGATCAGTGAAGCAGACCACATCAAGCTTAAAGCATATTCGACCGCTAGTGACCCTAGGACCCTAGGTTGAAAACCAACATCCAAAATTCATTATTTGTCAACAGATCTCAAAGAATTCAAGTTTTCAGCCCTTGAGACTGGTACTCAGTAGATCTCTCGTTTGCTGCAATAACAGCCTTAAGCCTGTTTGGGTTTCTACCAGCTTTGCACTCCGTTTGGGAGAGATGTTCACCCGTTCGCTTGCAGACCGCAAGCAGTTTCTCCGGTTCTCAACTGAACTGAGGTCTGGACTTTGACCGGGCCATTGCCAAACATCCCTTATCCAGATGAAAACACTAACCGGCGCTCTCAGGCGCTGCCAAGAGCAGCCAAACCAGCAGGTGACGATATAACCCTAACCCTAAAGCCATGTTGGCCAATCAGAAGCCTGGCACACATATATACTTTACATGCTACACTAGTTAATGCATTTCTAACGGTGCTGCACTACTGTACACACCATTTAATGCTGTAGTGTGCGGTTTGGGACGCAGCCCCCGTGTGGTCGGAGTGCTGGATATAGCAGTGACCTCTGTAACGCATTCTGACGCCTCTGTTCTTCAGTACAGTGTAAGAGTAACAGTATATAGCAGTATATAACAGTCCTGTTAGCGATGTTAAAACTAGCACTATTTTGGCTACATCCAACATCGCAAAGAGACAGCGGTGCACACTCAACGATACAAGCCAAACACTCCGTGTTCCCTGTCTATACCACAACACTGAAAACAGAGTGTCTGGATATCTTCACCCTGGAAGGAGATTTGCAGAAGCTCCAATTTCAGTGACCTAAAATGGCCTTTGCGTGTGGATGAAAGACCAAAACACCCACCCCGTACATGTGGACATGGTCTCAGTGTCCTGACTTGCTTTGGCCTTGAGCTTGGAATGACTGTCCTGGTCAAGTTTCTCTCTAGCTTTAGCTCTTTAGCAGACTAGAGCAGGTTGTCTTGCAGTATCTCCCTGTATTTGGCTCCATCTGTCCATCCTTCAGTTTGAGTAAGATGCCTAGTCCCCACCTGAGGACAAGCATCCCCCCCAACAGGATGCTGCCACCCCTGTTGAGGAATGGGGTGTCCACTGCCAGGATGGTGTTTGTTGAGGAATGGGGTGTTTTAATCTGGACCACATGTACAAACTAATTATTATTGTACAAAAGAAACTGGACCTGTCGCCTCACAGCAAGAAGGGCCTGGGTTCGATTCCTGGCCGGGGTGTCCTGGGTCCTTCCTGTGTCACATGTCTCTGAGGGTTTCTGCCTCCGGGTGCTCTTCCCACAGTCCAAAGACATGTAGGCAGGTGAACTGGAGATGCTAAATTGACTGGTGGCCTGTCCAGGGTGTTTCCTGCCTTCCGCCCAACGATTCAGTGAGCACCCCCCCATGACCCAGGAGGCTAAGTGGCTTAGAAGATGAATGAATGAACGAATGAATGAATGAGTTTCCATGTATGCACTAGCGAGTGTCAGCTCCTGTTTATGTTGAAGGTGAATCTGACACATCAGGCCTTCTGTGGTGCTCCTGAAGCCCTGGAGAGCTTGCTTGGCTGTATCTACCCAGATACCACATTCTGACTGGACCCTCAGATTTGAAACCAAAACGTAAGTGTGAAATAAGAACACAGTACTCATTTCAGATTACATCAGGCGTTCCCCAAAGGTCCCCCACTGACGGAGAGATGGAGGGAGAAGCAGAAGGTGCTAAGCGAGCGCCACTGACTCTCTTTTTTCTCTTCTCCTAATCCCTATGAGCTGTAGTCGGACGCCCTCCGCAGCATATTTGCATTATGGCGCGCTGAGTTACTGCCCTTTTCTCCAGGCCTGCATTTGATTAATCAGCCTCCACAGCAGCGAGAAAAAAAATCGATACCAATCAGCTGAGGTTTGTTCTGTTTGTACCAGCGATAAATACAGATTTACGCAAGCAGAGCTGCAGAGGAAGATTCATGCCTCCTGACTCGGTGTTCTTTATTAGTTAAGGAGTAAATTACGGAGTAGCTTCTGCTGCTATCTTTACCCACAACCTTTAGACCGAACGAGAGCTCGGATATCATCTACTGGGTGCTACCGAGCTGTGTAATGAGATTACCTCCTAACCTTCGCGTCGGAGAAAGGGCTGGAACGCAGCTTGTTTTATTAGCCTAACGTCCACGGCCATCAATTAGCCTTTTTGTGTTGGTCAGGCTGGCATGCACCGCTGGGTCATTACACAGTGTGCACACGCAAGACCTCCCAGACATTATGTAGGACCGTAATAAGTGGAATTGTTCAGCGATATATTTATGAAATACTAATAAAAACGAGTCATGCGACCATGCTAATGCTAATTATTAGGTTTATTAGCATAGCTAGAGCCTCGATGCTAAACCTTCCGCCCCCAATAAAACGAGTTTTAATTAATGGAAAATATAATGGTAATGAAATTTGCTTGTTTATTCACTGATGTTACAGTTGTAGGCCGAGGTGTGGGTAGTCCTGGTCAAATGGCCGTTTTTTTGGGTTGATTTTGACGTGAAAGGAAGTTACACACCCTCTACAATCAGCAGAGAATGGACTGTGTTGCTGTTTCAGTTGAATTAAACATATAGGGAAATAAATGAAATGCAAAATGTGGCCTGTACAAAGTTATTGCAGTAAAATCAGCAGAAAAATATCACATTTAAGTTTGTTCAAACTTAATAGCAAGTTCTTAAGAAGTTGCTAGTCTCAAGACACCCACTAGCATCTAATGCTAAGCTAAACGCTAACCTGTTTAAGATCTAAAATGCTAAATGATCAAACTGCAGGCTGTGAAGGAGAAAGTCCCAAAGTGTGCTACTTCCTTTTGAAGCCTGCCTCTAATCCCTGCCACAATCTGATATAAGTGAGAATTGTATTCAGCAGCCCCAGAAATGGATTAGCGCCAGTAGTTTCTCCTCCAGCCAGCTTTTCCAGAACTTGTCGGATTTCCTCCAACTAGGTGGAGATGGATTGGGTGTAATGCTGCCTGTCCTCTTTGAGGACGGACTCATTTCGGCATCGTTTAATATTTTGACAATGACTGCAGACCTGCTGTCCCGCACTGTCCGGCCAGGGCTGGAACTAGGGTCACAAATGACCCACATCATATCTCCTTTTTATCCATGCATAACTGTGATGCGCATTTTTCTGTTATTTGTTCCTTCCTCATCCCTCCATCACTCCATAAACTGCATACAGTAGCAGGTTTTTAAAAAGTTGCTACTCTTAAGGCACCCACTAGCATCTGATGCTAAGCTAAATGCTAACCTGTTTAAAACTTGAAACCCTAAATGATGACATGTGCAAGGATGTCATGTGACATAAGCAAGGACGAGCCTTATAGCTGTAGCTGACTGACCCAACAGCCACGACTGCAGGCCTTTAGCGAGCAGTGATGTCCTACATGAGTCATCCTGTTAGTGCAACACCATTGACAGACAGCTGGACGACACAGGACTACATGCACACAGACCGTTACGACGACTGTCCTTAACACCACGTCACCGTCACCAAAGACTGCAATGGTGTCGTGCCAGACTGTCATGGAGTGACTCAGAATGGCAGCGGGTCATCTTCAGTGACGAGTCCCGCTTTTGTCTTGGTGGAGACGACCAACTAATCCGTGTGTGGAGGCACCGTGGTCAGCACCAAGATGAACGGTTTGTTGTCATGCTCCACACGTCCAGAAGGCCTAGTATCACTCCACCTCCACCCCTACCGCACCATCTGCAGGAACTGTGTGAGGATATTCAAGCTGCATGGGATGGATTATCACAGGACACCATTAGGAACCTCTACAGCTCCATGCTGAGACGTCTGGGTTAGCAAACATGGTGGCCCGACGCCATACTGAGAGACACTCCTTCCCAACAGCACTGCAGTCCAACTGGGCTGTGGGCTAATATTATGATTAATAGAACTGTCAACAACAAACTTCATGACACACTAAAGAAACACTAGAGTAACGCTACCATGCTAATGCTAATATTCATTAGGGGTTGTTACTGAAAGGTCAACACTCATAGCTGATTTTGCTAAAGCTATGGTGGACAATACGATGGTGGTACAATTAGCAGAACTGTAGCATAAATAATGCTACAATGCTAACGCTAATATGTATGTTAGCTTGTTCCGGAGAGAGCACATCTCACTCTTTTGATGGACTGCATCTTCTGCTTCGTTTTATGCAAGATAGTGGACACTTTTTGTCTTTTTCTGGGTGTGGGCAGGAGTGGGGGTTGCTGTCAGGGTAGCTTTCCATGTGGCAAATGAATGGGATGAATGAGTTCTCGCTGTCATGGCCACTGGGGAGAAAAACGCACCCCTTGGATTCAGACCACCAGATGCAGACTTACATTTCTGATGTTGAGACAAGCGGAGCAGTCACAAGCAGCCAGCCAGCAATTTACACCTGACAGTCAAAATGCTATTGGTCTGTCTTTCACAAGCTGTAAAGGGTCTGAGAAGGAACGCTGCTAAGCTAACGGTTTTGTAGCAGAACATTTCGTCACTGAAGATGGTCTCTAAAAGTCCCAAAGTGTGCTCCTTCCTTTCTGTCTTCCTTTTTGTCTTCCTCCTTCCTGTCTCTAATCTCTGCCACAATCTGATATAAGTGAGAATTATAATTCAGCAGCCCCAGAAATGGATTAGCGCCAGCAGTTTCTCCTCCAGCCAGCTTTTCCAGAACTTCAATGAGGAAAGCCGAGGGGGACGTGTAGAATTATTATCCAGGTGGAGATGGGTTGGGTGTAATGCTGCCTGTCCTCTTTGAGGACGGACTCATTTCGGCACCTTTTAATATTTTGACAATGACTGCAGACCTGCTGTTCCGCACTGTCCGGCCAGGGCTGGAACTAGGGTCACAAATGACCCACATCATATCTTCTACATTACATCACCTTTTTCTTTCATTTGTTCCTTCCCCATCCCTCCATTCTTCCAGAAACAGCTCTGACTCCAGCTACTTCATTAATGAATAATATAACAGTGTCAGAATCAACAAACGTAATTCGACACACGCAGAGCTAAATGTAGAGTAAGGTTTACTGTACAGGCTAGTAGTAAAGCTCAACAATGGACACCAGGCAGTCATAACAAAGGGGCTAGGCAGAGTCATAACCAGAGAGACAGGCAGAAGTCGAAAACCAGATATACCAGCAGGCCAGCAAACAAATCAGAAACAAACAGGTGTGTGAAATCAGAACTCAGGAGATGAGGAACGGGAAACGGGACATGACTGGATGGTTACGGACATGTGACGTTGATGTCATCGGGTGGTGGATTCTGGGATATGGAGTTCGGAAGCTCGGAGGTAGAGGGGAAACTCTGAAGCGTGACAAACTGTTTATGTTCGTGTTTATTTTCAGCGGAAAACGTTTAAATCATAAATCATAACGATAAAATCAATCAGTGAAACTCCTTCATTTATCCTTCTCTCTCTTTCTCTTTCTCTGTCGGTATCTTTTCTTCTCTGTCCTCACTGGTTACGCAAAAAGCATATATGAAATATACATTATAATGGTCTGGCTCAACTAAACCGGGAAGGTAGAATCCTCAGTTAATGACTTAATGAGATAACATACCACATAGCCAACTACAGAGCTTGTTACAGACGTCCAGAGAGGCCACGAGGCAGTTATGAGTTTCTGCTCATTTTTCCACTCATTTATCCTGTGATCTCAAGATAACGAAACTTAATAGTCTTGTCATCTCAACATAATAAGTTTTTTCTCAAGATCACAAGTTGTCTTGATATCAAAAGACAAATAACCTGTGATCTTGAGAAAACAATGTTGCTTAACTTGAAATCACAATACAAATAAGTTATGATCTCAAAAAAAAAAAAAATCCCACCTTTGGTTATCTTGAGATCACAAGATAAAAAAAAGTTGTGATCTTGAGAAAACACATTTGGTTATCATGAGACCATGAGATAAATAACTTGTGATCTCAAGAAAACTTTTGTTATATTAAGATCACAAGATAAATAGATTCTGATCTTGAGAGAACACCTTTGGTTATCTTGAGATAAGGAGATAAATAAAGTGCAGATTGTTTATTTAAGGTGGAGAAAGGCAGGAGGAGCCCTGTGCTCTTTTATTATTGTCCTACAGTACTGAATTCAACACACCAGAGGGTTTTGGTCAATGGCAAAAGCTGCAAAGATTCATCTCTTGATGAAGACAGAAGAGGAGATGATGAGGAAGATCTCAGTTAACGTGTGGAAGATCTACCAAACGACTGAACTGGGAAACCAAACATGTTGTCACTTTGTCACTGGATTAGGGAACCAACATGGACCCTCTGAACACCAGGGTGTAATCTGTCTTAGGCCAGCAACATGGCAGCAACTGATGGAAGCAGTCAATGCAGCATCCGTGTCTATGGGTGGTCTGAGGAAAAGCCGAAGCCTGGCGGATTTACATACTGATCACCCATAGCACACCGACAGCTCTAAAGTGCAGCATGATAAATATGAATGCCTGTTTGATTGGTTAGGCCTGCGATACCTGTGGCTACACCCCGGAGTAGCCTACCCCATTACCAGACCAGCGCTGTTAAACCTCATGACTGGAGATACCTGAGTACAGGCCTCTGACGTCCAGACCTCTGTGTCCTCCTGTCTATGTGTCCGGCCTTGTCAAATTCACACCAGCACGATAAAACCACTGATTGATGACGTTACAATTAGCACCTTAACGGTACCATCAAAATCCCAATCTGGCACGCTGGCATAAAACGAGCTCCCGGAGCGAGACGTCTGCTCCAGGTTGTGTTCTTCTTCACCGGTGCGGGAGTCTTTGTTTGAGAGCTGAGGTAATCAGCACCTTTGTGTTGTTGTTGCTGGTGTTTTTTTCCGGGTCTCTCAGTGAATGGCCCACTTTTAACGTGTGGAGCTAATGAGCAGCACTGGCTCTGTTCCTGTCCTATTTGGCAGAGCTTCTATTCGTTCATGTTTACCAGTATGAATTATTTCTCCTTTTAATCATCATGTTTTCATCTTAGGCTAGTACGTAACCCTTCCTCCCCTCCTGTCTCTCACAAGCCCCGTTTTTGCCGTTATTCAGCAGAACTGTGGGAGTAAGTTTTGAGAGTTGTGCGGAGAGAATGGCAGCGGGCTCTAGACTCTCAAAGTCAGTTAATGTGACATTCAGAATATGACAGTCTAATCTCCATTGAGAACCACTGGCAGGATTTCATTCCTCGGCCTCTATGGCTTCATAGCGCAGCCATCTCTCTCTCTCCCTCTCTCTCTCTCCCTCTCTCTCTCTC
>CM067486.1:1438197-1452598 GCA_034552555.1 Semaprochilodus insignis
GAGAGAGAGAGAGAGAGAGAGAGAGAGAGAGAGAGAGAGAGAGAGAGAGAGAGAATGCCTCCCGGATATAGGGGAACTTTTTAATGGATTCCAAATACAATTCAGCCCGGTGCTCGGCTCCTCAGCAGGGACATCACTGCTGCTTAATGACATTAAAGGCTCAATATGGACATTTTCACTCATCGACAAAATTACATAAAGGCCTGTGACGTAAATGTCAAAGCTAGCCCCGTTGGTACACGTACAAGATCAAGAAAAAAAACAAAGACCGCACGCCGACCTCGGCTGTTATTCCAGTCACGGACTTAAGAGAAGATCCAAGATGTGTTTCTTCATCTTCTTATCGGCTCCTTATGTTGTGTTTTGATCTGGCACAGTATAATACAGGGGTCCTTAACCGACTCAAGGCCCACCTGATAATAACTACAAACCATAGCGGCCCACCAGAACCCTACAGTCAGCTTTTCATTTGGTTGCAGACAAATTCTATGTCCAAATTTAAACAAGGTAGCTGTGAAAGCACAGTCGAGTCACATTATTATGTCCACCGGCTAATATCCAGCAGCTAAACGGGCTGGGAGTGACTCAGGAAGGTCCTGGTAGGTTGTTACAGGTATCTGGAGTCATGCTGACTGCAGTGCATCCCACAGCTGCTGGAGGGAGCGTGGGGGAGGATCCATAGAGCGAACATGATGATCGAGGTGGTCCCACAGATGCTCAATTGAGTTCAAGTCTAAGGAATTCCGGGGCCAGGGTAGTACTTGGAAGTCACGGTCATGCTCTTCCAACCAACGTCGGACATTTCTAGCCGTGTGACGTGTCACATTGTCTTGCTGGAGGATCCCATCCCCCCAGGGAAGACAGTCAGCATGTATGGGTGTACATGATCAGCAGGGATGGATTCATACCCAGTTGAGAGTGCCTTCCACATGGATGAGTGGGCCCAGAGAATGCCACGAAATCATGACTTCCTTTATAAGCTATGTACTACAGCCTGACTGTGTATTTACAAATGTGTACATTAATATACATATATTTATATACCTAACATACCTAATATAAAGCTAATCTGGTTACATATGATGTTTCCCGCCCACTACAAACTACTGCCCCCACCTGAGTACAGGCCCACGGACCACAAGAGGGTGCTTCATGGCCCACATGTAGAGAAACCCTGGTCTAAGGTATTTCATAAGTGCTCCTGCTCAACCAAAAGCAGACCATCTTGGGAGCTGCAAGATTTGATGTCCATTTTATTGGTGCAATGTTTTAACATCTCGGCTGTAAATATGTCTTAAGGGGAGTTGATAACCGTTCAAGGTTCAAGTTCATTTTTACACTCTACTGGTATGAACTGAATGAAACAAAGTGTTCAGCACCACCGCTCACGCTTAGTATCAGTTTACTGCCTCTTCACAAACGGACTGCTGAGCGGAAAAAGGCTCAGCTAGTAACATTAGGTGAGCTAACAGACTGTTAGCATTTGTCTGTTTATCTAGAAAGACTTTCTGCCATTCTGTGTGTGCAGTTTAAGCTTTCTGTGATCTCCATATGGCCTTAATTTCACGTAGCAATATAATAGGTTGCTCGGTTTTGGCGCCAGCGTGCACATCTCCATTAAAAACAATGGCGCTCAAGAAACAGCCTAAAGCTACAGAGAAAAAGGGACTCCTAACAACCACCTGGAAGACCTGGAAGCCAAACATCTCAACGCTATGGGTCAGAAAGGATGTGGAGATGTTCAAGAAGCTCCTCACCGGGAAAAGGACACACACACATCAAACAAAGAAGCTGCTGGTGTTCTCAGAACAATGGACTGACCACCCCAGAGTCCAGAACCTCAACACCACTGAATGTGTTTGGGGTTATCTGGAGGGTGGGAAGAAGCAGAAAATTCTAAACCACCAAAATGCTAAACCAGTGGACTGGACAAGGTTCTGGATCTAGACTGCATCAGTGTTCAGACACTTGTGCATCAAAGAATTGGCCAGTTGGTCCAGATTTGGTGGATGCCTTCCCTGGCACGATTCCGAGGGGAATTCCCTGTAGACTGGGATTTTAGCCACTGCTGGTAGTAGACCCGTATGACCGTACGCTTCCATACACCTACAGATTCAGCTACGTCCTGCACACTATGGTCTTTGGCATGCCCAAATGCAGTCACTCCTTTTAGCCAATCATTAACATCTGCTTTGGAGCCATTTTCCACACATGGAACGAGACATTCCTTGCACTGTACCACCTCTTCCCAATCTATGGATCCCGTCACTCACACCCCGCAGGGATTTATAGCCCCATCGTCCTTGTGTAGCAGCGCCACCTGCAGGAGGCTGAAGTTACTACCACCGTAGGCTGATTTGTTAACCGGTGAGCTATATATAATAACTCTATGATTGAGCTTCTACAGGTTCTTCAGACTCTGGATGACTTTGTTTACCTCTGAAGTGTGTAATTGTGCAGGTGCCTCGAACAGCGCAGGTGAATATGTCTATTAATTTGAGATGATATTATCCGTACTTCTGCAATCCATCTAGTAGGCACCAGTCAAGACAAGCCATGCACATATCACTTGTTATCAGCCCACGGTTTTGTTATGCACCCTTAACCATGACCACGGTCTACAGTGGAGGTTAATGAGCAGCGCATCTCTGGGGTAACACCTCAGTAACTCCTGGAACGGCCTCCGCATCAATCTCAGCCATGAACATTAACCATTCCCTGACATTCAGCCCAGCACTCACACGCCCCAGGATCATCCATTACCTCCAGAGGAGGAGAGCAGACGCCTTTTCGCGGAAGCCAGGCAGGAATCCCGGCAGCGGGCGAATCCTCAACGGTTCTAGCACTTCATTTGTCTTCTGCAGGGGCCTCCCGAGGTGGGGCCGGTGCGTCCCAGGGCTGAGATGAGCACGGGCGAGAATTAATAACGGGCGTCAGGAGAGAGACAGGGCTTAACCTCGGAAAATGCCAAGCGTCTGGGGAGCGGGGCAAGCAATAACGGCAAATCTGCAATTAGATGAGAGCTCAAAGTGGACTCTGGCCTTTCAGTGGTCGCCCGAACCTCAGCGGCTTTCCAGTCCCCATACGCATCCGTACAGGAACAAAGGCGCAAGGAGAGCACCGGCCCCGTCGCTGTTATTAGGGAGGGAGCTTTTATGCCCCGCCACTTTACATTCAAATGAAGAATTGAGTGTAAATAACTGGGTAAGCATGAGTTTAGACTTGGCATGACATTTTAACAACATCCCCTAGAGCAGCAGGGCAGAAGGTCTATAACAGCACCATGCAGAGTCATAGGGCCATTTCTGAAACCCCAGTGATATTATTCTATACAAGCTCACTGAACAAAAAATGAGTCACCTTCCGTGTTTAAGGTGGTAGTAACTTCAGGCTCCTGCAGATGGCGCTGCACAAGGATGATGGGGCTATAAATAGCTGTAGAGTGTGACTGACGGGATTGAGAAGAGGTGCTACAGTGCAGTGAATGTCTCGTTCCATGTGTGTAAAATGCCAAAGGCCATAGTGTGAAGGAGTAGTAGCTGAATCTGCAGGTGTATGGAAGCGTGCGGTCTGCCAGCAGTGGTTGAAATCCCAACCTACAGGGAATTGTACTCGGAATTGTGTCAGGAAAGGCATCCACCAAATCTGGCCCAGCAAAGAGTGTTGGAACATTGATGTGGCCTGCATCCAGAAACTGGTCCAGTCCATGCCGAATCCAATCACAGCTGTTATTGGTGCTCATGAGGCGTTGTCAAATTCATAGCCTGGCCACTTTATTGGTATACAGTTGGAGACTTTCATAACCCCAAAAAGGAGGGGGGGTTGGGGGTGGGTCGAATTAAAATCATAACCTAACCTATATAACACATAAATGATGCTTTACTCACCTAATTGGGTGGAATGGATGACATTCATCAGTCAGACGGGAGCTTAGTAATTGACTAGCATTTAGAGGGCTGACCTGCAGTTAGCCTGTAGGCGAGTCACGTTGTCACATGACCTTGGTAAACCAATTAAATGCAAGGCATTTCTATTGACACGGACGTGAGCCAATGACACACATAACATTGTTCGCTAGTGAGAAGAGGACTAATAGGCGTCCGTCCAGGAGGAGCTGAAAAACAGACAGTCCGGCCTAAAACCGGACATGTGGCCACCCTATTCGTCCTGGGTGTGGCTAATTGTGTTAACAAAAGGTGTTCGGTCGAACCCCAAGCAGCTGCTCAAGACAAATATGTATTATTCAATGCATTATGCGTGAGCACCGAATGTTAGTCCCGTCCTAACAGCAAATTGAATCCGAACGGTGAATTCTATGTGATTACCCCCTGATTCTCTTGGTATGCCCGAACACTGTGCGTTAAACCTACCGTAGAACCCAAGACTGCAGCTTTCTGGAGCAGCGCAGGCCCACAGCGGGTACCTGTTCGTGTTTCTCTGGGAGAGTGAGAATAATTCACATTGTTTTTTTATCAGTAAACAGAGCCGCGGGGGAAGCACGGCGGAATATGGGGGTGGGGTGTTGGGGGGGGCAACATCACAAAAACAAACTTTCCGCGGAAGAAAGAAACAGGCAGCCCCTTTTCGTCTCCTAATAAACCCCCGACAGGCACAGCAGACAGCGAGAATCGTTCATTAAACTGACAAAGCTGCTCTTTTAAGGCCATTTCCTCACACTCCTTTGCATATAAATCGCTTTCGCCGCCGCAGCCGTTCGTCCGGTAAGGTGTTTCGCTCTGCGCTTTCGGCTCTGGGGACTGGAGAATGCCACCGCTTGCGTGTCCCCGCGCCCTGACCCCATCTCTCAACCTCGCTCGCTAAGCTAGCAGGAGCCAAGAGCAGGCGGGAGATAAATCAAGAGCTTGCTGATGGAAACTGTGCTTGGCCAGCAAGACTGGACAGTAATTTCATGTTTCTGCTTCTCTCTTGGCTGGAGTTCTTCATCCTTGCTCTCATTTCATTGATTTTGTTGTTAGTTCCTCCTCGGCCGTGTCGCTGGCTCCTTGCTCCAAACTGTTTCAGAATGCCTGAGGAATCTGGCCAATTAGGAATGGCTATGGCCTCCTGAGCGGCGCCAGAGAATATCAAATCCCAGCCTTGAAATCAGTTCCTAGATTCAATAATCCAGAAGCTGGATTTGAGGTCCGGGTTTGAAGATCTCTGGCCATTTGATCCCTGATGCCTGTTTTGCCATCCATGGCTCAGAGACCAAGGAAGTATGCTAGGCCTCTAATATGGTGTTATCATTATGTATTGTGTCTGAATCTTTGAAATTATGAGGTCATTAAAGGGCTGAAATATGAATGCTGCTATGTGCATGCTAACACTGCTGCATGCTAAACTGACCGGCAACCTGCTTACAAACCAGCAAGCAACGTAATTTCATTATTGCTAACTTTCATTAATTCATTCATTCATTCATATTCTAAGCCACTTATCCTTCGGGGTCGTGGGGTGTGCAGGAGCCTATCCCAGCACTCACTGGACGGAAGGAGGGAAACACCCTGGAGAGGCTACCAGTCCATCACAGTACTGCTAACTCGCTTGTGGCATTATTCAAACTTCTCAACAACCTCGGAATTCCGAGGATCCAGTGAGCAGAAAATGTACACGGGTGAAAATGCATCTGAGTTGGAACATTTTCACCATAAGGCGCGATGGTAATCTTGGACTTCCGAAAACGGCATCAGTTTTTCCCAATGGGAATACATGATAAGATGTGAGACATGGTTTTAGAGACCTGTCCGGCTGGGTAGGGTGGTCCTCCATTTCCCACCATCGATGTGATACTAGCCAATGTGCTAGTAATAGCAACAGAATTAGCAGTTAGTGTTCTCCTGCAAGTGGGCTGAGCTATCTAATGACGTTGTGTTAGTGGCAGTGCTAGCCTTTACCCTCCCAGCTTGTTAGCATCACCGTGAAAGAGGGAGACCCCCACAAGGGAGACCCTCCCTATTTGAAAAGCAAACATAATGGGACTCAAATCTTTGCTGTAGTAAGCTAACATATCATTACCTACTTATTACCGATTTGTAAAGTGAAGTGCTACCAACAACTCAACCCCTCAGCCTGTCTCCTGGCTCTCTCTTCGGTGCAAGACAGAAAGAATCAACTTCATCATGTACTGGCTAGCGTTCTTTCAGCTCAAAACGAGCTAAAACTGTCCCCACCGGAACGGTCACTGCTGAAACAACTTCCAGGAGCGATATGTTTCTGAGGCAGGGGAGCAAAACCATTAGTTGTAATCAAATAAGGATAATTATGGTACAGGGTCACTCAAAGAGAAAGATTTTAGGTCAGTTCTAAGTCAGAGATGTAACAGATTATAGGCTATTAAAGACGATCTTTGGTCTGCATGACCGCTTCTTCTAGGCTACGAATTTGCCTGTTTAATGTCTTTGCCCTTTTGTTTAGGGACCTGAACTACACTCGCAGTTAATTCCCCTCTCATGGGTGAAGGAAGAAGGTCCGGGAGGCCCTCCCGGCTCCACCTCCTCCGCCTCTACAGCCAGGGAAACCGCGAGGAGAGTGGAGGTCTGGGTGAGACGAGGCTTTCCAGCAGATTGCATCATTTGGAAGAAAGCGGAAGCGTTTTATCTGAATTTAACCTTTATAGCGTTCCTCCTCCCGTGCGCCCGGGCCAGTATGTGCGTGCAAAAGGAAGCGGCTGGGTCTCTTGACCCCCTCCGTCTCTAATTCAAAGGAAAGTGTTGGGTCATCCCGAGCCCTGGGAGAAGTGCGGGGTGCTTGTGATGTTTTTGTTTTGTCTCGTCTGGAGTGTGTGGGTATGCGAGGTTGCTCTGGGCTACGCACGGCCGCGTGTGGTTCCTGCTGATAGCTCCCAACAGCTTCTGACCTGAAGCGGTTCCGCAGATGACTCTTACTGAAAGTGTTTGACCCCTGCAGATTTGCTTCTATTAATTATGCTGATCAAAACTTCTACTTTTGGCTGATAAGCATATTCCGCATGCAAATTCCTTCACTTCCTTAATAGAGTCAAAATGCATTTGTGGTAGGCGCATTAAGCACTTCTGGTATTTGCATACGAGGCTTTATCTGGCGCTGATATTCGCAGCGCAATCAAAAGGAGCGAAAACACATTCTTTCACTTGGCTAAGTGTTTCCCTATGGAGGCCACTGGGAAGACATAAAACAAGAATTCCGAATCGGCATAATTTGGTGAAGTATGACTTATCACAGACACCTGACGGCCACTTCTCTGCTCCTCCATCACGGGTCAGTTTCTGGTGGACCGTTCTTGGTCTCAAAGCGAGTCTTGATTGGTGGAGGGCTACAGGACAGCTAACTCAAACTGTACATCAACAGAGGGGCCACAGTCTCCAACTGTACACCAGCAAAGTGGAGCTAGGAGGGAGGTGTTTCCAATAAAGTGGCCTGGCTATGAATTTGACAACCCACATGAGCACCAATAACAGCTGTGACTGGATTTGGCATGTACTGGACAAGTTTCTGGATGTAGGCCACATCAATGTTCAGGCACTCTTGCTCCATCAAAGAATTGGTCAGTTGGGCCAGATTTGGTGGATGCCTTCCCTGGCACAATTCCAAGGAGAATTCCCCGTAGACCGGGATTTTAGCCACTGCTGGTAGACCCGTATGACCGTACGCTTCCATACACCTGCAGATTCAGCTACTTCCTTCACACTAAGGTCTTTGGCACGCCCAAATGCCCAATCATTCCTTAACATCTGCTTTGGAGCCATTTTCCACACATGGAACGAGACATTCACTGCACTGTACCACCTCTTCCCAATCTATGGATCCCGTCATTCACACCCCGCAGGTATTGATAGCCCCATCATCCTCGTGCAGGAGCCTGAAGTTACTACCACCTGCAGGCGCTATAGGTATCCTTATGTGTCAATCCTTTGAATCACTACATTGATGCTGCATGTCCGTCACTGCTAACAGCTTCAGCTGCCAGTGGCTTGTAATTGGACTTCTGAAACTCCAGCACACAGTGCTTCCTCTGCATGGTAAAGAGTTCTACTACAGAACTACATTACATGCTGTTTGGGGGCATTTTGCTGAAGTGAGTGTGGCCTGCTCTCTGTGGGGAGATTGGATTTGATGGAGGGTGTGGAGTTCAGCCTCTGAAGAGCAATGCTCCTGCATGTAGTTTCCCGCTGACTGTATTATTATTTATAAGGCTTAGTGTTTTCTGTTTTGTTACAACACATGAGTTCAGCTCAAAAACCAACACAGCTCCTTCTGGTAACTGATGATATACATACCAACCGTCCACTTTATTAAGTACACCTCCTTGTATCTACACTCACTGTCCATGTTATCAGCTCCACTGACCATACAGGAGCACACCCAAAATCTTTCTAGAACATTACAGTTCTACCGGTACAGACTGTAGTCCATCTGTTTCTCTGTACACTGTATTACCCTGTTCTTCAATGGTCAGGACCCCCACAGGACCACCACAGAGCAGGTATTATGAGGGTGGTGGATCATTCTCAGCACTGCAGTGACACTGACGCGGTGGTGGTGTGTTAGTGTGTGTTGTGCTGGTGTGAGTTGATCAGACACAGCAGTGCTGCTTGACACCTCAGTGTCACTGCTGGACTGAGAATCGTCCACCAACCAAAACTATCCAGCTAACCGTGTCCTGTGGGCAGCATCCTGAGGGCAGCGTCCTGTGGGCAGCGTCCTGTGGGCACTGATGAAGGACTAGAGGATGACCAACACTGCACTGTGCAGCAGCAGATGTGCTATCGTCTCTGACTGTCCATCTACAAGGTGGACCAGCAAGGTAGGAGTGTCTAATAGAGTGGACAGTGAGTGGACACAGTGTTTAAGAAAATGTAATGTTACTCTGAATACTGCAGTGAATAATGGCAAGAACTATCTAGAACATTACATCTCCATTAATATATTACCTCAGCTGATGGTGTTAGCTAATGCTAAACACCAAGAACGATCTAGAACATTACATCCTTATTAACACACTAAATAAGATGTTAGCATTAGCTACTGCTAAACATACGAAGCTATCTAGAACTTTATATCTCCGTTAATATGTTACCTCAGCTGTTAGTGCTAGCTAGTGCTAAATGCCAAGTACTACCTAGAACATCACATCTCTGTAAACATATTGCCGCAGCTGTTAGAGTTACCTAGTGCTAAACCCAAGAACTTTCTAGAACATTACATCTCTGTTAATATATTACCTCAGCTGTTAGTGTTGGCTAATGCTAAACGCCAAGATCTATCTAGAGCATTACATCTCCCTAAATATGTTAGCTCAGCTGATGGTGTTAGCTAATGCTAAACACCAAGAATGATCTAGAACATTACATCCTTATTAATACACCAAATAAGATGTTAGCATTAGCTACTGCTAAACATACGAAGCTATCTAGAACTTTATATCTCCGTTAATATGTTACCTCAGCTGTTAGTGCTTGCTAATGCTAAACGGCAAGAATTTTCTAGAACATTACATCTCTGTTAATATATTACCTCAGCTGTTAGCGTTAGCTAGTGCTAAATACCAAGAACTTTCTAGAACATTACATGTCTGTTAATATATTACCTCAGCTGTTAGCGTTAGCTAATGCTAAACGGCAAGAACTTTCTAGAACATTACATCTCTGTTAATATATTACCTCAGATGTTAGTGTTAGCTAATGCTAAACGCCAAGATCTATCTAGAGCACTACATCTCCCTAAATATATTAGCTCAGCTGTTGGTATTAGCTAACTTTCTAGAACATGACATCTCTGTAAATAGATTACCTCAGCTGTTAGCATTAGCTAAGGCTAAATGCCAAGAACTTTCTAAAACATGAAATCTCTGTTAACATATTACCTCACTTGTTAGCATGGGCTAGCACATGAACGGCAAGAACGACTGTAGCTGGACACCAATATAAAAAATAACATCCACTCATGCACTGCTGAAAACATAGCAGGTCCCGAGATTAGCTCTTAGCTTCCACATAACAATGGCAGCTTACAATGTGGGCGGAGCTACTCAGATAAGGGTGGTATTATTCTAATGAGCCCCCACTTGATGTAAGAAGGGGAGCCAAATCTGAACGCCTCGTCGATGCCATGTTTTCTGATCTAGGCAGCAACAAAAAAACTGTCCGGGTGGTCTAATTTCACAGTTCGCAGGTCGGTGTAAACACACGACATGAAAAAGTGAGCTGCTCATGCCCCCTTTAAAGCGATTCATGTTTATTGATCATTTTGATTAATAGATCCAAATCTGTCCAGCGACTTGATCGCTGCAACGCTTCCCGGTTTAGTATTCTCCTGAAGCCGTAGAGCCCTGCATGCTGCCGTTGTTTGGGAACGTTGCCGTGCAGACTGCACAGTCCTGAGCTATAATAGGAGCAGCGCTTGCCCGGCTTTTCAAAATTACTCCTTTTCTCACACCTTTGATGCGCCGCATCGCTGAATAATGCATGCGTCAACCTGGCAACCCTCGTGGCAGCCAACTAATGCCATTATACGGCCTGGCAACCCTTGTTGAGGCAAGCTAATACCATTTATACAAGTTCTCAAGACAGAGGCCAAAAAATGAGAGGCAGTTTTAATTGAATTTTTTAATGAGCCCACGCGACGTGTCTGGCTCAAATAAGATAACGTGCTATAGGAATAACGAAAAAGGCCCGCTCCTAATGAGGAGGAGGTTCAGGGAGGAACCTCATTCAACTTGTCTCATCCAGGAGGACAAATATTTGATGGGCCAAAGAGGACGAGCAGAAAAACTATTAGCAAGACACAGAAACTAGCGAGACAGAGAAATGCAGGCTTTGAAGGCCTCCCTCAGTTCTTCGTGTGGGCTGCGCTGCGGCGGCGAGCTCGCCCGCGGTCCAGAGGTAACTGAAACACAGACCCTGGCAAGTCCGCTAAAGTTGCAAATGAAGAGTGCTGCTGTATGAGCTGGTGCTACATGACTAATGCGGCATGAGCTAGCCTCCAGCTAGCGCTGTGTGTGGGAGGAGAGAGGGAGAGAGGGAGAGAGTGGGAGGGAGAAATGAAGGTAGAGAGAGAGAAAGAAAGAGAGATGGAGGGGAAAGAGAGGGCCACCAAGGCAGAGGAGGAATAATCAACACTAGTCAATCAGGGGAAGAAAAGCCCAAAATGTGATTGAGTGGATCAGACACAGCGGTGTTGCTGGAGTGTTTAAACACTGTGTCCACTCACTGTCCACTCTATTAGACACTCCTACCTTGCTGGTGCACCTTGTAGATGTACAGTTAGAGATGATAGCTCACCTGCAGGGGTGAACTGCCCACAGGGCGCTGCCCACAGGACGCAGCTCACAGGACGCAGCTCACAGGTCACTGCCCCCAAGACGCTGCCCGCAGGACGCAGCCCACAGGATGCTGTCCACAGGACACTGACCACAGGACGCTGCCCACAGGACACTGACCACAGGACGCTGCCCACAGGATGCTGCCCAAAAGGCACTGCCCACAGGAAGCTGCTTGCAGGATGCTGCCTATAGGACGAAGCCCACAGGATGCTGTCCACAGGACACTGCCCACAGGAAGCTGCTTGCAGGACACTGACCACAGGATGCTGCCCAAAGGGCACTGCCCATAGGAAGCTGCTTGCAGGATGCTGCCTATAGGACGAAGCCCACAGGATGCTGTCCACAGGACGCTGTTGGCTAGGTAGCTTTGGTTGGTGGAGGTGTCCAGCAGCACTGCTGTGTCTGATCCACTCACACCAGCACAACACACACTAACACACCACCACCACGTCAGCGTCACTGCAGTGCTGAGAATGATCCACCACCCTCATAATACCTGCTCTGTGGTGGTCCTGTGGGGGTCCTGACCATTGAAGAATAGGGTAATACAGTACACAGAGAAACAGATGGACTACAGTCTGGAACTGTACAACTACAGAGTGTCCTATATGGTCAGTTGAGCTGATAAGGTGGACAGCGAGTGTAGAAAAAAGAAGGTGGTCCTAATGAAGTGGTCAGTGTGGGTATGTATAGGTATGTTTATATTTACATGTGTGACTAATATAAGCTGGCTATAAGGGAATTCCATACACGCAAATACATGTCATATATTTGTAGCACACAGATTTCCATATCAGATTTGTGTAATGAGGTTTTTCATTTGGCATTTTGTCTGAGCTCCGTCTTCTTTTTGCTCTCTCCTGGCATTTGGCTGCTCTTTCAAGGGGGAAATAACATATTTGACTTTTAACAGGGATTGGAATTTAACAGGAATGGAGAAGATCCTTTTACAGTGGAAAAGGCCATTTTCACTGGTCCGGCACGGAACGTCCTGCATTCATTTATATTGGAAGGCTCATAAGTGGCTGTGGTGGGACTGTGGTGCCTAATTTGGAGGGGTGTATTGCATAAAAACAAGAACAGTGACTGGGAAGCACATATGTTTGTACTAGGACACTGTTTGTACTAATCCACTGTTATTAATGAGTGGTCAATCGGGGCTTTGCGATGCTTCAGATGATATGTGATTCTTGGCTCTTATCTTTCTGCCTGATTTTTGTCCGCTATCTCATCCTGCAGTTGTTGCAATACTGACATGATTCCGGAATGTTCAGAACGTTCCACTTTATGTCATGTTGTTACATGTCAATTAGCAACACCCTAATAACCACCTGGGATGCCAAAGTAACTGTTCAGCAACACCCTAGAAATCACATGGGATACCATAGCAACCACTTAGCAACACCTCAGCAGCCACCTAAAATACCATACTAACTGTTCAGCAACAACCTACCAACCACCTAAGATACCACAGCAACCACCTAGCAAGACCTTAGCAACCATCTAGCAACCAGCTGGGATACCACAGCAACCAAGAGCAACACCTTAGCAACCATCTAGCAACCACCAGGGATACCATAGTAACCACTTAGCAACAGTCTAGCAACCATCTGTCCATCTTGTAGATGTACAGTCAGAAATGATAGCTCAGTGCAGTGTTGGTCATCCTCTGGTCCTTCATCAGGGGTCACAGGATGCTGCCCACAGGACGCTGCCCCACAGGACGCTGCCCACAGGACGCTGCCCACAGGACACTGTTGGTTGGGTAGTTCTGATTGGTGGACGATTCTCAGTCCAGTAGTGACACTGAGGTGTCCTGCAGCACTGCTGTGTCTGATCCACTCACACCAGCACAACACACACTAACACACCTATGGGATACCATAGTAACCACCTAGCAACTACCTAGCAACCATCTGGGATATTTTTCACATTAAGAATGAATGAGGTGAAAAGTACTCGCCCATCTATTGTACTTCTGCTCGACCGACAGGCACATCTCAGGGCAGACCCCCGAGCACAAATTCAATGTCTGTCTGACCCGCACTCGTCTGTCTTTTCTTCTCCATCCCTCTTTCCTCCCATTCGTTTTCACCTCCATTCAAACCCTATTGTACTCACTCAGGGAACACCTCCTCTATTTGTCGTTTATTCATCCCTCATTCCTCCCTTAGACTCCTATTCATTTTTAGCAATACATCAGCAACTAGCTAGCAGGACGCTTAAGCAGCACAATCACTCGACACTTTCTTCAGGAAATGCTAATTTCTAGTTTGTTACTAAAATCACTTAAGACAAGTAAAATAACTCTAGAAATAAGTTAAATAATCTCATAATAAGTCGACAACTATCAGTACAATGAGAAATATTAGACATATGGATTAGATTTAAAGTCATTTCACTTCATAAGACACCACTATTTGCAGTGTTTACAGAAATTAATCTTTATTTTAATCGTAATTGCTTCCATAGCACCCAGCTGAAGGTCAGGGGCCAGATAAATGTAAATGGATGGTTATGTAGCATCAGTCATTGACTCCCGTAATGCCTGTCCCCGGATGCCCCTCAGTATCTTCCTGTAATTGACAGACTGATGAAAGCGTCTGGCCTGAAGCCCGTTTGAGTGACACTTCAGTGATGCAGGTGCCTCTAAATCCTCAGGAACATGGTCTTATGAAGCCCGTGGCTCAGGCTGCTCTGTATCGCTCTTTGAAGAGTGACACCTCTGTGCCTAAGCCTCTGGAAACCTTAACACAGCCCGAGTAGGCCGGCTGAACAGAGCCACTCCTCCTGCATGCCGGAGCTTCTCCTACGAGGTCGACATTCAGGAGCTGATACAAAAGGCTGGAAGCAAGACCAGAGTGGGGCCAGACCAGCCCACCCCTGACTCCAAGCCCACCTACATATCCCCCTCTACTGCCAACACACCCACCCAGCCACCCACCCAAACCTATACACCCAATATACACCCACTTATCCACCCACCCGCTCATACACACAATACAAAGACCCACCCATACAAACCCACACACCCACTCATACAAACCCACACACCTACACACAAACACCCACCCACCCACCGACTCACACACAAACCCATAC
>CM067486.1:1467500-1492453 GCA_034552555.1 Semaprochilodus insignis
TCATCTTGGTGCTGACCACGGTGCCTCCACACACGGATTCGTTGGTCGTCTCCACCAAGACTAAAGCGGGACTCGTCACTGAAGATGACCCGCTGCCGTTCTGAGTCACTCCATGACAGTCTGGTACGACACCATTGCAGTCTTTGGTGACGGTGACGTGATGTTAAGGACAGTCGTAGTAACGGTCTGTGTGCATGTAGTCCTGCGTGGTGCAGCCGTCTGCCAATGGTGCTGCACTAACAGGATGACTCATGGAGGACATCACTGCATGCTGAATGTCTGCAATCGTGGCTCTTGGGTCAGTCAGGTACAGTGATAAGGCCCGTCCTTGCTTATGTCACATGCGCGGCCGAGTGTGAACCTTGAATCATCAGCATGTCTCATGATGTCAAACCTACCCACCAAGTTTCATCCCTGTGGGTTGATTTCTTCTGGGTGCAGCTATTTGTGCTACTGTTCTATTGACGATGAGTGTACATGTGCATCTGATCATAATTGAGCCCAAGTTAGAAAGTCAGAGGTGTTTTTCTTCACCCACACCGTTTCTTATTACACTTTTAATTCAGGGACCTGAGCGAGTTATTAATAAAACATAAATTCTTAATAAAACATAATTATATTCATATTTCATTAGCTCTCCCAGGCACCTTTGCTATTAATCAGGCCGCGTATTAAAGGGGAGCTGACCAGGACAGCGGGGCCTTAATAATTCAGCCCATCTCACCTGCCATCGCCAGCTCAGCCCAGCTGAAGCCGCGGACAGCTCTTAGCTCGCTCCAGCCACTAATTAAGCCCCGGCGGCCAATCAGGGTCATGCACTGGATGGGGGATTTGCATAATTAGGATGGGAAGATGGGAAGATGGGAAATATAATAGAGAGTGTCACACCGCGTCCAGCTATCCTATACGTGCTGGGATCAGCTGAGCCGCTGCATATTAATGGCGGAGGGGAAGGAAAGCGATAGGTCCTTTGAGGTCACTTAAGAGAGCAGAAGCTCATTATTTATTGATCAGATGTTGAATAGTTTGAGTAAATAATGAATATTTAAGTGACAGCACCTTCGTTTTGATTTAGGAGCGCTGGACAGACGGAGGAGATGTATTGTTTTCACACACCTGCTTGCTTTAAAGGGGAATTCCGTCTGGATTTCAGGCCAAAAGCTCATCTCCAAACTGTGGTACGATGTTGTCTCAGGCATCAGGCAGCGTACTCATAACCATTTCATGTAGCAGGCTTTCTGTGAGGGAGCTTTAGGAGCTTTAAGATGTCTGCTTCCCATACCCGACTCGGTTAGTATCTCTACTGCAGAGCATTCTGAATGCCTTTTAATTATGCAGAATTTTGGTAGGCTGGTGGAATTACCCTTTCACTGTATGAAGGAGTATGCAGGGTGCTGCTCTCCTGCTTTCCGTGACGGTTGCCATGAAAACAGCCACGTTAATCACACTTAATTCAGCCTAATCAGGAGTAATAGACAAAGTAACTGTTATGAGTCAGGTAATATGATCAGATTATTAAACTTGATTACATTACTGCTGGCTAAACGTGCATGTGTGTGTGTGTGTGTGTGTTTGGCTCTTTGGGCATGAAGAACGCCTTACGGTACACACCTTACAGGATGATGGAAAGCATGGACATGTTGGGGCGTTTGGCTACTCGCCACAGTGAAAAAGCCTTGTTCAGCCAGAGACTGCAGATCAGAGACTAGATACATGGAGCAGCAACAACGTTCTGTCTGTAACAGACAGTGAGGAAACACAAAGATGACCCTCAAGCTTCTGTCTGTCTGTCTGTCTGTCTATCAGTCTGTTTATGACTTGATGACCAATCTGAAGCTGTGTTCCTGACTTATCAGCCAATCGGAGGCTGTGTTCCTGACTTATCAGCCAATCGGAGGCTGTGTTCCTGACTTATCAGCCAATCAATGGCTGTGTTCCTGGCTTATCAGCCAATCGGAGGCTGTGTTCCTGACTTATCAGCCAATCAGTGGCTGTGTTCCTGACTTGACGACCAATCTGAGGCTGTGTTCCTGACTTGTCTATCTTCTGACTGTCTATATGTCTGTCAGTCTGTCTGTCTGTCTGTCTGTCTATCTGACTGTCTATCGGTATGTTTATCTATCTATCTGTCTGTCTGTTTATCTATCTGTCTGTCAGTCTGTCTGTCTACCTGTCTGTCTATCAGTCTGTTTATCTGTCTGTCTGTCTGTCTGTTTGTCTATCTATCTATCTATCTATCTATCTATCTGTCTGTCTGTTTATCTGTTTGTCTATCTGTCTCTTTGTCTGTCTGTCTGTTTATATGTGTTTGTCTATCGGTCTGTTTATCTGTCTGTCTGTCTGTCTGTCTATCTGTCTGTCTATCGGTCTGTCTGTCTGTCTGTCTATCTGTCTATTTGTCTGTCTATCTGTCTGTTTGTCTGTCTGCCTGTCTGTTTGTTTGTTTATCTGCCTGTCTGTCTGTTTGTCTATCTATCTATCTGTCTGTCTGTCTGTCTATCTATCTATCTATCTATCTATCTATCTATCTATCTATCTATATCTGTCTGTCTCTCTCTCTGTCTGTCTGTCTGTCTATTAGTCTGTCTGTCTGTCTGTATGTATGTATGTCTCTCTGTCTCTCTGCCTATTGGTCTGTCTGTTTGTTTCTGTCTGTCGGTCTCTCTCTCTGTCTGTCTGTCAATTGGTCTGTCTGTCTGTATCTGTCTGTCTGTCTGTTCATTGGTCTGTCTGTCTGTCTGTATGTATGTATGTTTCTCTGTCTGTCTGTTTCTGTCTGTCGGTCTCTCTCTCTGTCTGTCTGTTCATTGGTCTGTCTGTCTGTCGGTCTGTTTATTGGTCTGTCGGTCTGTCTGTCTGTCTGTCTCTCTGTCTGTTCATTGGTCTGTCTGTCTGTCTGTATCCGTCTGTCTGTTTCTGTCTGTCGGTCTCTCTCTCTGTCTGTCTGTTCATTGGTCTGTCTGTCTGTCGGTCTGTCTCTTCATTGGTCTGTCTGTCTGTCTGTCCGTCTGTCTAAAGTAAGCCGTTGCTGACGGTCGGGTCTGTACAGCTGTGTTCCAGTGTAAGATGTTAATGGGCTTTAAAAGGTAAGGCTGCCTGAAAGGTGAAACGTCCGTACGATAGGCCCATAAGAGTCACTGTGAGTTCGTCCAGGTTTCGGTGTCACTGTTATTTATTTCCTGACTAAACCACGTCAGACATGACGGTTCCTGCTCCCTGACAGTTCCGCAGAGCAGCGAGGAAGGACATTGCGGCTTATTATCCAGCCTGTGCCCGGAATACCAGCAGCGACTTTCCCTGGGAATAATAAGGTGTCATGCGGCGGCATGTCGTGTCTACTAATGGCCGCGGCGGCGCTGGTGGTGGCTGGCTGATTGGCATGGGTGGCGTGGGGGAGGTTTTTTTGCGAGTCCATCGTAATGAACGAAAATCTGCTTTTCACTGCTTTTCTTAATGGGAAATCGCAGAGCGTGACTAAAAGGCCTCTCTGCGCCGCCATGCAGAACGTTTTTGCCAATTACCCAAAACCAATACTGGTTGTGTCCTTTTTTTCTACTCTTTTTTTCCTCATTTTTATACACTCAGGGAAAAAAAGAAGCAAATCAGACACACTTGCGGCTTCATTGGTAGGGCTGCACAGCACTTATTGAACACCTCCGTCTAATGTCATGCTCATTAAAATGGAGATAGCTTTATGAAGAGAAGACCTTAATCTGTGACACCGAGGAAGAGAAAGAAACCAGAGTCCTCTCAGGCGAATCTGCATGAGTCCCTGCTGTGGTCCATGAGAAGAAAACGATAGGGGACTCATATTTGGGGGCCAGATTAGATCAGGCAGGCTTTCGGGCCCCAGGGAACGGAGAAATGATCACAGTTTGTTCTCCTCTTTAGTTCCTTTTCATTTTCTCTGATTCGTTGTTTGTCCGGAGCTTAGAAAGGGGTCAGTGCCGGGCGCCTGATCCCGGAGCTTCAGCCTGATCTAATGAGACTGTTCTTCAGCTCAGGATGCTGCAGGATCCCTCCAGCAATGTATCATCTTGCTGTCTCTCCATTCAGGGACATTTGGAGGAAGGACTCCTGCGTCCTCTCCACAGGACTTCCTAATGCCTCTTTCTGCTGTTTATGGAGGTCATTTATGGTGATTCTTCCATCAGAATGAAGGATAAGTGTGTTTATCTACAGCCTCTGTGTAATTAACCTTCTTGGGTTGATAATGTCATATGCAACATCAAAGGATATTTTACATAAAGGAATACGTTTCTGGAATCCTGCACGCTACAGACTTCATATTTCCTGGAAGGGTAGCATTGTTCTGTTCCCGTGAGGGCTCTGGTGCCATCTTGTCTCGTTCAGAAGTGTTCCTGACTTGACAACCAATCAGCGACTGTGTTCCTGACTTGTCGACCAATCCAAGGCTGTGTTCCTGACTTGTCTACCAATCCAAGGCAGCGTCCCTGACTTGTCTACTAATCCAAGGCAGCGTTCCTGACTTGTCGTCCAGTCAGAGGGTGTGTTCCTGACTTGTCGACCAATCCAAGGCTGTGTTCCTGACTTGTCTACCAATCCAAGGCAGCGTTCCTGACTTGTCGTCCAGTCAGAGGGTGTGTTCCTGACTTGTCGACCAATCCAAGGCTGTGTTCCTGACTTGTCGACCAATCCAAGGATGTGTTCCTGACTTGTCAACCAATCTGTGGACCTGACTTGCCGACCAATCCGAAGCCGCGTTCCTGACTTGACAACCCTTCAGCGGCTGTGTTCACAACTTGTCGCCAATCTGAGGCTGTGTTCCCAACTTGTCGACCAATCCAAGGCTGTGTTCCTGACATGTCAACCAATCTGAAGCTGTGTTCCTGACTGGACGACCAATCCGAAGCTGTGTTCCTGACTTAACAACCACTCAGAGGCTGTGTTCCTGACGTTCCTGACTTGTTGACCAATCAGAAGCTGTGTTCCTCATTTGTCGACCACTCAGAGGCAGCATTCACGACTTGTTGACCAATCCGAGGCTGTGTTCCTGACTTGTTGACCAACCCAAAGCTGTGTTCCCAACTTGTTGACCAAACCGAGGCAGCGTTCCTGACTTGCCTACCAATCAGAGGGTGTGTTCTTGACTTGTCGACCAATCAGAGGCAGCGTTCCTAACTTGTGTTCCTGATTTGCCAGTCCCAAATGCACAAGCCCACTGTTTCCGTACAGTGACGCAGGTTATCACGATAGCATATTGTTACATTGTCGGCTCTTATTACAGGGCAGTCATTTCTGATGATAGTGGACGGTGCGTGTGCGTCCACAGCTGGTCTCAGCTCACAGCTCTGTCTGATAGATATGCGTGCTCTTCTGGTAAAGCTCTGTGACCGAGTCTGAGACACGCACTGACCGCCTACACGGGCGCCTCGCTCTACGCTTTAATGATCCGGAGCCGTTGGGATCCTTTCAGCTAGCCCCCCCGGGGGACTGCAGCTGCCCACTGAACCCACGCACCTCCAGAACACACTCCCCTTTGATGCACCCCCAAGCCAGACCAACAAAGCGCTGCACTTTCTTGTTTTCCTCATGCAGCTTCCAGTTTAATGCCCGTCTGACTGCAGCTCGTTTGCAAGCGGAAAGTTGAGCCGAGTCGAAGAATAAAAACCCTTTTTAAGCTCCGTGCCACACGCTTTAGGTACCAATGATACAGTACAGATCAGCTAGCTTTCAGAGCTTAATGCAGTCATTTAATTATTTATGGAAGGAGTTTATTACTGACATGACAATTAATATGACAATTTTTCAGTCACTTTTGTAAACTCATTTGTTGATCCCAGCTGTGATTATATTTGGCATGTACTGGACAAGTTTCTGGATGTAGGCCACATCAATGTTCAGACACTCTTACATCAAAGAATTGGTCAGTTGGGCCACATTTGGTGGATGCCTTCCCTGCCACAATTCCGAGGAGAATTCCCTGTAGACTGGGATTTTAGCCACTGCTGGTAGACCTGTATGACCGTACGCTTCCATACACCTGCAGATTCAGCTACTTCCTTCACACTATGGTCTTTGACACGCCCAAATGCAGTCACTCCTTTTAGCCAATCATTAACATCTGTTTTGGAGCCATTTTCCACACATGGAACGAGACATTCCCTGCACTGTAGCACCTCTTCCCAATCTATGGATCCCGGCACTCACACCCCGCAGGTATTTATAGCCCCATCATCCTTGTGCAGCGCCATCTGCAGAAGCCTGAAGGTACTACCACCTTAAACACCCAAGGGGACTCGCTTTCTCAGCGTAAAATAGCAAAGAACTTGGATTTTGTTTATTCCGCAGGACGGTGAAACGCATTCTGCACGTATTACAGCAGCACGGCTCTGTAGTAAAAGAGTCCAGGTGCTAAACCAGACCGGTCACCCAGTGATGCCCTCCATGAGACATCCTGTTCATCCAGGACTACATGCACCCAGACCGTTACGCCGACTGTCCTTAACACCACGTCACCGTCACCAAAGACTGCAATGGTGTCGTGCCAGACTGTCATGGAGTGACCCAGAATGGCAGCGGGTCATCTTCAGTGACGAGTCCCGCTTTTGTCTTGGTGGAGACGACCAACGAATCCGTGTGTGGAGGCACAAGATGAACGGCACCAAGATGAACGGTTTGTTGTCACACGTCACACGTCCAGAAGGCCTGATATCACTCCACCTCCACCCCTACCGCACCATCTGCAGGAACCGTGTGAGGATATTCAAGCTGCATGGGATGGATTATCACAGGACACCATTAGGAACCTCTACAGCTCCATGCCGAGACATCTGGTATGTTGGGTTAGCAAACATGGCAGCCCGATGCCATACTGAGAGACAGACTTCTGTATGTGTAGCTCAATAAATATTGATCATATCAGTCTAAATTTATCATCATTTATTGATCCTGGTGACCTTTATCTTCCTTCCCAACAGCACTGCAACCCCACACCTCCTTCTGGGTGCAGCTGTTCTTATGATGATGAGAGTAATTTGCACATCATTGCTGTCTGTTTTAATTACATTTTGCGCAGCGTCCCAGTGGTTCTGGAAACAGGGTTGTAGTATTGATGACTGTGGTTCCACACCTCTGAACAGTACTGGAACTTGATGTATGTTGGGTGGGATTTAATCTCACTGATGTGGCCACATCTTGAGACGGATCATTTGCAGTGTGGTTTTAGGTGGGGTATTGATCAGCGCTGATGGCCACAAGAAAAAGATGATGCCTGTCACTTTCTGACATGGGATACTACACATGTCTGTATCAGGATTGTGTCCTCAGTCAGAAAATAGAGGACCTGCATTAAAGTGCCGGCCTCATACCTGAATGCACATCTCTTAGATAAGTTGAAGTCGGTGAAATCAATCTTGCTAGTGCCTCTGTCTGAGATCCTGAGATTCAATTTTGCAGAGAAGATGCACCAATAAATTTAGCCTCAACTTTCAGGACCTGCCATAAAACTCCCAGCCGATTTGGATGGAGATTCCGGATTGCTGGATGGAACGGATCTTTGTGGAAATGGCTGCTGCAAATTTAATGCTCCGCAAATCCAACCGTCTGTGTGGTTCCCGCTATGGCTGTGGATTTTATATCGATTTGAAATAATGAACTGGTCATACACTTGAGTATATTTTGTAATTGGATTGAAACTGAGCGCTGGAATTGTTGCTGTAATGTTTAATTCATCCGCCGTCTCATTCCGCTGAAATGATTGATCTAGACCGTGAGCTCCCATCAGACATTTGCACTACAGGCCTTGTGGAATCGCACACATACACCTCTGCAGGATTAAGCACACCCACCATTGTATTAAATATTCTATCACAAGGTCTAAACCTATTTATCCCCCACAATGACTCAGCAATCAACATTTCTGCATAATTCAATCATGAATCATAAATAAAGTCAAACAGAGAACTCTGAAGTGAAATTTCAATACCAGTACCAAGACAAGTCCAGATACAAATACTCTGAATATCAAGACAAGTCCAGGTTCAAATACTCTCAATACCAAGACAAGTCCAGATACAAATACTCTCAATACCAAGACAAGTCCAGGTACAAATACTCTCAATACCAAGACAAGTCAGAGTACGAATACTCTCAATACCAAGACAAGTCAGAGTACGAATACTCTCAATACCAAGACAAGTCCAGGTACAAATACTATCAATACCAAGACAAGTCCAGGTACAAATACTATCAATACCAAGACAAGTCCAGGTACAAATACTCTCAATACCAAGACAAGTCCAGATACAAATACTCTCAATACCAAGACAAGTCAGAGTACGAATACTCTCAATACCAAGACAAGTCCAGGTACAAATACTCTCAATACCAAGACAAAGTCTAAATACTACTGACTCCAAGACAAGTCCAGGTACAAATACTCTCAATACCAAGACAAGTCCAGGTACAAATACTCTCAATACCAAGACAAGTCCAGGTACAAATACTCACAATACCAAGACAAGTCAGAGTACAAATACTCTCAATACCAAGACAGAGTCTAAGTACTATTGACTCCAAGACAGTGTTAAATACAAGTGAAACTACACATACAGTTAAGTTCAATATAACAAAAATAGCTCTTAAGATCAGACAGCCTTACTACATTCTACAGCCTAAAGACAGATAAATACAACTGTATAAATGAATTCTAATATTGTGATGATATTAGTTTTACCATGTTGCCCAGCCTTAAAACAGGAGTCTTCTTATCCACCGAGTTGTTAGACACACAATCCTCACAATTACGGCCTCAGCACCAGCTGATGAAAGCCTATCCACATCAAATGCCAGGCGAAGGGGTTCCTGAAATAATTTGCGATGTTTAAATTCTGAAAACAATAATGAGCCAAACACCTTCAGCTCAGTTCACACCTCAGCCAGGTCATTTAGCACACAAACTAACTGGCCTCATTATGTTCTCCTTATGGCCGATAATGGCCTGAAGTGAATGCAAGGAATGGGTTTAAGGGAAGTGATGGGTGTCTCCTTGTTGGTGTATGTGTGAATAACTGTGCGTGTTCCTCCAAACCTTTCACTTTGCAAGTCTGTTAGTTCTAAGAGCGTTTCCACTCACTCCTTTTAAAGTTGCGAAGAGCGAAGCCGTTTGAAACACCTCTCTTCATTCTTTAATGATGAGTCTAGTTATCTGCAGTCTAAACCGCATTTATAGCGCGCCACCCTGCGTTTACTGCCTCTTATTTATGGGCCGAGACTCAGCAATAACATTTATGGCAACATTTTATTGGGAAATCTGCACAGTTATTGGATATATAATGTGCACAGCACTGTGTTTATGGGGCCCAATGAGAACACATCTGAAAGTCAAACACGTCACATCAGCCGACTTGAGCTGTTACAGCACTTTAGAGATATACTTGGAAGCGTATATACGATCACAGATGTTCCTACATATATAAGAATAGCTGCAGCCAGAAGGAGCTAACTGACAGGAATGAAACTTGGTCGGTGGGTTTGACATCATGAGACATGCCAATGATTCAAGTTTCACACTCGGACGCGCATGTGACGTAAGCAAGGACGGGTCTTATCGCTGTACCTGACTGACCCAGCAGCCACGATTGCAGACACTCAGCGAGCAGTGATGTCCTCCATGAGTCATCCTGTTAGTGCCAGCACCATTGGCAGACGGCTGCACCACGCAGGTCTACATGCACACAGACCGTTACGACGACTGTCCTTAACACCACGTCACCGTCACCAAAGACTGCAATGGTGTCGTGCCAGACTGTCATGGAATGACTCAGAATGGCAGCGGGTCATCTTCAGTGACGAGTCCCGCTTTTGTCTTGGTGGAGACGACCAACGAACCCGTGTGTGGAGGCACCGTGGTCAGCACCAAGATGAACGGTTTGTTGTCACACGTCACACGTCCAGAAGGCCTGGTGTCACTCCACCTCCACCCCTACCACACCATCTGCAGGAACTGTGTGAGGATGTTCAAGCTGCATGGGATGGATTATCACAGGACACCATTAGGACCTCTATGACTCTATGCCGAGACGTCTGGGACACTACTTCTGTATGTGTAGCTCAATAAATATTGATCATATCAGTCTAAATGTATCATCATTTATTGATCCTGGTAACCTTTATCTTCCTTCCCAATAGCACTGCAATCCCACACCTCCTTCTGGGTGCAGCTGTTCTTTTGATGATGAGTGCATACTGGCTTGTGGTAGTTTTAGAGGCATTGCCGTGCTGTGGCCATGCCAGGAGGATTATGGGAGGCGTGTCACTTAAATGACATTATCTGTTTGTTAAAAAGGGAGTGGGCTTAATTATGGGTGTTTTCAGCTGGAGGTGGTGTATATATCTATATGCACAGTCCTTCCAGTAAAAGAGTAAACAGCCAGTATAGCAGCTCAGGAACAATATCCCTGCCACTGCTTTAACAGACACATCCAGACAGTCCTTATATACATCGCTGGCTATTAAAGTGCTATTCTTAAAGGCCGTGCTGCTGTCTGAGGGACAGATAGCCTCACAGCCAGACCATGAAATAGCACCACACTACTTTATGGGACAGGAGGAGTGATAAAATCCACTGTTGAGTGGGACTGAAGGCTTTTTCACCGCTGAATGCTTTCTGGCTGCTCTCAGGGCAGAAATAGCCAGTCACAACGCCCGGGTGGGGCACTTTATGGGCACACTCAGTAAATTAAGAATTCATATACTAATTTATTGGTGCTGCCTAAAATGTAAACCGTAAAAAAATGCAACCCATTAAGAAGTCTGTCAAGTCAGAGTACAAATACTATCAATATCAAGACAAGCCAGCCAGTGCTGTGATCGTTATGACCGGGGGGATTTCAAAGACAATCCAGACAGTCATATAGGCTCCTTTAGGCCGAAGGAGGATGTACTGGCATTAAATAAATGCTAATGCACAAATAATTAATTCATTATTATTATTAATTCAATTAATTCATATTTAGCCTTCAGTGAACAGATCCTCTTAATATCCTCACACTGGCCACTTTATTGGAAACACCTGCCCTATACTTCCACTTACTGGCCACTTTATTGGAAGCTCCTACATTGTACTTTCGCTCATTGGCCACTTTATTGGAAACACCTGCCCTGTACGTCCACATACTGGCCACTTTATTAAAAATACCTATCTTGTGCTTCCACTCAGTGGCCACTTTATTGGAAACACCTACCTTGTACTTCCACTCAGTGGCAACTTCAATAGAAACACCTGCCTTGTACTTCCACTCAGTGGCCACTTTAATAGAAACACCTGCTTTGTACTTCCACTCAGTGGCCACTTTAATAGAAACACCTGCCTTGTACTTCCACTCAGTGGCCACTTTATTGGAAACACCTGCCTTGTACTTCCACTCAGTGGCCACTTTAATAGAAACACCTGCCTTGTACTTCCACTCAGTGGCCACTTTAATAGAAACATCTGCCTTGTACTTCCACTCAGTGGCCACTTTAATAGAAACACCTACCTTGTGCTTCCACATACTGGCCACTTTATTAAAAACACCTATCTTGTGCTTCCACTCAGTGGCCACTTTAATAGAAACACCTGCCTTGTGGTTCCACTCAGTGGCCACTTTAATAGAAACACCTGCCTTGTACTTCCACTCAGTGGCCACTTTAATAGAAACACCTGCCTTGTGCTTCCACTCAGTGGCCACTTTAATAGAAACACCTGCCTTGTGCTTCCACTCGCTGGCCGCTTTATTGGAAACACCTGCCTTGTACTTCCACTCAGTGGCCACTTTAATAGAAACACCTGCCTTGTACTTCCACTCAGTGGCCACTTTAATAGAAACACCTGCCTTGTACTTCCACTCACTGGCCACTTCAATAGAAACACCTGCCTTGTACTTCCACTCAGTGGCCACTTTAATAGAAACACCTGCCTTGTACTTCCACTCAGTGGCCACTTTAATAGAAACGCCTGCCTTGTACTTCCACTCACTGGCCACTTCAATAGAAACACCTGCCTTGTACTTCCACTCACTGGCCACTTTATTGGAAACACCTGCCTTGTACTTCCACTCACTGGCCACTTTATTGGAAACACCTGCCTTGCACTTTTGGCTTTTTCAGCTCTGTGTTCAGAAACTGACCACTGATCGCGTACAGAGGCCAGTTTGATCAAGTGCTTTATGCATTCCTGCCATTCATTTCTGCTCTGAGGCAGAGCGATCTCATCCCCGCGACCTCACACGCCCTCTCGATTGTGCTCTACGTCCGTTTTCTTTCATCAAATGTCATCCTGACCTTTAATTACTGGCTGTTTGTGTCTCTGGAACATATTGTATTGATTTCATATCTCGCTGCTCCATCTAATGTCTTCAGCAGCCCTGTCCTCACATACACCACCTGTCAGAACTTTCAAACTGCGGAAAAACTAATAAAACAAAATAAAAAAACATGAATCTTTTAGATACGCCAGGAATGATGAACGAAGCTGTAGATCATTCTAAAAAGACTGAGACCGCCATAATAACAGTCCTAGAAAACAAATATCCAGAATATAATTCCAGTAAAATTTAATTCACAAATCAAGTTCTAATAAACGTAACATCCAGAATGAAGTTCTACTGAATAAACAGTCTAAAAGTTTCATTACAATGAATTTCTAATAAAATCAGCAATAGTTTAATAAATAAAACAATAAAATAATACAGTTCTTATAACATTTATTTTTAGAACAAACTTCTAATAAAATGAATTAAGAAGTTCTAATCATTTTAATATCCAGAATAAATTTCTATTCTTTTTTTTTCTCATTTTTCTATTCATTTTTTATTTTTTAAAAAACAGTTTACTAAAATTAAGATCTAGAAAGAACTTCTAATGAAATAATATTCAGAACAAAGTTTTGGGAAAATTAATATCATAAAGTCCTAATAAATTTAATTTCCAGAATTAAATTCTAAGACAATTGATAACCAGGACAAAGTTCTAATGATATTTTAATACATTCCAATAAAAGTAATATCCAGAATGAATTTATAATAAACAATTCAGTATAACACAATTAATGCTTCACATTTGAAAAGTGGTGATAAAATCACAAAACAGATGACATATTATATATAGATTTTTTATTTATTTAATAACTTTTGTTGTCTGTTGTTCACCGTTTTCCCAATTTTTATGTTCATTTTGTTTATGTGAAGTAGTTTAAAGTATGTTGTCACCAAAAGTCTTAGAATAGAATATAAAAAAATCTAATAACAGCAAAAACAACTACAAACTACAATAAAAACAACAAAAACAACAACTAAAATAACTAAAACTACTACAGTAAGAGCTAGGTTCTGGTTATAAAGCTGTGGAAGGTTAGAGAACTAGCTGTAGGTGTATACAGTAGGACTCAGGTATGTGTTATTAACCTTGTTTATTGTATGTATATTAATATTCAGTAGGTTCTGTTTTTACATCTCGTTATAAAAGAGTAGCACCGCATGTTACTTAGCCACTGTTACTTAGCAACTGGTGGTCAGTTTAATGGTCCAGTTAAACCATGCTAACAGATATAACAGCTAATAATCACCAGCTGGAAATCACTTCATAAACGGGGCCTTTGGAAAAAATGGAAACATGTAATTCCTAACTTTCCACAGTGCTCCATTATCCCTTCTCCCTTATCCCGGCACAGACAACGAGCGGCCAGTCATCAGCGGTCTAGACTCTGACCCACTTTCACCAGCTCTCAAACTGAATCAGTTATGAGAGAGAGAGAGAGAGAGAGAGAGAGAGAGAGAGAGAGAGAGAGAGAAAGAGAGGGAGACTGCCTCTCCGTTGTTCCGCTGTATAATTAATAGAACGCTAATAGGCAGTTAAAGATGGAGGGAGCGATGACGGAGCCGTTCCACTCGTTCTTCCGAGGTAATGGAGGCTTATTACAGTCAGACGGCTCCGTGATTTAACATCACTCCCTCCTGCTCTGCTCACCGTTCAGCTCTCAGAAATAACCTGGGCTCGTTCATACTGACCCAGTCCAGCTCGCCTGGACACCCCTCCATTACTGGAACCACCCTAATCCTGGTCCTAGTCCCAGACCTAGTTTTAATCCTAATCCAAGTTCTAATTCTAGTCCTACTCCTAGTCCTAATCGCAATCCTAATCTTAGTCCTAATCCTGATCAGTCATCTACTTTCCCTTCTTCTCCACTTCTTTTATCTGTTCACTTCAAAAAGCAACAACACAAGCATAAAGAACAAAAACACACTCTCTCTCTCTCTCTTTCTCTCTCTCTCTTCCTTTCTTTCTTTCTTTTTTCTGTTTTTATTTCTTAGTTCTTTCTTTTTAGGTACTTCAACGTCTTTCTTTCTTTTTCTCACTTTGATATTTTTTCTTTCTCTCTCTCTCTGTTATACCTCTGTGTGCTGTTACGCTGATGTTGTAGTCTCTGTCTATATGGATCTGTCGGTGATAGAGATGAAGGGAGACGTCAGGAGAGGAGCTGAGATGGTTTCTCACTCCGGGTGTCAGATGGTCGGTACGCTCTGTTTGCGTAGTCCTATATTTAGCCCAACATGCTGCCACATTTAGCTCCACCAAATCGAACACTAGCATCGTCGTGGTAACAGATCTCAGCACAGCTCACACCAATGCGAGCGTGGAAGCGGGTGTCACATGACCAGCGCGCAGTCCGGAATAACACCAAGTGCGGCAGCACCAGCAGCAGTGTGAGCTGAAGCCTGCGGTACCGCTCTGCAGACAGCTTGCAGTTCGGCTGCATCAAACCCTCCCTCTGTCTGTATCCGTCAGACACAGACCATAATATTCCTGCCGAAGTTAATATTAGCTAGGCTTACATGAGCCAGCGCGCGCAAATCAATACACCTAATCCTCCATGATGAGGTTTTACACACCATATTTCTGTTGATTGAACACGTTTAGTTAGCAGTGTAGGCTTGCTGTGCAATATTATCTTATACGTCGTGATGAATCCGCCAGCAGTCAGTTCGGATTCAGGCACTGGTATTCCCGCTAATCATATTGTGGTTTGATTAAACTTCCATCCACCTACATTATGATCTTACTGGCGGTATAGTAGCTCTCAGAGTCATTTCAGCACTTTTAGCTGCACACTTGCAGTTATATCCACCATCCACCGTGTCCCCTGTACGCCCATATAAGTCCACTGGCCTACCACGCTCCGCCTACAGATGTGGAGCTGTTGTGAGTCTCAGTGAGGTTTACAATGTTTGTGTTAGCACACAAAAAGCAGCTACTGTCAGAATGAAACCTCATATCTCCACAAAGATAACTTTACACGAGAAGGAAAAAAACATACTTCACTTTTAACGAAAGTCAAAGAAAGCAGATTTCTTTCCAAGTCAGTTTGGGTCATTCATTCTTGTGTCATTACAGGCACTTTCAAATGATGTAAAACATCAAACATTGTGTGTGTTTACTAGCAACACACTGTCAACCACTTCCTAGTAACCACCTGGGATGCCACACGAACCACCTTGCAACACACTAACAACCACCTGCGATATGAAAGCAACCACATGGCAGCACCCCAACAATCAATTACGACATAATTGCAACCAGCTTTCCAAACATTAACAACCACCTGGGATACCAGAGCAACCATGTAGCAAAACCCTACCTACTATCTCAAAGACAATGGCCACCACCTATCAATCACTTGAAATCACATACCATAGGATGTGTGTGGCAACATCATAACAACTGCCTGGTACTTGGTTAAGCTACAGAACTACTGCACCCCTCAGTGTAAACCCGAGCTTAAACCAAGGATGATGATGAAATACATATTTACAATTAAGTATTATTACTTTGCGGCATCCAATAGACTTACGTTTTAAAGCTGTGCTATAACCTGTGTAGTAATGGCCATATATATATATATATATATATATATATATATATATCTATATATCATAAAGCACCAGGCATATGTGTTTTCTATGAGATACTGTTTAATATATGTAAATACTTGTTCATATGTATGGTTGAGATATATGGCCCATATTTAAAAATGGCTAATTTCATACAAGTTGGCATATACTGTATGTCACAAGTTGGATATATAAGAGAAATCCCAATATTATAATATATATGCCATATATTTTAAACCCATATGTTGCCATATATCAGATTTCAGATGGCTCAATGCTTTTTCGCCACCACTCTGTAAAGCCTTACTGGCAGCAGTTTCTACACATTTGCGGGCAGAGCATAAGTAGATCAAACATGAAAGACCTCACATAGCTCCAGTCTTCAGGGCCCACCAACCTGCAAAATGTACTGTTTTGCTGCACTGCAGTTTAACTGATTTGCTCTTCAGCTGAGCAAGGTGTGTTATGGTTCTGCAGCTCTGGGACCGGGAACCGGTGAACAGTGTCATGGAAGGAATGCTGTTTCAGGATCGGCTGTCTGAATTATATTGACTGTATGGAGAACTGATCCCAAATCAGCACCTTTAGTTTTAGGATTGACAAGAGATCTCCAGAGTAAAGGTGCAGATGGTCCACATATGGACCACAAACAGATGCACAATATGACAATATGTGATGTCTTATAATGGAAGGAATATATATATGTATGTCTATTTCACCATATCCAGTGCACCACTCCAGCACTCCAGTGTTGCTCACTGTGTCCACTCACTGTCCACTCTATTAGTCACTCCTACCTTGCTGGTTCACCTCGTAGATGTACAGTCAGAGGCGATAGCTCATCTGCTGCTGCACAGTACAGTGCTGGTCATCCTCTAGTCCTTCATCAGTGGTCACAAGACACTGCCCACAGGACACTGCCCCACAGGACGCTGCTGGCTAGATAGTTTTAGTTGGTGGACGATTCTCAGTCCAGCAGAGACACTGAGCTGTCCAGCAGCACTGCTGTGTCTGATCCACTCACATCAGCACAACACGCACTAACACACCAGCACCACGTCAGTGTCACTGCAGTGCTGAGAATGATCCACCACCCACATAATACCTGCTCTGTGGTGGTCCTGTGGGGGTCCTGACCATTGAAGAACAGGGTAATGCAGTATACAGAGAAACAGATGGACTACAGTCTGGAACTGTACAACTACAGAGTGTCCTATATGGTCAGTGGAACAGTGAGTGTAGATACATGGTAGGTGTACCTAATGAAGTGGCCGGTGAGTGTATATTTCAATATACATGATCAATGAGACGCCTTAGCATTCTAAATTCCTTCAGATCATATAAACATCTATTGACATATGATAATCCAAGACTGTATTTATCCCAGACCGGTCACTGATGGCCCAACTTCCTATTAACTGAGAAGTCCAAGGAGATACACAAATCACAGCGAAGGATCCTCTGTCCTGTTGTTTTGCACACCCTGTTATTGACTCCCCATTCTACTGATTATCTTGGCTCAAACATTATTAATGACATTGAAATGCTCTTAATTACATTTCTCAACACTCAGATGATTCTACTACATGCTCTCCAGAACTCAGGGGAAAATCTGTCAGGCTAGATCCAATCAAAACACCACACCACCCATTAATTAGAGAGAGATTAGGCTCTTCCTCTGTCTTCTTCTCTTGATGCGTATCAGCGTGAGCCGTGGTGTCATTTGCCTGATCGATTGATCACTCCCAGCCTGATCAATTGCCTGTAAGTCATCTTGTAATTACAGTATCAGTCTAAAGTTGGAATGCATGACTTTGAACTTCTCCAGTTCAGACTTTTGAAGGGTACTCGCAATTAATTTGCATGCCGTTTGGGTATGAACATGCACCATGGCCTTGGAGCGTTGTTCTCACCAAATTGGCAACAATCTCAGAACCTTACCCTTCTTTAACAGCTCTTATCTGTCTGGCTTGTTTGTCTGCAGTTCTCCTCTTAGTGCATGATTTGTATTGGAGTTTACAGAACAGCACTGAAAGACATTATTAAAAGCCATGCATTATGTGTTCGGGCCTTTTTGCCTTTGAAGACATGCTGAAGTGTCTGCATCCTTGTTGTGAAAGCATTTTAGACAGTGAACTAAAATCACTCTGAAAATAATAAGCCATCTTGTAATTACAGTAACAGCCAACAGTTTGGATGCATGACTTTGAACTTCTCCAGTTCAGACTCTGAAGGGGATTCAGAATTCCAGAATGCCAACATGCACCTTGGCCTTGGAGCATTGTTCTCACCAAATCCACAGGGATCTCAGAACCTTATCCTTCTTTAAAAGCTCTTCTGCTCGGCTTGTTTGTCTGCAGTTCTCCTTTTAGCACATGATTTGTATTTGAGTTTACAGAACAGCACTGACAGAAGTTATTAAAGGCCGTGCAATAGGTATCTAGGCCTTTTCGTTTTTGAAAAAGTGCTAAAACATCTGCATCCTTGTTTTAAAAGCATTTTTAACTAATATTAACTAATAAACTAATATTAATTCAAACAATCATTGTGTAATTACAGTAATACAAAAAAGTTTGGAATGAACGACTTTGAACTTTCAGTTCGGACTTTGAAGGGTACTCGGAATTCGCATGCATGCCATTTGGGTATGAACATGTGCCATGGCCTGTCTAGCTTTGTACTCACCAAATTCGCAAATATCTCAAAGACTAACCCTGCTCTAAAATCTCTCTTCTGGCTGGCTTGTTTGTCTGCAGTTCACCTTTTAGCACATGATTTGTATTTGAGTTTACAGAGGAGCACTGAAAGAAGTTATCAAATGTTATGCAATAGGTATCTAGGCCTTTTTGCCTTTGATAAAGTGCTAAAATATCAGCATCCTTGTCGTAAAAGCATTTTAGACAGTGAACTAAAATTACTCTAAAAGTAATAAGTCATCTTGTAATTACAGTAACAGTCTGTTTGGCTGCACAACTTTGAACCTGTCCAGTTCAGACTTTGAAGGGTACTTGGAATTCACTTGCATGCCGTTTGGCTGCCAACCTGCACCTTGGCCTTGGAGCATTGTTCTCACCAAATCCACATTGATCTTGAAGACTAAATCTGCTCTAAAAGCTCTTTTCTGCTTGGCTTGTTTGTCTGCAGGTCACCTTTTAGCACATAATGTGTATTGGAGTTTACAGAACAGCACTGAAAGAAGTTATCAAAGGTCATGCAATAGGTATCTAGGCCTTTTTTGCCTTTGATAAAGTGCTAAAACACCTGCATCCTTGTTTGAAAAGCATTTCAACCAATAAACTAATATTAATTCAAATAATCATTGTGTAATGACAGTAATAGCCACAAGTTTGGAATGAATGACTTTGAACTTTCAGTTCAGACTTTGATGGGTATTCGGAATTCACGTGCATGCCGTTTGGGTATGAACATGTGCCTTGGCCTTCTCCATAACGGACTGGTGAAGGGTATTCGGAATTCACTGCCAACATGCACCATGGACTTGGAGTAGTATAACATCTGTAACCTTAAAGACATCTCAAATGATTAAAATCTATTCTAAAGCATTAAAAACAAGTGTATTCATATTTATGACTGATACATTTGCCTTATACTGTTAGTATTCCGGTCTCCATATAACCACTGTCATGGGTCACTTCATGCAGCTCTGTAAACACTTGCTAACCACTCCGAACCTGCTTGGATATCATGTATGATCTGATTAATTGCAATCCCAGCCTGCCTTATTTGCACATCTCTTGGCTTCCTGCGCTGAATGTTTATGAAGGCGCACGCTGGCCCAGGACTGGAATCCACACCTGCATACTAACAAAAGTGAAAAGCTCTGTTATTCCCTACACCAGTGGTTCCAAGTTAGGCTCAGCATGCACACATGCATTTTGGCAGCCACAGCATATGGTTATTCCCAAAGTACCTGCCTATTTATTAAACAGTGTTAATATATAAATGAACAAATATATGAAGGGTGTCTACAACAGCATACATAAACAGGTCATAAAGAATACGTGTGTTACATGATATTAATTTGGACTAAATATGTATTTTTTTCACAGGCTTTCTGTAAAACTTCCAAAATAAAACTTATAATAAAATTTATTTTGGAAAACTTTTATTTAGAGCAGAATGCCTTATTACTGAACCTCAAGGCTTTGACATTTAGGCACATTTCAATTTGTTTTTAATTATTTGTTTTGTTTATGAAATGTTAGTTGCCTTATATGCCCATTTACTATGTGGACAGTAAATTATGGACAGTAAATTATTTATAAATATGAATTTTAATATGGTAGTGGGTCTTGGGAATTTTACATTCATTAATTCCCTGTAGATGCTGGATGCCCACATTAATGTAATTATACTACTTTGCATTGCAATATAAGGAACCATATAACATGCATTTCAGCTTGGTCAACTTCCTGCACTTTTAGGGTAAGGCCAAACAGAGTTTTTAATCCTTGGGATAAAACTACAACATTTAACACTCATCAAAGAGCATTAAATAAATGGGATAACCAATGAACAATTATGCATGTACCTTCTGCAATACCATAAGTGCATAATAACATCACCATAAACTAAAAACGATGCTAGCATTTAACCTGATTTTGAATTAGCATTTTTATAAAAGACATTTTAAAGAAGCTATGGAGTAAAAAGAATGAGTGCAAAACACAAATAGAAAATTGGCTGTCCAAAAACAAGGTTTATCATTATATAAAAAAAAGTAGTTTTACAAAATAATGAGGACTTTTATTTTGAAAAAGTTCTGCCAGGACATTGTAGTCCATATTACTATCATGTAAAACGTGTATACTTTGAGTATGTCAGTTTAAACAGTCATGAATACATCATGAAGTGTTTATATAAGGTATTATAAATCTGCCATATATTTACATGTACCAGCAGTGGCAAAAAATCCCAGTCTACAGGAAATTCTCCTAGGAATTGTGCCAGGGAAGGCATCCACCAAATCTGGCCCAACTGCGCAATTCTTTGATGCAAGAGTGTCTGAACACTGATGCGGCCTACATCCAGAAACTTGCTCAGTTCCAGTCACAGCTGTTATTGGTGCTGGTGGAGGTATTACACGCTATTAGGACCATTTCAGTCACAGGGGACTCATTTTTTTGTCCAGTGAGCTTATTATTAGTAGATTAAAGGTTATTAAAGACAATATCATTTAATGCAAAACCACCATAGTAGAAAATATCACCGCTCTACATAATCAGACAGGTGGACAGAAGGATGAATATAGTGTCCTGCTGCTGCCGCCACCCGGATGGGCATAATTAATTCCATCCCGTGTGTGCCCCCGTTGATGAATGCACTTCAGGCCATTAATGAGACTCTCTGAGAAATCCCGGGAAGAGAGTCAGCTGCTCCGTTTGATTGACAGTTTTGTTTATTGTGGGGAGCAGCTATTGGGTGAATGAAAGGGGCTTTGGTTGCGGCGGCCAATTAAAGGCTGATACTGAGAAGGTCTCCTTGGAGACGTGGCCATTAGCAAGCGATTGGATCCGGCGGCAGGTGCGAGCGGCTGGCCGGCTTTGCTGGAAAATATCTCGTCCCCGGGCTCCTTACCCTCGTACGCGCACAGACGCACAGTGGTCTCTCTGTTTCCAGGCTCTTGATCAGGGTTCTAAACTTCCCTCGTACACTCTCACAGGTGCACGTTTCAGTTTGATCCGATACCCATCCGACGTCTTAAAGGCTTCAAAGCTTTCCGGTGTGTGTGCTTCGTTGGCGCGGATTGAGCAGATGTAAGAAGAAAACTGGCCCTTTGTTCTTTTTTAGGACTTGAAACGTTTTAGATTGCGGACAAGCACACGGTGGTGTCGGAAACTGGACTTTGCAGGAACTCTGACCTTTTCAATTCCTTCTCGTCAGAGGACTTTTGACCACCCGCTGGACAAGCCGTTGTTTCGGCCTTGTCCAATATCATCATCTTTTCCCCAGCTCAGACCGTGTAGGCTACTCGGAATTCGCTCTGAAAATTTTGAATTGGAATGCTTGTGGTGAGGCACAGGTAAGCACAGCAGGGCAGCATTAATATACATACTAACTAAACCACTTAATAAATAGAGATAGACGCATCATCAATACAATAGTTACACAGGTAGTTGCACCCAGAAGGAATCAACCGACAGGAATGAAACTTGGTGGGTAGGTTTGATATTGTGAGACATGCGCATGATACAGGCTTACACTTGGCCGTGCATGTGACGTAAGCAATTGAGGGGCCTTATTGCTGTACCTGACTGACCCAACAGCCACGATTGCAGACATTCAGTGAGCACTGATGCCCTCCATGAGTCATCCTGTTACTGCCAGCACCATTAGTAGACGGCTGCAAGATGCAGGACTACATGCACACAGACCGATACAACGACTGTCCTTAACACCACGTCACCGTCACCAAAGACTGCAAGGGTGTTGTACCAGGCTGTCATGGAGTGACTCAGAATGGCAGCGGGTCATTATCAGTGACGAGTCCCGCTTTTGTCTTGGTGGAGACGACCAACGAATCCGTGTGTGGAGGCACCGTGGTCAGCACCAAGATGAACGGTTTGTTGTCACACGTCACACGTCCAGAAGGCCTGGTGTCACTCCACCTCCACCCCTACCGCACCATCTGCAGGAACTGTGTGAGGATATTCAAGCTGCATGGGATGGATTATCACAGGACACCATTAGGAACCTCTACAACTCCATGCTGAGACGTCTGGCATGTTGGGTTAGCAAACATGGCGGCCCGACACCATACTGAGAGACAGACTTCTGTATGTGTAGCTCAATAAATATTGATCATATCAGTCTAAATGTCTCATCATTTATTGATCCTGGTAACCTTTATCTTCCTTCCCAATAGCACTGCAATCCCACACCTCCTTCTGGGTGCAGCTGTTCTGCTTGTTAAAACACCAATATTTGAATTCTACAGGATAAAGAGTTAGCAGCTTGTGAAAGTGCAGTGTGGCTGCGTTCCTGTGGCAGGTCCGGAATGGTGGGAATGCAGGAGGAAAAGCACGGAGGATGAGGGTTTCATTAAAGCAGCTTATTTAATTATTTCATTATTTAGCCGGGGTTATTTTCTGCCTCAGTGAGCTGGCACAGAGCCAACGGCAGAGAAGAGACCACTTCCACTGAGTCACGTTCTCTACCCATCTGCCCCTGCCGCTCCTGCAGTGGGTACGTGGTCACTGTTATTGGGTACATGTTTGTGTGTTCCTGCATGTTTTGTGTAGGGGATCATATGAACTGGCTAATTTAATCAGCAGCTGATGAGTGGGAGGATCAGTTAAGATTACACCTGTCACCTGTCCCTTGCGGAGGGGGAGGAGAGAAGGAGAGATCGAGAGAAAGAGAGAGGTGACTGATACTAAACACAGAACCACACTGACGAAGTACAGATTCAGTAACCACAGTCTGGCCATACAGACCAGCCGCTATAGGAAATCCAGGCTCCTTACAGAGCAGAGAGCCTGACAGCAGTGTAACAGCAACACTGTTGAGAGAGAGCCGCACTTTCTCCACGAGTGTAACAAATTCACATCACTACGACACATACACTTTACACGGATCCAGAGGATCCACCCCCAGTTTACCCACCTCAGCAATAACGACCAACTATCCATCCAGTGCTCTAGTAAGACGCTTCGTATCAGCCTACAACCCACACCCCACACACACTACACGCACAGAAGAGGACTGTTTGTTAATAACTGCATATGTGTATATCCCTCAAGTGTTCTATAATACTACTTAATCTATTAACACTTTTCACTATCATTATTATTCTTTATGATTGTTATTATTGTTGTTGTTAATCATCTATATTATTGTTATTAATGTTCCTAAAATGCTTAATCCTGTTTCTGATGATGCTTTGGCAATATGGATGATGCTTTCTAAATATGGTCATGCCAATAAAGCATATTAAATTGAAATTGAAACTGAGAGGTAGAAGAGTTGACTGAGACAAAGGCAGAGAGAGACAGAAATACGTAACTACATGTCACAGGCTAAGAGACAGTGGCCCCCTAGTCAGATCCTACTGACCCCCACCCTACTGACACCTCACATTGCCCTACTGACCCCCAACAATACACACAAAATCAGTATATATATATTCTGTACCTTACACAGTCAATGCTAAAAAGCCATGTTGACTGACTAAAGGAGAGAAACAGAGAGAGAAAGAGAGAGAGAGAGAGATGAACAACAGAGAGAACTCAGATAACAAATTTCATAATGCCCAAAAATGGCATTCCATAGGGAATGATTTCCCAGGAGAGAGCCAGACGCGGCTGCCAGAACCCAGCCTGTTTACTGCCATTAGAGGGCCACATCTCAGTCTTCAACCAGCACTGCCAGAACTGACCCAGCACTCAAAACCACCAGTACAGAAACCGGCCGCTATAAGAACGCCCCGTTTGGTGGGACCTGGTGCATTGTGTCACATGTGGGCCAAACGCCAAATAAGCGTTTTTCATGTGGGCCACTTTTGGCTCATATGTAGGTTGGTGGTGCCGAGCATGAACTAACAGTGCCATATCTTTGCCAGACAACAGCAAGCTATCTGGGGGGAGAGAGAGAGAGAGAGAGAGTGATAGAGAGAGAGAGAGAGAGAGAGAGAGAGAGAGAGAGAGAGAAATTAATAACGGAGTGTGTGAGAGAGAGCGTGAAAGAGAGAGAGAGGAATGCATAACTGTGTGAGAGAGAAAGAGGAAGCATAAGAAAGAGAGTGACAGATAGAGAGACAGAGTGATAGAGATAGAGAAAAATGAATAATAGAATGTGTGTGTGTGTGTGTGCGTGTGTGTGTGTGTGTGTGTGTGTGTGTGTGATAGAGAAAAAAAGAAAAATGAAAAACTTAATGAAAGAAAGTGAGAGAGAGTGTGTGAGAAAAAGAGAGAGAGAGAAATGAATAACAGAGAGTGAGAGAAAGTCAATGAGAGAGAAAGAGAGAGAGAGAGAGAGAGGGCAAGTGAGAGAGAGAGAGGGCAAGTGTGAGAGAGAGAGAGAGAGAGAGAGAGAGAGAGGGAG
>CM067486.1:1497436-1510881 GCA_034552555.1 Semaprochilodus insignis
ACACACACACACACACACACACACACACACACACACACACACACACACACACACACACACACAGCATACTGTTCGCACAGATTAAAACGCTCTGAAATAAAACCCCACCAAATCCTGCAGGACCAATATTTGTTTTCGCTTTTCCGTTCTAACCCCCTTTGCAATGCATTTATCCTTCTCTCATCCTTCTCTCTCTCCTGAAAGAGTTTAATCTGCCTCTGCAATTTAGGAACGTTGAAGCAGAATTTGTTGGCAAAGGCAGTTTGTTCCCTAAACTCTCTATAGTGCTGTCGTCTCCTATTGGTTGGGGCTTCAGTGAGTAATCAGAAAGCCTAATTTGCATGATTAGCAAAGCACAAGCACGCCTGCGTCTCCAGCCCCCTCAGACATGCCGGGGCTGGTCTGTAGAACCTAATTACAAGTGTATACTTATCCAGCTCGGCAGAACATACGAATGCTTGCTGGTTCGGTGCCACACAGGAGCAGAGTTTTGGTTGTTGTTGTCTTTTTTTTTCCTGAGAATTCTGAACGATGAGAAGAAGTCAAAAACCGAGACATTCACTCAAAGATTCCTTCCTGTCATTCAAGCTGCTGGAACGTAACCATGAATCCTGAATGCAAGTTACTCGGGAACTATTATGAAACAAACTTTTGTATGTTATGGATAGTGCAATCACCCTGCAGCAAGAAGGCCCTGGGGTCGTTTCCCAGTCGGAGCGTCCAGGATCCTTTCATTTGGCGTTTTAGCAATCCTATCAGCAGTTCTCTCAGAAAGTTTTCCTGGTCTTCCGGACTTTAACTTGTCCTCCACCATTCCTGTTAACTTCCATGTCTTAAATCAGATCTTCAGAGGCGATTTTCCACGCTGTTATTTGTAAGCGGTTAGTTCGGATTTCCGTGTCCATAGATCACCAAACTATCTGCACAGGTCACTGTGGTAATGATGTAGGGTAGGTTAATCATTTCACCCTCCAAACAGTCACTCTGTCAAGTCACGGTTCACAGCTCTTATTGAATCCCAGCACTCCGGATTTGACTGAGAAGGATCTGTAAAAATCCCGTTGAAATCGCATTATAAACCACGTCCAAATGTGGTTTGGATCCAATTAGCAAAAAATCGTATTTTTTTGCTGTTCAGATAAAAATCAGTCTGGATACAATATGGATATGCCAAAAATCAGATTTGGGCTGCCAGTCTGAACATAGCCCTGGGGTGCCCAAACTTTTGCATGGTGCAGCTTTTATTTAATGTTTTATTTTTCTTGAATCTAAAAGTTAAATCAAAGTTTTGTTTTTTTAACTCTAAAAGTTTTTTTTAACTCAAATTTTTTTAAACTCAAAAGCAAAATGTATTTAACTCTAAAAGTTAAACTCTAAAAGTTTAACTCTAAAAGTTTAACTATAAAAGTTAACTATAAAAGTTTAACTATAAAAGTTAACTCTAAAAGTTTAACTCTAAAAGTTAACTATAAAAGTTTAACTATAAAAGTTTAACTATAAAAGTTAACTATAAAAGTTAACTATAAAAGTTTTTTTTAACATATTTTTTATTCTAAAAGTTAACAAAATTTTTAAACTCTAAACGTTAATTCTAAAAGTTTTTTTTAAGTCTAAAATTTTTTTTTAACTCTCTAAAAGTTAGCTCTTAACTCTACACTAATCTTTTGCATGCCACTGCATGTAGGAGCAGACAATTGTCAAAACCCAACTATAAAAAAAACAGATTCTCAGGAAACGAAGCCAGAGCATTCCAGGTCTTCAGAGAAAGCCGAGTCATGCTAATTGATGCTAATTTTTTGTTCATGTTTATTTAACAGGGTCTTCATTTTCATTATGGAGGTGTTGTTATACTCAGGGCTGTTTCTAGCTATGAGTGGTATAAGCAGCTGCTTAGGGCCCCTAAGTCACCAGAGGGCCCGTAAGAACACAGGGATGTTTTATTCCCTTCATTTTATTGGGCAGTAATATTGTTTGGACGGTGAACTCATGGCCATGGCTGCGAACAAGACTCAGGCTTTTGCAGGTGGTCCCCTCTTGGGGCTTGAGCGACATGTAGGAGAAGTTGCCATGGCAATGTCAGATGAGCATCAAGATAATGAAGTGCACGTATTTGTCATGTGCTGAAAGTGGGAAAAGAAAAAGGTTGAAGAACGAGGAAAACGGGCTCAAACCGTAGGTACGACTGCTGCTGTAGTTAGAATGAAGGTTACTGGATAAGTAGCTACACCGCAAACATGATATACGGCAGATAAAGAGATCTTATATCTAGCTGATATATCTTAAATGAAATAGTTTTAAGCTAATTTTAAGATTATTGAACTTATTTCCAGGAGTTTTGCACTTGTTTTCCATGGTTTTAGGAAGCCAATTATTCTCTTTATAGCGGCAAATTATTTGGCTTGTTTCAAGTGAAGTGATTTAGTTTCTTCCTGGTATTTTTTAAACATGTTCAGGAGTCCAAAAATGCTGTTTTAGGTTAAAACACGTTTTCTATTAGAGCTCAAAAAGGATAAACATCAAAAAGGTCAACAAAGAAGATAAAAAGGATTTAAATGATAACATAACTGATCAGGCCTAGGCTAAATACCTTCAAAAATGGCATCTCAAAACTCTCCCAGTAAAGTAAAGTGCTGGTTTGGTGGTACGGTGAAGTGCTCGTATGGTGGTATGGTGAAGTGCTGGTACGGTGGTAAAGTGAAGTGCTGGTTTGGTTGTATGGTGAAGTGCTGGTATGGTGGTAAAGTGAAGTGCTGGTTTGGTTGTATGGTGAAGTGCTGGTATGTTGGTACAGTGAAGTGCTGATATGTTGGTACAGTGAAGTGCCGGTATGGTTTTACGGTGAAGTGCTGGTATGGTGGTACAGAGAAGTGCTGGTATGGTGGTACGGTGAAGTGCTGGTATGTTGGTACAGAGAAGTAAAGTGCTGGTATGGTGGTACGGTGAAGTGCTGGTACGGTGGTACGGTGAAGTGCTGGTACGGTGGTACGGTGAAGTGCTGGTATGGTTTTACGGTGAAGTGCTGGTATGGTGGTACGGTGAAGTGCTGGTATGGTTTTACGGTGAAGTGCTGGTATGGCGGTACGGTGAAGTGCTGGTATGGTGGTACGGTGAAGTGCTGGTACGGTGGTACGGTGAAGTGCTGGTATGGTGGTACGGTGAAGTGCTGGTATGGTGGTACGGTGAAGTGCTGGTATGGTTTTACGGTGAAGTGCTGGTATGGTGGTGCGGTGAAGTGCTGGTATGGTGGTACGGCGAAGTGCTGGTATGGTGGTATAGTGAAGTGCTGGTATGGTGGTATAGTGAAGCTTACGCTAAATAGCTCAAACTGTAGTTTGCCAGTGCAAGGACCTAATTTCCCTTCGCACCTCAAACTTTGTAAAGATTCCCAGGCACATTCCAACCTTTTTTTCAGTCCAGTGACTCTATTAATAAGTTTCTAAGGAGGCAACTGCTGGCAAAAGTTTGTTTCCCATCAGACCAATAAAAACCAGTGCATGGAAGTGTGTACACATTGATCTTCAGTACTACAGACAGCTTGTTCAAAGTCATAATCACTCAAACATGAACTGCTCTGTGACACGTTTGAGAAGAGTGACGCCAGACCAAGCGGAACAGTCGATGGCAAACCCAACCGCTTACATCATTTCAGCACACAACTACTCCAAGAAAGAACTTGAGCTGAAAGAGCCCAAATCAATGATTATCCAAAGACAATAGTGCTATTTCAGGACTGTGCACTCCAGAAACGTGTACTTCTCCATCTTTCCAAAGTCATTTCATTTGAAGCAATGATCCGTGACCTGTCTGCATCTTCACGGCGAGGCACACAAACCAGCAGAAAAGACATTTCAGTAGTGAGAGTTGATAAAACACATACAGTGATCTTAATTTATGCTAAATTCATCTCTAATCTATTACTATTACTACGGGCCTCTGAAGCCTTGGTGCTATCAGCCAGTCTTAAAAAGTCTCAGCTTCCTTAACAGACGACTACTTCGTCTACTTCTTGCTCAGCTACATCTGGTGATGCTCCCAAGAGGGTTAACCTGGAGATGAACTGTGGCCACAGGTTCACTCCTAATCCTGCATTATTAAACTTGGCCTGAGTGTGATATGACCCAACACACCCTTCCGCTCTCAGCTTTTAGCTTCTGAGTTTGAGTGGGATTTTAGCTGTGAGGATCGCACTCTTCCAGACTGAAGTGGATGCTGTCCTTCGTGGAATCCACTCCTAACCGATTCCCACCACCAATGGGGTCAACCTTAGCTTCCCTATCCCACCCATAGTTCCTTCTTCCAAGCTTAATATTCCCTCCATATTCCTTTTTCTTGAAGCTGCTTCCACCTGCCTATGTGGATCTATCTATGCATCTATCTGTCTATCCATCTGTTTGTTTATCCATCCATGCATCTATCTCTCTCTATCCGTCTATACATCCATGCATCTAACAACCCACCCATCCGTCTAATTATCCATCCATCCATTCATCTATCTATGCATCTATCTATCTGTCTCTCCATCTGTATATCCATCCATGCATCTATCTACCAATCCATCCATTTGTTTATCCATCCATCATCTGTCTCTCTATCTGTCTATCCATCCATGCATCTGTCTATCTACCATCTATCAGTCTACCTAATTATCTACCAATCTATCCATCTATTTATTTGTTTATCCATCCATCCATCCTTCTATCTGTTTCTCTCTCTATCTGTCTATCTATCCATGCATCTTTCTACCAATCAAGCCATCTATCTATTTGTTTATCCATCCATCCATCCATCCGTCTCTCCATCTGTCTATCCATCCATTCATCTATCTATCAATCTACCTATTTATCTACCAATCTATCATCTATCTATTTGTTTATCCGTCCATCCATCCATCCATCCATCCATCCATCCATCCATCTCTCTGTCTCTCCATCTGTCTATCCATCCATGCATCTGTCTATCTACCCATCTATCAATCTACCTATTTATCTACCAATCTATCCATCTATTTATGCATCTATCTACCAATCCATCCATATATCTCTTTGTTTATCCATCCATCCCTCCATCTGTCTCTCCATCTATCTATCTATCTATCTATCTATCTATCTATGATTTTAGGTATATGTGTTGTGTTATATATGTACAGTGACCATGTGTTGTTGTTGTTGTTGTTGGCTCTGTGCTCCAGTGCACTGGATGTGAGGTTAAACTGCAGAGTGTCAGCTTTAATTGAGCATTTTCATCTTCAATTTAAAACAACAACATCGATTCCCCACTGAAATATACAGAACAAGGCAACTGACACCGAATCACCATACGGTGTGGTCGGCCCCCCTGAATATGACCACGATTTGCCATATGGACCGCGGTTCGGATCAATTGTGCGTCCGCCTCTGTGCATAGAAAAAACACACGAAGACACAATCTTCTCCGGCACATTCATTTTCTCCTGCTCAGGCATCATGGCTGCACATTTGTCATCTCTAATCTCACCTACAAAAGCATGCATTAAATTATAAAGGATTCATAACACTCCTGTCAATTACTCTGCTTCGCCCCGGTGTCAAGTGCAGAAGCATAGATTAAATTTAATGTAGCTTTCACAAACTAAACGTCAGTTACGGTTGATGAGAAATGCAGCACAGCTCTCTCTCTCTCTCTTTCTCTCTCTCTCTCTCTCTACCCTGGTCCCTTTGGCTATGGCTGCTGTCATAGAAGTAAATAAGCATGGTGCTGCTCGGTTGTTTGCCAAACCGGTCTAAGTACCCAGGGGAATGACAACAAATGCTGCTGGGAGGAAGCGAGCATGGACACAAACGCTCCACTTAAGAGAAAGAAAACGACAGGCGGAGATGTTCCTCTGCCGTTCTAGTGACTAACTAGCTCATGAGTCAGAACCATCACGAGAAGGTACTCGGACGTTTACTACAGCCAATTACAGGACGGCTGAGGCGGCTGCCCACTCTCATTCTCAGTTTCACTACTGGACACCAGGGTTAAAACAGATCACTGAATTCATCCAAAAAAAAGCTTTGCAGTATCTATAGCACCAAAACAGAACTGGGTGTACAGCAACACCTGCAACCAAGCGCTTCCTATTACTGGAGACCCGTTATCGCGGTGCTGTGGAGGAATTCTGGTCAGTTCTTCTCTGCAGAACTGCCTGCTTAAGGTTCTATCACAGCATCTCAATTGGGTACAAGTCAGGGCTCTGACTGGGCCACTGAAGAACCCTCTTTTTGGAGCTGTTTAGAGGTGGGCTTGCTCTTGTGCTTTGGATCACTGACAGAACCCATAACCCACTTGCACTTCATGGACTAATGACCAGAAATTCTCAAGCAGGACTTCCTGGTAGGGAGAAGAATTTGTGGTTCTGTGGAATATGGCAAGCCCCTGTACCAGTAAGGCATCCTGTACCAGTTGGGAATCATCAAGGTGGTTTTTGGGAGATGATGTTCTTGGAGCTTCTCCCTTGCAGCTTTTCCACTGATACCATTTCTTCTGAACCTGTGAATGCTGACCTTTACAGAGGCAAGCAAGGCCTGCAGTTCCTTAGGTTCATTTGTGACTTCCTGAATGAGTCGTTGTTCTGGTCTTGGGTGAATTTTGGCACGTCAGCCTTCCGGTAAGCTTTACTATAACTCTCTCTCTCTCTCTCTCTCTCTCTCTCTCTCTCTCTCTCGGTAATGGCTCTTACTGTGGTTTGCTGCAGTCCCAGAGATTTAGAAATGCTTCTGTAACCCATTCCCAGGCCCATTCCCATATATTTCAATAATCTTTCTCCCCTATTCTGGAACGTCTTTCGGCATAGTTTTGAGGCATAGTGTCCGGCTCGTTGGGGCCTCCTACCTCACATAGCTGGAAATATAAGCTCCCCTGTGACTGAAACGTACCTAATAGCTCCACCTGCACCAATAACAGCTGTGATTGGATTTGGAATCTACTGGACAAGTTTCTGGATGTAGTCCACATCAATGTTCAGACACTCTTACATGAAAGGATTGCGCAGTTGGGCCAGATTTGGTGGATGCCTTCCCTGGCACAATTCCGAGGAGAATTCCCTGTAGACTGGGATTTTAGCCACTGCTGGTAGACCCGTATGACCGTACGCTTCCATACACCTGCAGATTCAGCTACTTCCTTCACACTATGGTCTTTGACATGCCCAAATGCAGTCACTCCGTTTAGCCAATCATTAACATCTGCTTTGGAGCCATTTCCCACACATGGAACAAGACATTCCCTGCACTGTACCACCTCTTCCCAATCTATGGGTCCCGTCACTCGTAGCCCCATCATCCTCGTGCAGCGCCATCTGCAGGAGCCTGGAGTTACTACCACCATAAACACGCAAGGTAGGAACTATTTGTTTGTCTGGTGAGCTTCTATTCAGCAATCAAGACTGGGTGTGTCTGGTTTCATTGATCCCTAACTAAACGGGGAAGTAGTTTTTCACAGTAATTACCAGTTGGGGTTGGAATACTGTTTTCCATAAATTGTGATCTGATTGTGTCAAAAACATATTTTGTGTTTGCTCGCGTTGTCTCCAGATGATCCGAATCTGAAATATGCCAAAATAGAAGAAATCAGGAAGGGGGGGGCAATACTTTTTCACAGCGCTATAGACACCCTTGCAGTAATCTGTAGAGCTAGCATAAAAGCGCTCATTATTTCACGGGAATAATCTCGGAGGCTGCACTGTAAAGCTTTACAGAGGTGTAATTGGCTACTACAGATCACCGTATCCCCTTAAAGGTCCTCGTTCATTAGCGCGTAACTTCCCCAACTTTGTTAACTCGCCTTCTTTGTACTTTCCGCAGACTTAAAGCACACAAAGGCACAGTCGCGCTAATGAGTCTCATCTCATTGGCCATCTCTCCATAAACCCACAATGCTTTGCTCTGGATGTCCCCCCGCAGGCCGTTAATGACTTGCCGAAGCATAGCTATTGCATCTCTTAATGGCACGGCTTGCTGTACTTTGTTCTTTAACGTAACCTCCGGAAATCTCATTAATTCCCTCTTAATTGCTGCGACTCGGGCCGAACCAGCAGCTAGGGGCGACAAAAAAAAGGGGGGGGGGGTGATGGAGAGATAACATCCCGCTAACAAGCGCGCTGTCCCGATGTATCCCAGATAATTAATCATTTACATAGTGCGACCGTCACCTGTGAGGTCAGCGGCGTACGCCCCGCCCGTGCTCGCCTTATTAAAATGCTAATCCGTGAAACGCTAACCTGTTCCAGTCGGCTCCGAATCGCTCTCATTATCGGTGCCTTTTTGCGTCCGAAGGATATTTTGCGCCCCCCGGACCCTGGGGGAGCGAGCCCGGCTGAGATGTGGCGAGAGAAGAGAATGAAGCTGTTATGAAAATGGAGAAAGAGTATTCATTTATTCTGGAGTTTCACCGCTGGCTTTTGGGGGCACCAGGGGCTCATTAGTTGAGTTGGACACGCACACAGATTCTCAGATTGCAGGTGTGAGAGCCGAGCTACCTAAGCTGCTGTCGGAGGAGTGCGGGAAGAGCACAGTGCTGTCAGTCATGGACCAGGGGGCTTGACCGAGTCACAAGAAAGTGAGCAAAAGGCCAAGAAGGTCAGCATTTAATAAGAAGTTCAGAGTCTTTGAGGTGTCTCACCGCTCCAAGAGTTCTCCTGACAATTCTCACGCTCTGTCTTCATCACTGGCTCCAAATTTAGAAAGTGCTAGATCTATCGGAATTCTTAGCCTTGTTGGGGATAAATTAGCGTAACCCTCCCTGTTACTGTTAGCGTGACTTTAGCGGTTACGCTCTTTTGGCTCTACTGTTAAAATGCAGTTACATCACTGTTACATAGTTACATAACAGACCAGAGAAGTGTATGAGAGAGATTGTGCAGCTTGAACTTGTTGCTAGCCAGTTATTAAGGTGTTGCTAAAAATGAATGGGACTCTATGGGAGGAACGAGGGATGAATAAACGACACATGGAGGAGTGGAGGTCAGTGCCAGTGCAGTTTGGTGGCTGTAGGTCAAAGTAGGGTTTGAATGAGGGTAAAAATGAATAGGACTCTATGGGAGGAATGAGGGATGGGGGGAAAGAGGCAAACAGATGAGTGCGGGTCGAGTTTGTGCTCATTGGTATGCCCTGAGATGTATGTGAAACACTTGCTGTTGGTCAAGCATAAGTACAGTAGATGGGTGTGTACATATCCACATCCATTCATTCTGAATGAGAAAAAAATCAGAATTTAATGTTTTTAAATCCGAAAATCTAAGTCGGATCAAGAAGCTGTATAGAAGGCACACCATTCCTGATCAGATCAAACATTTGGAATGGTATCGACATCTCAAAAACTGAGGGACAAGTTAGTATTAAGAAGAAGAACAGAAGTGTTACGCAATGCTTAGCGTTAATAACTAATTATATTCACATTTTAATTACATACAGTACAATTGATTTTTTTTTAACAATATTGTAAATAATATGAACTGATTTGTTTCTGGAATGGTTCTAATGGTTCTAGGATAAAGTTACCACTCTATCTATTTCTTAGGTTCCAGCTAATTCATTGGAAGTGAGGTGTCAAGAAATGAGTGCAAGTCATTCTCTTAAAATAAATTAATACATTTAAACTATGATAAATAAATAAATAAATAAGATTTAAAACGGTACTTTTTTAAATACCTATAGTATACATATAGTATTTCAGTCTACACCATGTAACTTATTACTGAACAAAACAACAAAAAAAAAATAACATGAGAATTGAGTCTGACTGAATTGAGAAGACTGCTGCATGACTATTGACAATTTTGAGACTTATCACCACTTGTTTACTGTGGACATTGATAAATGACAAAAACATTATGAAACCTTATAGAACGATGGAACAAAAGAAGCCATATCGCCCCTACACTTCCTGTAGTGTATTACAGTCTGTCAGAATGACCATGCGGGTCATATCGCCCCCTACACTTCCTGTCTGTCAGAATGACCGTGTGGGTCACATGAACACTATAAAACGTCAGGAATGCCCATACAGGTGACGTCTAAGGTCAGGATTCTGAGTGTGATGAAAACTGACTAGCGAGCGTCAGTGTAGTGTAGTTAGCTCACTGTTTCCACACAGCTCACTGTTCCTCTGTATTTCAGTCGCATATTGTCAACGGTGTAGCTGTCATTATCCTCTGCTGGGCTGTTTTACCGGCCCTGCTTAGCCAGAACGACCTAAGAGCCTGTAATCACAGTGCTGTGGTTCAGTTTATTCCTCAACACTAAAAGCACAGGGGTCCGCAGAAGCTAGTGTCTGATCAACTACACAACTTTACCGTAAATACAGGGTGTGGTTCCGACCTCCCTCACACACTCTTAACTCAAGAGGCTCTTCCACTTTCTGACAGGTACACTTTCTGAGCTAGGCCTTCAGTCAAAACTCAGTAACCCAGCTCTACTATTCTGCTAGCGCCATGTGTGGGATCGTAGTAGTAGGTTAGCATTAAGCTAACAGTGATTTGAGCATTATTTGGCAGTTCTAGATTAAATGTGGCCATCTGAGTGTACTCACACTAGACAATCCACAGCCAAACATGTTTGAGCCATGAAGTCCAGTTAATTTGACTAGTGTGGTGGCTCCGTACCATGCCTGCTTGAAGACATGGGCTTAGAGCATGGTTCTGTTGGACTCCGCATTCAAATACTGTCTCATTAAACAAACATGGCAGCAAATAGATCACTTTGGTCCACAGTACCAGAATGTAACTGCTGCACCATTTAAGTTCACTCCCACTGAACTCAAACCCTTAATCCTGCTGGAGCCTGGGGGGTGCTGGAGCCTATCCCAGCGCTCATTAAGCGGAAGGCCGCAAACACTCTGGACAGGTCGCAAATCCATCACAGAGCAGATACACACTCACACCTAGGAGTCAATTTAGTGTCTTCAGTTCACCTGACCGCATGTCTTTGGACTGTGGAAGGAAACCCACACAGACATCGGGAGAACATGCAGGCTCCACACAGAAAGGATCCCGGATGCCCCAGCCAGGAATCGAACCCAGGTCCTTCTTGCTGTGGCACCCACCTTTTAAGTTGGAACCTGAACACTCAAACAAGAAGTCGTTGAATAGGAAGCCAACGTCTGCCTCATATGAGGTCATAATTAGTGATGCACAGCGCCATGTTTTCTGGAGTTGACTCCGATTGTCCATTCCTACCGTTGGAACCGTTGAAACCGACTCCTCGGCTCCACTCCAATGTTAACAAAGACAGTGCCAGAGTCGATGATGATGATGGGATACAAAAGTTGTTTAGTTGCTTTGAGAAGCGATATGAGGAACATTCAGCTTATTAGCATAATGAGGGGTGAGAGGGCAATTCGGAATACTGAGAAAATCAATACTGTAAGCAGAATTCCTTGACAAGTACGGAGCCCGGCTTGTTTCGAAGCATTTTGACTCCTAGAGTCATTGGCCGAGCATCAGCTCCTACTGCCAGACATGCCTTTGGAATCGACTCCCCATCACTAATCAGAACATCTGTCAGAACAGAAGAGGAGACTCGTTGGTCAAAGCTGGCTGGTATTCCTTGTAAGGCCAATGTCATGGAAAACTACTTCTCAATGTTCTTAGGATAATTCAAGCATTCTGTGGCTTGGAGGAAATAGGGAAGTGAATGTTCCGGGTTTTGGCAGATTAAATGCTGTAGCGGAGTGACACGCAAGGAGTGTCCAAGTAGACGATGCAAGATGGTTAGCTGTTCCATTGTTGCATATGATATGATGGAGGTCTCAGATACGTACCTGTAGAGGTGAACCTGGAACGTTAAGTGGAGAGTGAGTGCAGGCCAGCGGGGGAGTTTGGAGGGGGTACAGTTGTACTTGGGAATGGTGCAAGGCAACCGTATAGGGCATAGTGTGAGTACACCCAATAAGACATGTCATGTGGTAGTGACTCCTGCATAAGTGTGTTCAGGGCTGGAACGTTAAGTGGAGTGTGAGTGCAGGCCAGCGGGAGATTGTGGAGGGGGTACAGTTGTGCTCGGGAATGGTGCAAGGCAACCGGAAAGGAAATAGGGTGAATGCGTCCTACAAGACATGTCATGTGGTAGTGACTCCTGCATAAGTGTGTTCAGGCCTGGAGCGTTAAGTGGATTGTGAGTGCAGGCCAGCAGGGGAGTGTGGAGGGGGTGCAATAGTGCTCGGAATGGTGCAAGGCAACCGGAAAGGGGAATAGTGTGAGTACACCCTAAAAGACATCGTATGTGCTAGTGACTCCTCCGGTAAGGAGTCCTGGCATAAAGCCGCTGCCGCTTCCCATTCCTAAGTACTAAATCAACACCTGGTTAGACTGTGACTCACATTCCCAGTCTGTGAGGTATCTAGAACTTCCGGGAGGACCAAAGTCACATCTAAACGTGATTCATTGAGTCTTCTGTCTCTTCCTAATTATACCAGTGGTTAATCTGAGCTCTTGTAGTCCCATCCAACAGGAGAGCTCCTGGGAGAAATCCTGACTGGATAACTTTCCACTGGACATCCCATCCGCTGAGGTATGTAGAAATTCGGAGCAGTTGCAGGAAATCCCTCTTTAACTCAGCAGCCTGGTTGCCCACTGAGCCGGTGATGCGTACTGTTCCTCCGGCTGACCGGCTGAGTGCTCTGGACGCTGAGTGGACGGTGCAGGGTGGCCGTGGCTCTGCGGCAGCGTGCTGGGCGCTGTGCTGTGTGCTCGCTGAAGGGCAACAGAATCAGCTTCCTTCTGCTAACTAAGCATCGCACGTCCACTTCCCCACTCTGTTCCGCTTCCCTTCCTTGTTCCATCTTTCCCTCGCTCTCTCCTTCTCTTTCTCCTTTTATTCCCATTCTTCTTTCCCATGTAACTCCTTCTCTCCTGCTCTCCCTCTACCTTTCTCTTTCACTCTCTCTATCATTCACCAACACCCTCAGTGTCCCTCTCTTCCTGCCTTCCGTCTCGCTCTTCCCCCTCTTTCTTTTCTCTCACTGTCCCTCTACCTCTCTCTAATCACTCTCTACCTCGTTCTCTCACTTTTCTTCTGTCTCTTTCACTTTTTCTGATTCCCTCTGTCCTTTTGTCTCTGCCCTCAGTCTTTCGATTCCTCTCTCCTTCTGTTTCCCTTTCTTTCTTTTTCTCTCTCTTTCCCTCTCTTGCTCTCTCTCTTTCTCCTTCTTTCTCTCTCTTTGTCTTTCTTTCTTTTTTCATTCATTCATTCTTCCTCTCTCTCTCTCACTCTCTTATTTCTTTCTGTCTTTCTCCTTCTTTCTTTGTTTGTTTCTTTCTTTCTTTCTTTATCTCCTTTCACTTTCTTTCTTTTTCTCTCTCTCTTTCCCTCTCTCTCTTTCTTGCTCTCTCTGTCTTTCTCTTTCTTTCTCCTTTCTTTTTCTCTCTCTTTCTCCTTTCTTTTTTCGCTCTCTTTCTCTTCCTCTTTCTTTCTTTCTTTCTTTCTTTCTCT
>CM067486.1:1555630-1574161 GCA_034552555.1 Semaprochilodus insignis
ATCTATCTATCTATCTATCTATCTATCCACGCCTATCTGTCTGTCTATCTATCCATGCCTATCTGTCTGCCTGTCTATATATCCATCCATCCATCTATCTATCTGTCCACGCCTATCTGTCTGTCTGCCTATCTATCTATCTATCTATGCCTATCTATGTCTGTCTGTCGATCGATCAGTCTGTCTATCTATCTATATATAAATCTCTCTCTTTCTCTCTGTCTGTCTATCTAACCATCTATCTGTCTGTCTGTTTCTCCGTCTATCGCTCTCTCTCTAAAGCTAGGCACTTACGTTGTCTTCCGAGGCATGCAGTTTTCGTTACAGTGTGGTAGAAGACACTAGATCAGCTGGTTTGAAGCACTTTTTCCTCCATATGATGAGAGGAGGAGAGAGAGAGAGAGAGAGAGAGAGAGATGGATGGATCTCTCCTCAGCTCTGCACTAATGTGATTTGAGGCTCTCCAGCTGCAGTGAAGCTCAACAGAGCCAGAAAACTTCAGCAGAATGTCTCAGCGTCTGCATTCAGCAGCATTAGTGCAGATTTTTAACAGGCTACAGAGCGTTATGAGCGAGCGAGGCCGTTACCCTGAAAACAGCACTTCAGTCTGGATGTCAATATCTAATTAAAAGCGAGATAAAGCAGCGAAGGCTTAGCAAGCACGCTAATGGCAGCACAATGATAGCGGAGCTTGGTGCTCCCACGGGTCCTGCGTGTTGAGCTACTCTGCAGGGTTTTGGGGTCGTACATTGTGATATTCTGTAGATGCTTCCTTACTGCTGTGTTAGCTTAGCTTTCACAGCTGCATTCCAGTTCTGAAGAATGGTTAAAGTACTTGGATGTGTTCTTGCTCCACCCGGAATATCAAGGATGCAAGGGTCGAACTGAAAGATGCAGCATTCACTGCGGCCGAAGATACTGCACCACAGCAGTATGTACACTGCAGAAAATGAGATCTCAGCGAGTAAAATGATCTAATATCTAGCTGATATATCTTAAAAGTCGGATGGTTTTAAACTAATTTTAAGATTAAAATATTACAAGACTGTCAGGGACCTTATTATACTTTCCCAGCTTTTTTCCTCTTTCTTTTGGTGTGTTATGGTGCTTTCTGTGCATGTAAACATTCTGCAAAGTTCTAAAACCCAAAGTAATTGCCAGAGGGAGAAACGCCTTCTTGGAATTCCAGCTGTTTCTCTGTTACAGGGTGACATCATCATGTAACACAGTCCTTATTGCTCGCCTACCAGCAACAGGTGGGTAACAGGCCATTGTGTTGGTTCTTCTCCTTCCTTTAGTGAATTATGAAGCTTTTTGTGCATGTAAACGTTCTGCAAAGTCCTAAGGCCCAAAGTACATGCCAGAAGGAAAAACTCTCTCCCACAGAAACCACTTTTTCTTCTCCTAAACTTCTATTAAAATTAGCTTAAAACTCTCTCAAAATGAGAAATATAAGACATATCAACTAGATATAAGATCATTTTACATGACAGTGTATCATTTCCTACCGTGTATATGCATAAAAGTCCTCTTTTTAAGTAAACGCTGCACAAAAAATCTACTTTAGAAATAAAACGAGACAAGAAACTACAACTCATTTGGTACAAATAATACCTGATATGAAAGTTGCGGTCAGGACGAGGGTCCAGATTACCAGTACAGGTTATTTCATCTTTCCCTGGATCAGCACATCAGCGCAGCACGACTGCAGCACCTTTTACCTCTCCATTTCTCCTGTTTTCACTCCTATCGCCCCATAAAGTTCCATGCGTTTATTGGAATTCCAGGCTTTTAGCAGAGGTTTAGCCTGCTGCTGGCTCTAGCAGTTAGCTAACTACTACTTTGGCTTTATTCTAGTATCAGCTACTAAATGGGATCTTAACGCTGGTGAAATCAGCTGGAGTGGCTACTGACCAGCACTCAAATCCCTGTATGTGCTTGCAAGGTACTTAGCAACAAGCCTGTTCTTTGTGTGCTCGGTATTAAGAAACACCCCAGCACACCAAACAAAGTAGCTAATTAACTGATGAGCTGATTCATGTGCCCTCAAGGGGGGAAATCACCCGCAGGAACGTGGCTTCTATCGGAGCGGAGTTTCCCATGCCTGTCCCAGAGGCTCCATGCAGTGATGCAAGCAACCATGTGGCAACAGGTGGACCAATCTTCTCAGAGGGTGAAGAGGGAAAGGGCGGGAGGGTCTGAACAAACATTGCAACAATGGCAACTCTCGCTCACGGTCTTTAGTCAACCGCTCAAGCAGAATAAGCAAGTTCAGTACATTTTCAGGACCTAGTAATTGGTTAGCATTTTTGATTGTAAGGCACAGTAAGCTATCGGTCTGTTTTGCTCTCGATCAAATTTAATTAGCTGTTTGTAACTGAGGGGGGAAATTGAGAGTAGGGTAAAGAGACCTTTTATGATGGGTGTCCACATTTTTTTTGTTCATTTAGGTCCAAAAATTTCTACACCACGTAAAAAATTGACCTTTCCTTGACATGAATGACGTGAATGTTTTATGACAAATGGACCAATAGAAATCGTCCACATGTTTTCTGCATCCTCTATCTCTCTATTTAGAGGATCCTGGTTCTGTGGCCCCCCTTTTGGCCGTTGTTCCATCAGAATGGATATTTTTAATCAATATTTTCCTGCACAACCTGCTATCAGATTAACTAGGACACTGTTAGCTGCAAGCGAGCAACGAGCTGTGGACATCTCGAGTTGTTCGCTCACCTCTGGAGATGAAATCCAGTCGTTTCTGGTTTTGTAAAACAGACACGCGTACATGAAAATGATATTCCATCAAACTAAAAAATTGAGGCCCCTCCAAAAACCTGCGGAAAGTGCTTTTATAGCTAATGTAAAAAGAGCAATGGTTAAAAAATATTTTTTAATGAACTAAATTTACCAACAGAATCTGAAGAAATAGCAGTTGTGCCGGTGTGTCAAAGACCTCTACGCATCGTGCTGCAGAGATATCTACTGGAGTTAGCATGCTAACCAGCTATCCCCAGCCTGTAATACCACTTTGTACCTGAAGAGGCGATAGTGAATCACTGCAGTGCAGTAGGAGTGGAATCAGTCCAACATGAGAGGATGAAGCAGTCCGCTGCTGCCCCGACAGTGTATTCTAACCTCTTGTCAATCACATGGAAGGTGCAGAGATATCTACTGACGTTAGCATGCTAACCAGCCATCCCCAGCCTGTCCTGTCTTGTAATACCACTTTGTACCTGAAGAGGTGATAGTGAGTCACTGTGGGAGTGGAATCAGTCCAACATGAGAGGATGAAGAAGTAGCTCTGCTTCCCTGACGGCGTATTCTGACCTCTTATGAGTCATGTTGAAGGTGCTGCTCCCGGTTAGATCATGTAAGGGCAGGTAGCCAACGAAAGGAGCAGCAAACACAATGATGGCTGAGGCTCTCGGAGAGTGACCGCCTCTTCCGCCTGGTCTGGGCAAGAAACCACGTTCAGCAGGAAGCAAAAGAAGAAGTGATGTAAATAGAAGCAGAGGAAGAGTTAACACTGGTGCTGCTTTCCACCACTGGAGGCGCTCTTGGAGAGGAACGGGAGGAAGTCTGGTGCAGCGTAGACTTGCAGTAGACTGGTATGGGGTGCATGATGTGAAGGAGGGACAGGGCATTTCCTAGTTTCTTATGATAGCAGTGAACACCACCAACGTTCTGGTGATATGCTGCCCCCTGTGGTTTGGAGTATGAATTTGACAGGTTGGGTCATCTTAGACAATGCTAGCTTGCTAGCTTAACGTTGAAAAGGGGATACAAGGTTTGCTGCTTACAGTAGTTGCTGACCCTGCGGGATCTCTTACAGGATGGAGACCATTTTTCCATGTTTAAAAAAGAACAGGAAGTGCTGCCCAAAGTCCTGCCTAAAGTTGGGAAAGTCCGAAGCATGGCCAACACAAGAGGCCTTTGTAAGGTCCCCTCTGTGCTGGCCAGCCAAAGGAGGAGGAGAAGAAAGACCCTGTACAAAAACCGAATTCCTCATTTTTCCTCTCCACAGCCGAACCTCTGGATGGCTTTGGGCTGCAGCTGCTGCCCTGGGGTCACGGGCCCAGTTTAATTACATTAAGAGATGGCTAAATTAGGCTGCGGAAAAAAGGAGCAGGATTAAGGGATTAGCGAACGTCTGTGCAGCACCGATCAAATTCAGCACTCCAGCCTGGAAACCTACACGCGCTGGTCTTTCCAGAGGCTGGACAGAGGACTCTGGGAGTATCCCTGCTGATGAGTGTGTAGAATTTCTATAGAAAAGCACCGACCAATAAAATAGGAAGCTCTGGGGCAGGCGCACATGAGCCTGAGGTCAACGTGCCCAATGCCGAGAAATCGGATTCCTCAGCGCGGGTATACGGGTTACTGTGGTTGCGTTTGGATTTCTCAGGCAGTGCATGTGAGAAAACAGAACGTGGTACCGGAACGCAGCGTTTAACACAGCAACTGTGAGATGGAGACACAACACCTTTGTGAGCGGCGCTGAAACTGACAACATGCTTGATGAAATGAAGGATCTAAATATCTTCTTGATGATGCAAGCTCACAGGATCAAAAAATAGCCCCCTTGCACGTTCAAGGTAGTAGGAACTTCAGGCTCCTGCAGATGGCGCTGCTACACGAGGATGATGGGGCTATAAATACCTGCGGGGTGTGAGTGACGGGATCCATAGATTGGGAAGAGGTGCTACAGTGCAGGGAATGTCTCGTTCCATGTGTGGAAAATGGCTCCAAAGCAGATGTTAATGATTGGCTAAAAGGAGTGACTGCATTTGGGCGTGCCAAAGACCATAGTGTGAAGGAAGTAGCTGAATCTGCAGGTGTATGGAAGCGTACGGTCATACGGGTCTACCAGCAGTGGCTAAAATCCCAGTCTACAGGGAATTCTCCTCGGAATTGGCCCAGGGAAGGCATCCACCAAATCTGGCCCACCAAAGAGTGTCTGAACACTGATGTGGCCTACATCCAGAAACTTGTCCAGTACATGCCAAATCCTGTCACAGCTGTTATCGGTGCTGGTGGAAGTATTACAGGCTAGTAGATACGTTTCAGTCACAGGGGACTGTACGGTGAGAACCAAGAAGAAGAACTGCTCAAATGATTACCCAATCACTAATAAAACCAGAAGGATGAAAGAGTAGAGCATGCAATTCAGTGATGTTAATAAGTGTCAGTGTTGCGTAACTCCTTCATGCTCAGGCCAGTCCAGTGCTCCCCCCTGCTCTGGGATCCCAGCACATTTATTAATTGTGAAAGAGAATCTTTCAGTGCTGTAAAAGCACCGGGGGCGCAGCTGCGTAATGCGGACAAGCTTATTGTGGCGTCGTTACAGTGAAGGGTCTTCATAGGCTTTTCCCTGCATGGCTGGGAAGTAATTAGGCAGCATTTTGGTCCAATTTACAGCACTTTTATGCAGAGATCAGGAATAAACAGAGCAGCGCTGCGGATTACAAGCTTGCGGCGCGGGGTGCAGGGAGGGGGGAAGTGGGGGCGGTCGATAGCAGGTCCCTTACTGGTGATTACCGAGAGAGAAAGAGAGGGAGACAAACAGTGAGATAAAGGGAGAGAACAACATAGCGAGACAGACAGAGAGATAAGGATGACTGAGAGAGCAGAACAAGAAGGAGATAAAGTCAGGACGAATGAGAAAAGAGCGAAAAAGAGAAGGAGAGGGAGAGGAGACGGGATAAGGAGAGGGATTAGCCCTGCTCGATAATGAAGAGTAAGACGAGAGCTGTGTGACCAGGTCAGGACTGTGTCGGGTTTCAGTGAGTTTCGAGCACCTCCGAAGTGCGCTCCGGGATTTAATTCCAATAAAGCAGCCACCCTGAACCTTCCTTTACTGTGCAGTCGAAGGAGCAAACCAGAATTCCCTACAGCATGTGTCCGAACGTTTGCAGACACTTAAAGATCCTGCCTATATGACCTTGTTGGACATTCCTTCCCAAATCCACAGGCATTAAAATGTAGTCGGCATTTTTTAGGGAAGGCTTTTTTGTAGTGTACCCATTTGTGAGCTCAGGCACTGATGTTGGATGAGACGGTCTGGCTCACAGTCCATGCTCCAGTTTATCCCGAAAAGGGATCAATGGGGTCAGTTCCGACCCCATTGTCAACTCAAGCCATGTCTTTACGGAGCCTGCTTTGTGCAGTGCTCAAGCTGGAACAGGAACGGGTTCTTCCCCAAGCTGCTGCAACAAAGTTGGAAGCATATGAAATGTCTTTGTGTGCTGCATTAGCATCACCCTTCACTGGAACCAGGAGCCCAAACCCTAAAAGCACCCCCATACCATTAATGTATACCTGTGTATGAAGATTGCATATACCTGTCTATAGAGATTGCATATACCTGTGTATGGAGATTGCACACACCTGTCTATGAAGACTGCATATACCTGTCTATGGAGATTGCATATACCTGTGTATGGAGATTGCATATACCTGTGTATGGAGATTGCATATACCTGTCTATGGAGATTGCATATACCTGTGTATGGAGATTGCATATACCTGTGTATGGAGATTGCATATACCTGTCTATGGAGATTGCATATACCTGTGTATGGAGATTGCATATACCTGTGTATGGAGACTGCATATACCTGTCTATGGAGATTGCATATACCTGTGTATGGAGATTGCATATACCTGTGTATGGAGATTGCATATACCTGTGTATGGAGATTGCATATACCTGTCTATGGAGATTGCATATACCTGTGTATGGAGATTACATATACCTGTGAATGGAGCTTGCATATACCTGTGTATGAAGATTGCACACACCTGTCTATGAAGACTGCATATACCTGTCTATGGAGATTACATATACATGTGTATGGAGATTGCTTATACCTGTCTATGGAAATTACATATACCTGTCTATAGAGATTGCATATACCTGGGTATAAAGATTACATATACCTGTGTATGGAGATTGCTTATACCTGTCTATGGAGATTACATATACCTGTCTATAGAGATTGCATATACCTGTGTACGGAGATTGCATATACCAGTCTATGGAGATTGCATATACCTGTGTATGGAGATTACATATACCTGTCTATAGAGAATGCATATACCTGTGTACGGAGATTGCATATACCTGTGTATGGAGATTGCATATACCTGTCTATGAGACTGCATATACCTGTCTATGGAGATTACATATACCTGTGTATGGAGATTGCATATACCTGTGTATGGAGATTGCATATACCTGTCTATGAGACTGCATATACCTGTCTATGGAGATTACATATACCTGTGTATGGAGATTGCATATACCTGTGTATGGAGATTGCATATACCTGTCTATGGAGATTGCATATACCTATCTATGGAGATTGCATATACCTGTGTATGAAGATTGCATATACCTGTCTATGGAGATTGCATATACCTGTGTATGGAGATTACATATACCTGTGTACGGAGATTGCATATACCTGTCTATAGAGTTTGCATATACCTGTCTATGGAGATTGCATATACCTGTGTATGAAGATTGCATATACCAGTCTATGGAGATTGCATATACCTGTGTATGGAGATTACATATACCTGTGTATGAAGATTGCATATACCAGTCTATGAAGATTGCATATACCTGTGTATGGAGATTACATATACCTGTCTATGGAGATTGCATTTTCCTGACCGCAATAATGAGGAAGGCGTCCATATAATTTTGGCCATATAGTGTCCATACAGGAACATATCGATGCACTGCCCGGTCCTACTCTTTAATGTAAACGATGCAGTATAAATCTCTGGTTGGTGTTGAAGCGTCAGGAAGGGTTTTCCAGCCTCTTGGAGCTCTGAGAGGAAGCGTGCACGTGGGTATACATCTGTCTAAGTCTTCGCTCTGGATCACTGAGCCAAACTGACAGAGCTGGTTAGTCTGAGGGGGCTACTCCAGGTCACACTCTGAAGTGTTTGAATTGCGCAGAAGAAGGACGGTCGTTTTCTGCCATTCCCAGAAATAGCTAAATAACTGGAGCTTGGAGAGAGAGACTGCACATACATCGCTCTAAATTTCAGCCGGTTGCGGATCGGATGCCGGAGCGCTCGCCGCAGAGGCGTTCCCATGGTGATGAGGAGAGGATTCCCTTGTTGTGTGGAAAAGTATTATTTCAGATACGAACCGTAGCTCTGCTTACCGTTACTGCAGCACTGAGGCATGGGGACGAACAGTCAGTACAGTGGGTCCGCATAGGATTGGGAATGCACTCGTCTTCGGATTGAGGAATAAAGACCAATTAAAACACTCTCCTCACCTGAACTCTTGGGAAGATTTTCAGATACGCTGCGGTACACTGGGGCCAGTCACGGGCCAGTCACTGGCTTGATCCCCTGAACTGATAGGACATCTGAAAGGCCCTTGAGCAAGGCACCTAACCCCCGACTGCTCCCATTAGTGCTTGTGGATAGGACTGCCCCCCACTCAGGGCAAGTGTGCTTACTGCCCCCTAGTGTGTGTATGTGCATGTGTATCACTACACAGATGGGTTAAATACGTGTGCAAGCACAAATGGTTCTCAATTCTACTTCTGGAAAACTTTTCAACATAGATGAGATATCCCAACACCCAACCCGGACCCCCCAGGATTTAGCACCTTGGTTGTACCCATGTTTTGCGACCCTGTCACTGAGATGTAAATCTCTCAGCTTGGATAATAAATGAATTACAACCAGAAAATTCCCATTATTATTCCGTGCCTGAATTTCTGGATCTATGATAGGACTTGGAATAGGGCTGCCCTCTAGAAGCTGACGAGTCGAATCGTCAGTCGGAGACCCTTTGAGTCGATTGAGAACCTTCAAGTCGACTGACAACAGTGATGAGTTTTTTATTTATTTATTTATTTTTTTGTCGTAAAACAGACAAAAGCTTACAAAACGCACAAGAACTTTAAGAATGTAAAAAGACATTTTAGTAATTATTAAAAGGGGAATAATAAATATATATTTAAGTTCTAACTGGGCTATGGCGCATGCTTGCTAAAAAATTAAATCCACGTGACAACGTGCGCTGGCGGTTCACCGGTGAAGGGAGCTAAAGCTGTGAAGCTGAGAAACACGGGTGGAACGATGTCTCAGAGAAAGTCTGGAGGAGCTTTTGAAGAAGAGAATCAGAACAAATTAAACCTAATTCTGCTCGTCATTTAGTCAGACATCGAACACTGCTTCAAACCAGTTAGCTGACTTTCGTTTTAGACATAATGGCTGTTTGCGGTGAAGGAAAAACGGACCGAAGACGTTTGTTTTATTATAATTCCATTATTTTAGAACCTAAATTACAGATATTTTTATTTATTCGTTTACAGCTAAGATTATTTTTATTTAAAGATAAGTACAGTCACTTAATATGCCTGCCGATAAACGAGGAATAATTATTTCAGCGCAGGTGATATAATAATTAAACGGTTCAGGTCTACCATTCTTCTTTTCATCTAAAAATAATTTAAATATTGACTAATTTGGTTTTATTTAGGAGTTCATTATTTATGAGAGATGAAAGACGAAGGGTCATCCTACTGAAGAAGCTGTTAAAGGTGAAATTATAAAGACAGGCTAGAAGTGCTAATTGTTAGCATAAATACGTGCTCGCTGCCCGACGCTATATTCTGTAATTAAATCAGGCTCCAGATCGTTCATCATATGCCACGTCTCTTTTAGTTCAGTAATATGATCCTGTGACTCTGCTGACTTTCTAAATGAGGACATCAGATCTGAACCGTATGCAAATTGATTTACTGATTACTAGATAATGTATATGGAGAAAAACATGAACCAATAGTCGAATCGTCGGCCAGGACGGGCGAATCCGATTCAACTGACAAAGTTCTGAGTCGGGTACAGGGCTAGCTTGGAATAATATCCCTGTCCTACACTATTCCAGACACAGTTCACCACAGAGTTTTGCTTTGATAGCCAGGATGCAGCAACAACGTACACAGTGTACACACCACGTCAATCTACACAGTGCAGATATTCCTATTCACAGCCTGCTGCATGCTAGAGAGCAAACCGGGTAAGGCAGGGGGGCCCATGCAAGACATCTGCAGGGGTCCCTCCCAGTAATTACGCCTCTGTATATGTATGCATGGGTTTGTGCATTTCAGAGGGTCTCCGCATTCAGACGCAGTGGTCCGAGGCTGCGGACGATCCAGCAGCTGAATGGTATTTGTATACCTAGCCTGTCCAATCTCAGCCAGAAAGATGCTGCTGTTTTCGCATCATATCAGCCGGGTCTGCGCACAGGCCGAGTTCCGAAAATCAGCCGAGTGCTGCAATCCGCTTACCTTCCAGAGAGAGAGAGAGAGAGAGAGAGAGAGAGATACTGACTCCACTGTACGATCTTTCATCATATTCCTCCTGCAGGAACAAACAGAACCCCTTTCCCTCTCTATTCAGCCCTTAGAGCTCACAGTTATTCTCACAGTTATTGGCAGCGATAACAAACACGTTGTCATTTTATGAGCATTATTTCCAGCGGGAGCCCGCAGGGCTTTTTAAGCCTTCTCAGAAGGCCTGTTGATTCAGTGGGAAGCAAGTTTGGGCTCATTTTTAATTCATAGAATCAGCAAGTTTATTGAATCTACACGCATTACAGCCATGCTCATATTTAATCATCATGTGGAAATGCCTAACCAAGAACTGTCCAATCAGGATCTTCTTTTTCTGTGGTATATGAGTAGAGCCAAGCGAGGAGCTGGACTGAAGGCCTTACACATTAGAGTAACTTCCTTCCTGATGGAGGAATCAACCAATCATGCTTTGACGCGCAATGTGACCAGGCATCATGAGGTGAACTGTTACTCCAGACCTTCTGGAAGTTCTAGATATGGCACTGACTGGGAATATGAGTTGTGCTCTAACAAGGTTTCAGTCAGTCGTTAGGAACGGAACACGGAAGCTGAGGAAGCCCTATGATAATAATGCTATGCGTCCACCGCATGCAAATTCGTCACCTGAAATTTCGTCCCCATTCGTTTCAATCGGTAGTACATAAAACGAATGAAGCGTTGTGGGATAACGAGCAGAGTGACCGGTGTGAAAAGCTGAGCTGGCTTCACCGCCCCATGCTGACCAGTATGTCTCTACAGCTGTGTGCTGGAGGTTAGTACTCCCGGCCTGGTGACCGGAAGGTTGATGGTTCATTCCCCTGAGAGGACACAATTGAAGTGCCGTTGAGTAAAGCACTTAACCCTTAACTGCTGCTGGCAAGTGTGTTCACTGCCCCCTAGTGTGTGTGCGCATGTGGGTGTTTCGCTGCATGGATGGGTTAAATACGGAGGTCAAATTCCAACGTGTGCAGGTACAAATGGTTCTAAATTCTAATTATAGTGGACATTTGAAACTGATCGCAGACTCAAACACTTAGCAATACATTCACAGATCATTGCATAATATAATAATAATTACACTGATCAACCAACTAAACCAGCTGGAGACTGGTCATGGAGACTGGGTGGGTGGACCCTGCTACAGCACCGCTACCTTCTATGGGCTGAATGAGCTGAACTTGAGCTGCAATGTGCCCACCCTTTTCCATCCCGGTCCACACAGGGTGTGAATCTAATTCATTCCATGAGTTTGCAATTAAATATGGAATTATCACATCATGCAGCAAGCAAGAGGTTATTATCCACGTCAGTGACAGTTGTATGAACCGTCCAATGACACAGGGCAGCACCTGGCGTTTTTCTCAAGGCTGACATTCCCAGCTTCTTAAAAAACAGCCCATAATTACGGTACAGATGCACGGAGATGACTTCCACAGCCTTTGTCCTCGTTCTCGCCTGCCGTACTGGAGCGTAAAGAATAGTTGTTTACTGTTTTCCACCTGTTTGCAGATGCAGGTGCGCCTGAGTTCTATTCAGCGGCACTGAAAATAAAGCAGGGCACTGCTCGCGAACGACGCCGCGAGCTCCACTTGTGTCAGAAACTGACCCTGAGCAATAATGCCGTGAACAAAGTGCCACCAGCCGCAGTTTATCTCGGTCACTGATAATACAGGTACTATAAGAGTTCACTTTACCAGCGTAACAGTCACAGTGCAAACGTCCACTCAAATGCCGTTCAAGAAGCAATAAAGCTCAATGCAGCCGTGAACGCAGAGCACGCGTGTTTGCCAATGCCTAATGAGGAGTGACAGCCATTCTCATTCCTTCAGAGAGTCCGGATCTGCTGAAGTGAGCAATCTGGATAGCGTGGCTTCTACCACCTTTCAAATTCCGGTGATCCGCTTTTTCCCCCCATGTTCGCCATACCCAAAGGACCGGAGCAATGAGGCAACTGGTTTACTCACCTGGTCCTTGCTGTTGCACCATGTCGGAGAGGTCCTGCAGGTGGATGAAGAGCACCAGCCCGCCGGCTCCGAACAGCAGCAGAAACCAGAAGGAGCAAGAGAGCTTCCTGGTGGCCCCCCGGGACCTCCGCCTGCCTCTCATAGCGTCCACCAATTTACAGTCGACCCACAGCATCACCCACTGCAAGAGATAGAGACACGCTAATATTAGTCTGCGGGTTTGGACCGTTCCTTCATCATGCAGTGGTAGTATGATGACGGGATGACAGACTGAGGCAGTTGAGAGAACTCTGAGAACTTGGGCTTGAGTTCTGGGCAGCTTCAGCCTGGAGCTAAAAGACTTGACCCCTCTTGGAACTGCAGTAGGACTGACATATGACTGAGGAACAGGGAGTAGATGGGCCAGTTCTGGGAATATGGAGAAGAATTGACTAATCAGCGCTTTGTTTTTTGGAATGGAGGTTTCCATTAATCCATACTGGAAGCCTTACTTCCAGGACAGCAGTGATTAGTCAGTTGTTCCCCATGTTGGATGTTATGAGCTTCAGTATGTGCTCATTTCAAATGTAAAGCTAGTCCCAAACAGGTAAGGAGTATCTTTAGCACTGTATTACACATCACTACTCCACCTTCCCACTGCACTTAATACAAGTTTGAGGACTGAGGACACCAACAGATCCAGTTTCGGAAGCTGAATTTCTTGGCTGTTATTGTAAAACATGCAGAATGTGGCTTTTTGTGGTCATACTAAAATAAGCACGGATGTCCTGGAAAAAGATGTTGTCTAGAAGGCAGCATGTCGCACTATATTATAATATAGTACTATAATACAAACACACACACACACACAGTATATCGTCACACACAATATATCATATCGGTGCCTGTACAGATATGCAGATTTTTTGCCCACTGATATCCCATGACAGATCCTGTTTTTACACTGATAGCAATGTGGAACATTTACATTTAGAAATCACACATTTTACCCACATACTTTCCAAATCACACTTTGGATTCTTTGGATAACTTTTCATATAAAAAGGTAGAAGACCTTTAGAAGATTCTTTATACATTCTTCTTATTATTATTATTATTATTAGTAGTAGTAGTAGTATACTCTACAGCCACCCGGACCTGCTGTACTCTTACAGTATTAAGCTGTAATAAAAAATATAATCGTATGCAAATACAGTTAGTTACTGCATATGAAAAAAGTGACCTGTAAATGTGTCAAATAAAAAAAAAAAAAATCAGCATCAATATTCTTCATGCACATGAATAAGCCTGTTGCAGACTGGACTAGACAACACCAAAGCAGTCCAGTCTCCTGAGTCCTGAATACCTGAATTTCTAACAACAGCAGCAACAACAACAACAACACCAACAACACCAACAACAACAATCACCTTGCATAAAACATTAAAATGATTATTTTAGTATTTTGCTGTGAATAAACAACGTTTATATATATATATGTATATATATATATATAGTGAAATCCCGACTGTAATGTGCATAGCAGTGTGGTTATTACTATCATTAGCCGTAGTGTAGTGTTGCTGGATAACTCTTCATTTTTCCGGGGAATCGGTGTGCACGTCAGGGGAATTCCAAACGGCCAGAAAAAAAAATGTTTTTCTCACAAAACGAACTTATCTAGTCGGAACTGAGAGCCAGCTTAGCCACGGCAGGCCGAGCCACTGTACGCCCGCGACCCTCGCGACCTCTGATAATTGTGTTGACTTCCGTACGGATTCGGGAGCGAGAGGAGTTTGGATAACACTGACTGCAGCGTTATTTGAGGTTCATGCAAAAAGATAAAAAAAAAAAACTTTATTTGCAAAAAAACAGGGCTGAAGTGGAGTCGGTACAGACAGCGCTGTCTCCCGCTGCGGTACACTGTAGACCCAGAAGCTCCGCGCTCACTCAGACTCAGTCCTGCCGCTCTGAATGTGTAGCTGCTCTAATGAAAAGGATCCGCACGTCTTCAGAAAGGACGACACGCTGATTATGCTATAGACACTGCGCTGTGAAGTGGCTGCAATTCAACTGTTCCACTGAATAAAGCACTCTGCGCTGCATTATTTGTTTATTTATGACTCGTAGCAGTATTTAATACACTGGGCCGTATTTCATCTGTAAGTGACTCAGCTTGTCTCGTACACCGCAGCTTCTTAACAAAGTCTTTATAGTAATGAATTCTCCATATGCAGGCAGGAGCAGACCGGTCTTCATCACACCCGAGACTAGCGAGCTAACTTCCAGCTTATGTGGACGACTGACGCATTCTGGAAACTAGAAACCATAAAAAGTTCAACTTCAAGCAGGTGAATCGGAATTTCCATCTCCGAAAACACGCTCCGGTGGGAATTCTGTGTTCTTGACTCTGAGCGAAGGTCAAATCTTAAAGCTGTCCACACAGTCAACAGTAATAAAGAACCACTGTACCTCTTAAAGAGGTCTGTCGGCATACAGACATAGCAGTTGGCCAAGTCTTTAACACTGACCACCAGTTTCACTATGCTGGTGAAGGTGAATACATGATCACTGCAGTTAGCAGTCATATCAGTTCAGCTGGCTGGGTTGTTACTTGACAACCGTGTTTCTTCCCACTTTGGAGGAAAACACAGTTACAGTTCCTTTTTCCATGTGCTTCAGAACCAGGAAAACTACACAACAGAGTGGCTAAGCAATTGCTAACAGGCTAAGTACCCGATGGCAAGAGGACCGCTGTTGGCCTACAAAGCTGGAGGTTCAGTGTTTTCTGGGCAGCCCACCCCAGCACCCCAACACCCAGCCCCAACATCCCAACCCCCATGACCCCCAACCTTCCAACCCCAGCACTTCGAAGGAATTGAAATCTGGGCTTTGACTACGCCATTCCACTTCCTCCTTGTGAGCGATTCCTCAGTGGATTTACTTGTATGTTTAGGATCATTATCCTGTTGGAAGGTCCACTTCTTCGGCCTCAGCTATTTTCCAGATGGTCTCAAATTCTTCTCACACACTCTCTGGTATGAAACAGAATTCCTAGTGGACGCCATGATTGCTAAGTTGACCAGCAAAGCAGCCCCAAACCTTAACACTTCCACCACCATGCTTCACAGTTTAGGGATGAGCTTCTTCTGATCAAACGCTGTCTTTGGTTTTCGCCAAGCCTGGCTTCTGGGACTGTGGCCAAACAACTCTATCTTTGACTTGTCAGCACCACAGCACATTATTCCAGAAGTCCTGGTCCTTGGCCTGATATTCATTCCCTGATGTTCCTCTTAGAGAGCAAAGGCTTCCTTGGAGCACCCCTCCCATGTAGGTCAAATTTGTGCAGACGTGTTCTATTGGTAGATGCATGCACTATTACATCAGCAGTGGCAAGAGCTACCTGCAGATCCTGTGATGAAATGTTAAGGTTCTCAGAGACTGATTTTATGGTCTGGTGTCAGGTTAAATTTGCAACCTGGCCTGGACAAGTCGGCAGTGGTTTGAAATCTTTTTGTAGATGATCTTACCGGACAATGGAATGATGGATTTCCAATATTTTGGATATCTTCTTAAACCCCTTCAAACTCAGACCTACTTTCTGAAGGCTTGAGGGAGCTCTTTTGATCTAGGCAGGGTGATACCACATACTCTAATAGCAAAGAGCACACCATCCAGATATCCAAGGTTTAAAGAAGACACTGATCCAAGATACTGGCTGTGTTCGGGATAGCCTTCTATATAGTGCTCGCATGCCTGCTCTGCCCAAAGGAAGTAGGTAGTGTGCAGTATGTGACCATCATGACTTGCCTCTGTCTGCCAAAGCTAAACGAATGACGTACTGCTCCGGTAAAATATTCCAGTGTGAAGTCGGAGGTGGTACATTGCATCCCAAAATGCAAGCAGCCAGTTCAGGAGGACACTACTGCCTGGATACCAGCCCAGGAGGGGTGTCCAACCTTGTCCGCAAAGGACCAGCATGGCTGCAGCCTTTCATTCCTGATTCTATTTGATTAACCAACTGCTTAGTCTTCAAACTGCTGATCAGATGATCTCCTGCTTTGTTGGAATGGACACCTGCAGCCACACCGGCCTTTGCTGATAAGACCCCTGCTGGACAGTATACTAATGATAAAGCATAGCAGGCAGTATTTACAGCATGTAGCGGAGCCGTATGCAGTATACAGTACACACTATGCTATTTTAAACTCTGCTATTCTCTAACTGTGTTGAAATCCCGATTAGCACACCTGATTTCACGTTTGGGGTAGTGATTTACATAGGGGTGCATTTACTCTTCTCCACATACAACATAAATGACCCAAAATTGCAGGTTCCATTGACTTACATTAAAATTGAAAATGAGGTTTTTGCCCTCTCCTGTAAAACTGCCAATTTGGAGAGACTTGTTTTACTTTGGACAGTGATGATACAAATCAGAAGGAGGTGTGGGATTGCAGTGCTATGGGGAAGGAAGATAAATGATGATAAATTTAGACTGATATGATCAATATTTATTGAGCTACACATACAGAAGTAGTGTCTCTCAGTACGGCGTCGGGCCGCCGTGTTTGCTAACCCAACATGCCAGACGTCTCGGCATGGAGTTGTAGAGGTTCCTAATGGTGTCCTGTGATACCCTATCCCATGCAGCTTGAATATCCTCACACAGTTCCTGCAGATGGTGCGGTAGGGGTGGAGGTGGAGTGACACCAGGCCTTCTGGATGTGTGACACGTGACAACAAACCGTTCATCTTGGTGTTGACCACGGTGCCTCCACACACGGATTCATTGGTCACCAAGACAAAAGCGGGACTCGTCACTGAAGATGACCCGCTGCCATTCTGAGTCACTCCATGACAGTCTGGCACGACACCATTGCAGTCTGTGGTGATGTTGACGTGGTGTTAAGTACAGTCATCGTAACAGTCTGTGTGCATGTAGTCCTGCGTGGTCCAGCGTCTGCCAATGGTGGTGCACTAACAGGATGACTCATGGAGGACATCACTGCTCGCTGAATGTCTGCAATCGTGGCTGTTGGGTCAGTCAGGTACAGCGATAAGGCCCGTCCTTGCTTATGTTACATGTGTGGCCGAGCGTGAAACTTGAATCACTCGCATGTCTCACAATGTCAAACCTACCCACCAAGTTTCATGCTTGTCAGTTGATTCGTTCTGGGTGCAGCTATTTGTACAGCTATCCTTTTGATGATGAGTGTGTGTCTAAGACATCACCTTTATGCATCATTCATTAGGGGTGCTGGTGCCCATCCCAGCACTTCCTGGGCAAAAGGCAGGAAACACCTTGGACAGGCCGCCAGGGCTCTTTACGCATCAAGACTGTTTAAATGAAGACGTGATCTCTGTATCTCTGAAAATGGCATGAGAAGTAGTGACGCCAAACAAAACATCAGAGGGTTTGTTTTCCCTATAAGCTCCCTTAACATGCTTAATATTCCTCAATACGCTTCCTTAATTTCCATAACAACACAGAAACTGCCACCGGCGGTGAGCAGAGAGACCCAGCATGAAGAGAAACGGTGGACCCACTACCTCTCACTCCTCTTCATACAGCTTAAAGAGAAAGACCTACTTAACCTACGCCTGGCACTGATGAGTCCTAAAAGAGACTCCAGAGGCCTGCAGGATCATCAGCACCGCCTCACACATCTCACCTCAGCCCATCCACAGCAGCTAGCAATAATAATTTCATCTGTTTCACTCCGTATGGTGAAAAAGGAGGCAATCGAATCGTGCCATTACGTTCCGCAGTGCCTCGAGGTGAATGAATATTGACTAAGAGACAGGGATGCATATGGAGTGGCCAGTCAATCAGCTAATGGCTGGCAGAGAGCTTGAAGGACAGGTGCGCAAGTGGTGGCGGCTCGTTAATCGGAAGCGGCCCAGAGCTAATTGTCCTTATTTGCTCCAGCCGTTGACCTCAGATCAGATAAACACAGGCTGAGTGATTAGAGATTAGAGATAATAATCAGACTGAGTGCTGCTGAACCCTGCAGGTGTGGAGTCAACGCAGTCCGCAGTTTGGGGATTTTTGTTGTTGCTCTTGAGACAACTGTGTAACTGGAACAGGTTAAGATAAGCGGTTTGGTGTGAAATGCTCCATGCAGGAGAAACCAGCAATTTAGGATTGTTCACGGTGATGGTGGTGGTGGTGATGGGAACCAACGCAGGGGCAGCCATGGGCTGGAAGTTAGGGA
>CM067486.1:1574241-1612782 GCA_034552555.1 Semaprochilodus insignis
GTTCACGGTGATGGTGGTGGTGGTGATGGGAACCAACACAGGGGCAGCCATGGGCTGGAAGTTAGGGAACCGCCCTTGTGACTGAAGGATCGGCGGTTCAATCCCCTGAACCGATGACTGACATGACTGAAGTGCCCTTGAGCAAAGCACCCAACTGCTCCCCGGGTGCCGTGGACAGGGGTGCCCAAAACTCTAGGCAAGTGTGCACACTGCCTCCGTTTGTGTGGGGGTGTTTCACATCACGGATGGGTTAAATGCAGTAGACAAAGTCCTCAGTGGGCAAACACAAATAGCAAATGGTTCTAAATTGCAACTCAGATGTCGGAGGCACCTAAAAGCTCCTTCACGGAAAGCTGAAGTGGTTCGGAATACACTGCCTGATGCTGGAGGCGTAATTTTCCCTTCGTTGTGAGGAGGTTATGGCCTAACACATGACCCCTGGTTCCCATAAGCTTCTCTACAATTAAACACTTCACATCTAACCTCCCCAAAAGAAAGACCTTGTTTACACTGCAACAACAGATTTACGGGAAAACTGTGAAACAGCTATGGAATTCCATTTTAACCAGAAACCTGTTCAGATCTTTTTCCTTGGGAAAACTGCACACCTATCTATTTGGGATGAAGCCAAAGCTCACACATATCTTGTTGTGGTGCCAGCGCTCAATCTGTTCAGGTGTTTAAGCCACCTTTGGGCCAAAAGATGTTTGATATGTGTTTTGAACCCTCTATTTTAGGATGCTAGAACATGACACGTTCCTTGAAAGCCTGTTTAGCATCTGTTGTATTCAAGATCAACTAACTGTGTAATAATATCGTTCCAGCCTTGTGACTGGAAATCGTGGGCTGGAGGTTATGGAACCAGGCCTTGTGACCAGAAGTTGTGAGCTGGAGCTTATGGAACCAGGCCTTGTGACCGGAAGTTGTGAGCTGGAGCTTATGGAACCAGGCCTTGTGACTGGAAATAATGGCTTGAGGTTATGGAACCAGGCCTTGTCACTGGAAATCATGGCTGGAGGTTATGGAACCAGGCCTTGTGACTGGAAGTTGTGAGCTGGAGCTTATGGAACCAGGCCTTGTGACTGGAAGTTGTGAGCTGGAGGTTATGGAACCAGGCCTTGTGACTGGAAATCGTGGGCTGGAGATTATGGAACCAGGCCTTGTGACTGGAAATCGTGGGCCGGAGGCTGGAGAACCAGCCTTGTGACCGGAGGGTCATCGGTTTGATCCACCGAACCAACAGGACGTGACTGAAGTGTCCTTGAGCAAGGTACCTAACTCCTCAAATGCTCCTCAGGTGCCACGGGTAGGGCTGTCCACTGCTTTGGGCAAGTGTGCTTAATGCCCCCTAATGTGTGCGCAATTCACTGCATGGATGGGTTACAAGCGGAGGACACATTCCTCTGTGTGCGAGCACAACTTGCAAACGGTGCTAAGTGTGTAATTCTAAATCAATTGTGTGGCCGGCTGATGGAATGAATTGAGGGTTTGAATTTGGCATACACATGCCGCAGTATATGGTATAGTGTAGTGGGTACACCTCCGTGCCGTAAATTGGGGTTCAAACCCCTCTACTTGGTCAAGTGCCTTACTGAATTACTGAATTCTGGGTAACTCCCTGTATTGTTTCCTTTACCAGTCAATGTGTTTTGTTTCTGTCCCGGTTGCCGTCTCAGTCCTGGTCCTGATGCCTGTGTTTGTCTAATCGTTTGTACAATCCTTCGTCTTTCCCCTTGTTTGTTTCCACTCCAGTCTGACCTGTTTTCGGTTCCATGGGCGTTCGATTGCCCATACGATTCCTGTGTTTAGTGTATTTCTCCTTTCAGGTGTCTCTGGTCATTTGGATGTGTACATATGCCTCCAGGGGAACGTCTTAGATAGCCAGGCCAAAGGTGAGGACTGGTCAACAGGAATGTCCCTCAGCTCTTCTTCTATTGGAAATGCCTGACTGTCGGCCTCCAGTTATCGGGCTAAACTAAGGAATCCTGCTTTGTGCTGTACTCCCTTGTCTCCTTTGTTCCCGGGCCAGCATAGTTTGTACAAGTTTCTCTCCCGGCTCATGCGGTGTGTCCATGTATTTGTCTGTGTTTATAGCTAGTTTATTTAGTATCTGGTATTTTGTGTTTTGTTTTCTGGATAGAGTTTTTTATGGATTCCCCCATCGTCCTGTTCCTGCCTGCTTTTTTTATTGCCTGAGATCGACTCACATATCTGTATCCTGTCTCCTCATGAGCCTTGCCAGCCCCAACATTAGAGTTAAGTATTGATATATACTCATTTATTATAGCACACCAAGACAGTTGTTGGAATGGAATGAAGCTTTCTATATGTGAATATAATGACACAGCAGTGCTGCTGGAGTGTTTAAACACTGTGTCCACTCACTGTCCACTCTATTAGACACTCCTACCTTGCTGGTCCACCTTGTAGATGTACAGTTAGAGACGATAGCTCATCTGCTGCTGCTCAATGCAATGTTGGTCATCCTCTAGTCCTTCATCAGTGCCACAGGACGCTGCCAACAGGACGCTGTTGGCTGCATAGTTTCAGTTGGTGAACAATTCTCAGTCCAGCAGTAACACTGAGGTGTCCAGCAGCGCTGCTGTGTCTGGTCCCCTCACACCAGCACAACACACACTAACACACCACCACCACGTCAGTGTCACTGCAGTGCTGAGAATGATCCACCACCCACATAATACCTGCTCTGTGGTGGTCCTGTGGGGGTCCTGACCATTGAAGAACAGGGTAATACAGTATACAGAGAAACAGATGGACTACAGTCTGGAACTGTACAACTACAAGGTGCTCCTATATGGTCAGTGGAGCTGATGAAGTGGACAGTGAGTGTAACTGGTTTTACTCCATGCTAATCAACAGCACTTGGTTTAAACTGGGATAAACCACCACATATGCTTTTAGGCCTAAATAGCTTTTAAGCAACTATCTGAGCTATTTCTAATCTAACTTCTAACTTCAGCAAGGTTAAAAACATACCACATGGTGCACAGTTAACTTGCGAGAAGGGTTTAACTCACCGAATATCAGGTTTATAGGACCTATCAGGTTTATAGGACCTTCCGCTTCTTGGTTGCACTTTGCTGCCCAACTTCTGGCCACAGCTTCGTTTGCAGGTTTAAAGAAATGAAACCTGCTGGTTGAATTGGTCACATCCACTTTGCTGCCAGCTGCTGAGGCGGGACAAAGCTCAGCTCTCTTCTGCGAATGGCTTGTGATGTAAAGATTTAGCCTAGCAATCCAGCGCTCAGTTCAAACCCCCGCCACCACCCTCCCCCCCGACTGCTGAGAGCTGTTAAACGTGGCTTACTGACATGAAATATGGGTTACATAAGTACATGGCTTATCTAGGCTAACTAAGTCTTTCTGTTTGTTGTCAACCGTAAATAACAGTGAGGTGTTGGAGAGGCAAGGTGTCCCCAAACTTTTGACTGCCAGTTTACGTCTCTAACATATGCAGAGGCTCTTCGGAAACCTCTTATCTAGCACGCTTATCCAGGCCACAAACACTTGCTTTGGCTTTGACAGGAAATCAACCCACAAGGCAGCATCAAGCAGAAGCCATGCTAACAGCTAGCGCTAATATAGAGACTGCTGACCATGTGGGTTTAGACATGTCACACAGGTGATCCTTTGATGATGTCTGCGATAAGTGAACGCTTACCTTGCTTTAGAGTTAGTTCCATTTCAGCTGCATCAGCAGTAAAGCCATTCAGCTTCGTTCACGTCATATTTTAATTCCACTGATAAGATGAATTTTAAAAGATCCGGATTTGTTCTTGCTTGTGTGAGCCTCTCTGAGCTGGTGTAGGGTTGCAGGTGGTGGAAGGAGGGCAAGTGAGCACCCGATCAGGTGGAACCAGTAAGGCAAGATTCAGTAATTCTGAACTTACATTAATAGTATATGATCATTACACCGTGGTGGTATTTGAAGCATTGCCATGGCAACAACTCTGAGCTACTACACGGATCTCAAAGCAAGAAACTTCTAATAAAGTGGCCAGTGAGTGAAAGTGCAGGATATGTGTTTCCAATAAAGTGGCCACTGAATGAAAGTACAGGATAGGTGTTTCCAATAAAGTGGCCACTGAGTGAAAGTACAGGATAGGTGTTTCCAATAAAGTGGCCACTGAGTAAAAGTACAGGATAGGTATTTCCAATAAATTGGTCAGTGAGTGAAAGTACAGGATAGGTGTTTCCAATAAAGTGGCCAGGGAGTGAAAGTACAGGATAGGTGTTTCCAATGAAGTGGCCAGTGAGTGAAAGTACAGGATAGGTGTTTCCAATAAAGTGGCCAGTGAGTGAAAGTACAGGATAGGTGTTTCCAGTAAAGTGGCCAGTGAGTGAAAGTACAGGATAGATGTTTCCAATAAAGTGCCCACTGAGTGAAAGGACAGGATAGGTGTTTCCAATAAAGTGGCCACTGAGGGAGAGTAAAAGGTAGGTGTTTCTAATAAAGTGACCAGTGAGGGAGAGTACAAGGTAGGTGTTTCTAATAAAGTGGCCAGTGAGTGAAAGTACAAAGCAGGTGTTTCTAATAAAGTGGCCAGTGAGTGAAAGTACAGGGTGAGTGTTTCTAATAAAGTGGCCAGTGAGAGTATATTGCATTGCGTTAGTTGTGAGTCTGCAAATCAGAATCTGACACTCAGAATCTCTAACCTCATGAATCATTTGCTTCCCTTGCTGAGACATTTGTAGGTCAAACGTTTGAGCCAGAACAGCCACATCTGCATATGTTTACTAATTCATCCCATTTGTATTTGCTGCACCTTCTCTGAGCTGGGTAATTCCCATTACCTTACAAGTCCCACTACAGTGCCAGTGCTCATGCAGGCGGAAGCGTTTCTGGGAAATCAAGGCCGTAGACATGTCAGAGTTCCAGTCTTGCATGTCAGGATCACGGCTGAGCTCTTGCTAGCTTTAATGCACTGTTAGTAAAAGTAGTATTTTTGCCAATGAGCTCCTTTAAGCACTGATTGTACAAGAAAGCACGGCTTTGTGCATGGGGCGATGGCGCATAATTATATTTGATTATGTGAGCATATTAAAATTCAAGTGCAGACTAGGCTTGCTATCTGGTGGGGCTCGTTAGTGAGGCTGTCACAGCGTGAGGCAGCATTTACTCAGGGAAACTGGCTGGAATACTGAGAGAGGAGAAGCTGTGAGTGCTGATCTAGGATCACTTATGATCGTATACAACCAGATACTGATCAGAATTCTTGATCATTCCAACTGAAAGAGCTGCAGAACTGCTGGGCCTGTGTGCTGTCTTCGGTTCTGCATTAGAAGCCGCAAGCAATGGACACTTACACCCCACCAATATTAGCCAACCGCAGGCCTAACCCTGATATGATCAATATTTATTGAGCTACACATACAGAAGTAGTGTCTCTCAGTATGGTGTTGGGCCGCCGTGTTTGCTAACCCAACATGTCAGACGTCTCGGCATGGAGTTGTAGAGGTTCCTAATGGTGTCCTGTGACGATCCATCCCATGCAGCTTGAATATCCTCACACAGTTCCTGCAGATGGTGTGGTAGGGGTGGAGGTGGAGTGACACCAGGCCTTCTGGACGTGTGACAACAAACCGTTCATCTTGGTGCTGACCACTGTGCCTCCACACACGGATTCGTTGGTCGTCTCCACCAAGACAAAAGCGGGACTCGTCACTGAAGATGACCTGCTGCCATTCCCTCCATGACAGTCTGGCACGACACCATTGCAGTCTTTGGTGACGGTGACGTGGTGTTAAGGACAGTTGTCGCAACGGTCTGTGTGCATGTAGTCCTGCATGATGCAGCCGTCTGCCAATGGTGCTGCACTAACAGGATGACTCATGGAGGACATCACTGCTCGCTGAATGTCTGCAATCGTGGCTGTTGGGTCAGTCAGGTACAGCGATAAGGGCCGTCCTTGCTTACGTCACATGTGTGGCTTGAATCATTCGCATGTCTCACGATGTCAAACCAACCCACCAAGTTTCATTCCAGTCGGCTGATTCCTTCTGGGTGCAGCTAGATTTTTGACGATGAGTGTTTATCATCAAATGAGCAAAGGCTCATAGTGTTACAGCTACTGCATAGTGACTTTGGTTTCCAGACTGCTACCAGCCCACTGGGAATTCTCTCGAGTTTCCCATTTACCCAGTCTGGCACTGGGGCAGGGTATAAGCTGGGCCGATAATATCACCTAAATGAAAGCCTACAGGAGCCAGTGCAAACAGGAGATTATTGTCGTCTGAGCCCATGTGAGAAACCGGGGAAGTTAATTCGGAACTGTTATTAGACCATTTCCATTACTTCCAGTAATTAAGCCTCCCTCGTGTAACTCGGCTCCTAATTATAAGGTTCCCCACTGGGCCGTAATGGGGGAGGCCCGGCAGGATGTGGAGAAGTGAAAGCACGCCTCTCTACAGCCCTCACGCTCCTCTGCTCCTGTTAAAGTGAACCTACTGCAGGCTGGTCATGTGACCTCTCAGGACACCGAAGACACAGACTGTGTTAAGGATCACCCAGCAGGGTCTTCTGAATCTGGGAGCTGACAACAGAATCTCCCACCCACAGCTATGCGTACGATTAGCTTGTGCTGACTGCATGTCCCAAACCAGACTCCACTGTTAGCTAATAACAGCAGTGTATAAATTAGTTATGATTTATTATTGTAGTTATAATTTGGTGTTCAATGAATAGTGCTGCTTTCAGAATATGCCAAGTGTGTTATAACCTATAGATAGATAGACAGACAGACAGACAGACAGACAGATACAGACAGAGAAATAGACAAAGAGAGATGGACTGGCAGAAAGATTGATAGACAGACAGACAGACAGACAGACAAACAGACAGACAGTTTAGACAGATAGATAGACAGATGCATAGATATACAAAGAGTGACGAACAGGCAGAAAGATAGAAAGACAGAGAGACAGACAGACAGACAGACAGAAAGATAGATAGATAGATAGATAGATAGACATACAAAGAGAGACGAACAGGCAGAAAGATAGAAAGACAGAGAGACAGACAGACAGATAGATAGATAGATAGATAGATAGATAGATAGATAGATGGACAGAGACGGACAGACAAATAGACAAAGAGAGAAGGACTGGCAGAAAGATTGACAGACAGACAGACAGACAGACAGACAGACAGACAGACAGATAGATAGATAGATAGATAGATAGATAGATAGATAGATAGATGGACAGAGACGGACAGACAAATAGACAAAGAGAGAAGGACTGGCAGAAAGATTGACAGACAGACAGACAGACAGACAGACAGACAGACAGACAGATAGATAGATAGATAGATAGATAGATAGATAGATAGATAGATAGATAGATAGATAGATAGCTGTAAGGATGAAATCTGAGCCTCCTCCATGCAAATGAACATGTCTCATATCTCAGCAATATTAGTCAGAAGATGTTGCCATAGAGATTTGTTGTTGCCAAGGTATTAAAACATTAAAAAAGCAACATGACTTATACATATTTAATACAACAACACGCACGCCCTCGGACCCAGATCACGCCTGGGCTCTAAACCTGGAAACCTCAGGTGCAGGTTACAAACAGGTCTAAACCAGTCCTTAACCTCTAACCACTCAAAGCCCTCACGTTCCTGCAGTGGGTCCGCACTCCAGTCCTCATTACCCTCACACGTTACGTTACACCTGCGTCATTACATAAGACAAACCTGCTGTTAGAACTACCACACCAGCTCATCTCTGTAACACATCTACAGCAATGAAAACATCCCCTGCAGATCCCTCGGCTGTTTATCACTTCATATGCTCAGTATAAAGCAGGACAGGACTTACTTTAAACCAGCTGTTTCTAGACGAGTTTCAGTTTCAGTAGATTCAGGATTTTTTGGGCGGGTCTGAAATCATGGCTTGATGGTGCACAGGAGCCATACTTAGCATGACCCCGTCCCTCACGCTAACCCCACGTTCACAGAAGCAGGCAACAGAGTGACGGGCGACCAGTCATTTCCCAGGGCTGTATGTGGTTTGTAGCCTTGATTTAGCAACATGGCGACAGAGCGGCAGAGCGATATGCGGTGCTATGCGGTACTTCCAGTAGCCAAGCCTGCCAGACTCAAAAGACAATACCATTAGAAACAGGGCTTAAAGGCTACTACTTCTCCGTTTGCGTATGCTAGCTACGTCTTGCAGGCAGAGATACACTTGGGTTGATTCTTGGGTTGGTCAGTGTCCTATGGCTCTGAACTGGATTGTGGCACTGATGGCTCAAACATGCATGACTGTGCGGTCCAGGAAAGCTGCTAAACGGCACGTCCAGGCTTCAGGACATGGCGGTATTGGACACTTGAGAGAGGCTGCACCTTTACCGCGATAGGCTGCGGTTTCAGCACTTTCAGTGAACACACCCTCAGGGTTAACGAGAAGAGTATATGGGTTTTACACTAAAGCTAAGTTAGTTTTTCCCAGGAACCAAAGAGTAAAGCAATCCTGCTGCAGTTGGAGAGAAGGAATTAGCAGTTTACCGTGGATTACTTCACCAGATCTAGCGGCGAGTGCTGTGCAGTCAGCGTCTGTTTATGAAGGCCAGTCACTAAAGATGTTCTTTTAAACACAAAGCCGGAGTTCACGGCAAAACTCAGAGGTGCCTGTACGAGCACACGTACGCACATGCCCACACGGCTTCCTCTCTTTTATTCCGCCCTCTAACGAATTACGTTATTCAAATTCAAAAGGAGTAATTGCAGCGGCGAACATAATAATCTTAATTAGAATTTAATTAAAGTGAAAGCAGGGTTTCCTTCACTGCTGTATTCAATCAGACTCCCTATTAATGGGAACACATTATGTTGTAATGTGAGGCTGCATCAAAGACTACGGTCTGGAACACGCAAACACACACACACACACACTCGCACGCATGAGTGCAAGTACTTGAGCCTCCCAATTGATTTTCTATACCTCCCTTCCTTGAGCAGGAGTCTCTAATGTGGGCTGATAAAAAGGCTTGTAAGCGAAGCCCTCGCTCTGCCGGTGCGTCTGCGCTTTATTAGGAGACTGTGGTGCTGAATCTAAACTTTCATTAACAAACAAAGCCCAAATCTCAGCCCTGGGAGATCGCGCTCCGTTTGATGTTTCTCCACAGATCGTTTGTTTGTTCTGTGCTTGTTTGCTGGCTTGTGTTTCTATCGGACAAAGCGCAGGGGAGTAAAGAACATATCGCTGCTGCGGTACCTCAGAAGCAGTGGCTTTACTGGAACCTTAAGTTTTTAGTTAAACTTGAGTTAAACTTTCAAATAATCCCATTCACTACCACATCCACATGGTCCATATATGGAAACTGCTCTCCAAAAACAGTTTGGTGATGTTGCAGGAGCCAACTCATTGGCATATGTCCACCTTTTAGCCCCTATGGTGGCCTATGGTGCATAGGGCACTTGGGACAGTGGCCTGTGGTGCACAGGGCACTCGGGGCTCTGGCCTATGGTGCACAGGGCACTCGGGGCTCTGGCCTATGGTGCACAGGGCAATCGGGGCTCTGGCCTATGGTGCACAGGGCAATCGGGGTTCTGGCCTATGGTGCACAGGGCACTTGGAGCGCTGGTTTATGGCACACAGAGCACTTGGAGCACTGGTTTATGGCACACAGAGCACTTGGAGCACTGGTTTATGGCACACAGAGCACTTGGAGCACTGGTTTATGGCACACAGAGCACTTGGGACTGTGGCCTGTGATGCACAGGGCACTTGCGACTATGGCCTGTGGTGCATAGGGCAATTGGGACAATGGGCTGTGGTGCACAGGGCGCTCAGGACAGAGGCCTGTGGTGCATAGGGCAATTGGGACAATGGGCTGTGGTGCACAGGGCGCTTGGGACTGTGGCCTATGGCGTGCAGGGCACTTGGGACAGTGGACTATGGTACACAGGGCACTTGTGCCAGTGGCCTGTGGTGCATAAGGCACTTGGGACAGTGGCTTGTGGTGCACAGGACACTTGGGCCAGTGGCCTATGGCGTGCAGGGCACTCGGGGACACTGGCCTATGGGGCAAAATTCATGCTGAATTATAAGAAGTGTTTTAGGCCTGCTTTTTCAATGAGGTGCAATACAATTAGGGCATGCAATCAGAACAGACGTCATTTATATATATCACTTTTGTAGCCACAGCCTGTAATTCAAGACCTAAAAAGAAAATGGTTGGAAAATGGATCATGATCTTCTTTTGGAAACCACAGAAATTGAAAAACACATACTGTATAATATGCAGTGTTTTAATTTTAGAGCACTTCTGTTGGTCCGTTTACCATGAAATGTTCACAGCATTGTATGCACCAGCTGAGGTGTAAAAATTTAAAGTACAAAGTTGCCACTTTCATGAAGTGCTGTTGCTTTTTTACACCCCTACCTGTGAAAAACATAAAATTAGACACTCTGTCCTCTCTAGGCTGTTTGTCCTTATGGGTCTCGTTCTCTCTGTCTTCAACTCTCTCTCTCTTTTTCTCACTCCCCCTGTCTTTTCTCTCTGAGTGGCTTTTCCACTTTGAGTGGAACACATGGACAGGTGTACTCCGACAGAACAAATCAATACTATTTGCTGCACACAGCCAACAAGTCACGCAAGCGTTTTTACCCAGCACAACTGAGCTCTGTTTGCACATGCCTGCAATGCACTACAGAAACAACCAGCCACAGGGCTGACAATATAAAAGGTGGACTAATTTCCGCTGGCCACATTGTTTTAGCTTAAATTTGGCACAGAAGGAGTCCGGTCTCTTTGTTTTAGTTACCCTAGCAGTGGAGGAAGGAAAACATATTGGATAGTTTCTTCATGTAAAGACAAATAATAGAAGGCATGTTGACTGTGGACATGTTGACTGTTGATGTAGCCAGTGGGCCAAGGGCACTTGGGACAGTGGTCTATGGTGCACAGGGCACTTGGGCAATAACCTCTGGTGCAGAGGGCAATTGGGTAGCAACCTATGGTGCACATCACACTTGGGAAAGTGGGCTACGGTGCACAGGTCATTTAGGCAGTGGTCTATGGTGCACAGGGCACTTGGGCAGTACCCTCTGGTGAAGAAGGCAACTGGGTATTGACCTATGGTGTGCAGGACACTTCGGGGCAGTGGCCTGTGGTGCACAGGGCACTTGGGACAGTGGGCTATGTTGTCTAGGGTACTTGGGACAGTGGCCTATGGTGCACAGGTCACTTAGGCAGTGGTCTATGGTGCACAGGGCACTTGGGCAGTACCCTCTGGTGCAGAGGGCAATTGGGCAGTGATTTATGGTGCACAAGACACTTGGGACAGTGGTTTATGTTGCCTAGGTAACTTCAGACAGTGGCCCATTGTGCACAGGGCACTTGGGACAGTGTCCTATGGTGCACAGGGCACTTGGGCAGTACCCTCTGGTGAAGAGGGCAATTGGGCAGCGACCTATGGTGTGCAGGACACTTGGGGGCAGTGGCCTGTGGTGCACAGGGCACTTGGGACAGTGGCCTATGGTGCACAGGGTCACTTGGGCTGTAACCTCTGGTGCAGAGGGCAATTGGGTAGCGACCTATGGTGCACATCACACTTGGGACAGTGGGCTATGTTGCCTAGGGTACTTGGGACAGTGGCCTATGGTGCACAGGTCACTTAGGCAGTACCCTCTGGTGCAGAGGGCAATTGGGCAGTGATCTATGGTGCACAAGACACTTGGGACAGTGGATTATGTTGCCAAGGGAACTTCAGACAGTGGCCTATTGTGCACAGGGCACTTGGGACAGTGTCCTATGGTGCACAGGGCACTTGGGCAGTACCCTCTGGTGAAGAAGGCAATTGGGCAGCGACCTATGGTTCACAGAACACTTCGGATAGTGGGCTATGTTGCCTAGGGCACTTCAGACAGTGGCCCATTGTGCACCGGGCACTTGGGACAGTGGAATGGTGCACAGGGTCACTTAGGCAGTGGTCTATGGACACCGTGCACTCGGGTCAGTTGCCAATGGTGGACAAGGAACTCAATTCAGATGCCTACAGTGTAGGTCTACAGAGGCATACAGTGCATGAGGCCCTCAGGACAGTGGCCAATGGTACAGAGGATATTTGGACCAAGACCTATGGTGCATTTAATATCTAGAACAGGATTTAAAGTGTATAGGATTTTCTGGAAATGTGCCACAGAGAGCCTTGTTCAGCTCCTATAGTTCATAGAGCAGGTGGGCCAGAAGCCTATGGAACATAAATCAATTGCGACAAGGCGTGTTGTGACCTTGGGAAAGGGGCCTCTCATGTGTAGAAAAGTTGGGTTGCATACAGCACTTGGGAAAATGGGTCTTGGGGTAGGGACCTATGGTGTGCAAGACACAGAACAGAAGCCCATTATGTATGGGACACTCGGTTCAGGACCCTACAGTGCAAAATATGGTATTTTTTAAAATGGGTATCTGAAAATGGCACAGACTTTTGCACCTCTTGTTCCCTCCTCATACACACTCATACATCCTGGGCGTAGCAGCACTGACAGCCCCTGCGACAGATTGCTGTCCAGCACTGATACAGATTAACATGATAGATGGCAGACACCCCAGAATCAATACCACCAGCAACCTGACCAATTCACACTCAAAATAAACAAACAATCAAAGGCTCGCTTGAGCGAAAAGGCGCGCGTGGGCGGCCAGCTATATACACGAACTCAGCCAGACCAATGCAAGAGGCATCAGCATTGACAGGCCATTTTTTGGCAATTGTGGCTCAGACTATCCAATATCTAAATCGAGTGCAGGTGGTGCCTCAGTGTCCTCTTCCAAACCAAAGGCACCATGCATTGGCTCACGTCACTCTCTGAAATACCGTCCGTCGCTCCAAGCGTCCAGTTTAATTTCATTCATAGGCTAAAGCGGTGGACGGTCCAAATTGCTTCTGCATTATTTAGTGTTTACTCGACGGCCGTTCGGATGGCTTGGCGGACGTGAACGGAAGAGAAGCAGGACGCAGGGGCGTAATTGTCGATCTCCTGGCAAGCGAGGGCTAATGCGGGAGCTAAACGGCCGGGGAGACGCGGACAAGATGGAATGTCAAACACGGCTCATCAATAACTTTCACGTTCAGCCGCCTGCTGAGCCCCCCATGCAACGTGACAGGACTTTCATTCCAGGGTTTTATGGGACAATCTCCGGCACTGGCATTCCCAGTGGCTCGTTTTATTACGACGTGCTGCATTTGGGACTCTGCAATGCCCCAGCCTAAGGATTAGTGGCCTGAGTGGAGCGGATCCTTGACCTGTGTCATAAAATGTCTTTTCAGCTGATTTGTCTATGATTTAAATGCTTTTGCATCAGATTGCAAGATTTAGCCACATTATGAATACATCATATATGCAGTAAATTTTGGGTAGTGATATTGTCTTAAAGTATTGACTTTGCTGTTGTTTTCAATTGATTGTTAATGGTATAATTTGTGTTGGTTTCCAGCTCCTTTCAATTCCTGTCTTGTTTACTCATGTATTCCCTATAGGTTTCCATAAACTGTACCGTAACATATCAAATGGTGTTGTAACATAACGATGTTGAATTGCTTTATGTGGCATTGTATTCTGTAGTATTCTATCACACTGTATTGTGTTGTGTAGTATTCAGTTGAGGTACACTCATCACCAAAAGAAGAGTTACACGCAAATGGAATCAACCAACAGGAATAAAACTTGGTCGGTAGGTTTGACATCATGAGACATGCCAGTGATTCAAGTTTCATGCTCAGCCATGCAATGTGGACATTCAGCAAGCAGTGATGCCCTACATTAGTCCACCTGTTAGGGTCTTCAGTGACGAGTCCCACTTTTGTCTTGGTGGAGACTGACCGTGGTCAGCACCAAGATGAACGGTTTGTTGTCACGTGCCACACGTCCAGAAGGCCTGGTGTCACTCCACCTCCACCCCTACCGCACATCTGCAGGAACTGTGTGAGGATATTCAAGCTGCATGGGATGGATTATCACAGGACACCATTAGGAACCTCTACAGCTCCATACCGAGACGTCTGGCATGTTGGGTTAGCAAACACGGCGGCCCGACGCCATACTGAGAGACACTACTTCTGTATGTGTAGCTCAATAAATATTGATCATATCAGTCTAAATGTATCATCATTTATTGATCCTGGTGACCTTTATCTTCCTTCCCAATAGGACTGCAATCCCACACCTCCTTCTGGGTGAAGCTATTCTTTTGATGATGAGTGTATTATTATTATTATTATTATTGCTATTTTTCTGCCAGATTTTTGACCCCTAACTAGTTTTCGTGACATTGACAGCAACCACCTAGCAACTTCTTGGCACCTGAAGCTGCAAACTGCAAAAGATTTTCTTTTCTTCAGGAAACTGACTTACCCAGAAAGATATGCTTTGGTTTTATACTGTATGGTTTTGCATCATATTGTTGCTTATGCTAATTTGTTTGTTGTGCAGTTCACGGTTTCCCTGCCTTCATTGGAGCTGTCCCTATTCTTTCAACTCTTGCAAAAATGAAGTTAATAAATGCTGACTTGGACAAGCAAAGGTAATCAGTTTCCATAAACCATTCGAGTACAAATGTCAGCAAATCCGATTATAGCATCCCACTATATAGAGTTCAAAATATTGGTTTCCTGGAGCCGTCTAATCCTCAGACGCTGCTAATGGGTGGAATTTACCAGAACGAATGGAAATGCCGTTCATCTCAGGGGCTCGTTTTGCGAGCTTGTTTACGGTTTCCTCAGTAATTAAATTGCACAGAATGAGAAATCCTAAGATCTTTTGATAACAAGAATCCCATTCAAAATTCAATGATGCCAAGCAGCTTGAAACCCGAATTGTCCCAACCTGTGTCTGACTGCAAGACCATTGTACCGGAGGTACCTCAAGGACCTAAATTACAGTAGAACAGAAACTTGAATTCTTCCGCTGAGAGCTTGTCAAACCTGATTGGCAGTAAATGAAAGCTTACTCAGTCTGAAGCCAATAGATTTCACCTAACATTTAAGCCAATGTAGTGAGGTGAAGACAGAGACAGAGGTAGAGAGGGCTCTGAAAGGTGGACTTTCAGTTTTATGGAAGTGAGGTGGCTCTGATATAACCACTCCAAGGCAGATTTCCCTTGGGAATACAGACTCAACAACACCATCTTCCTCTAGATGAAGCCCGGAGAAGTCCAGCGGAGGAGATCACCCGAGGAACTCATGCGTAGGTTATTCAAAGAACAATATGCGGCTCCGCCACAGCGTTATTATTTCTGTTTACCTTCACTAGTGTGGCCTCGTATTTTCAAAAATGGAGAAGGACTGTTTATACAATGGGTCGTGATTTCTATATGGTTCACTCGGTATAGCTGCAAATACTCTTAGATTAAAGGAATGTTCCAGCAACCGCATCTCTATCTGCTACATCTGCATCAGCATCTGCACCATACCTTTGACTTAGAACACTCAGTGACTTGAAACTTGGCAACTTCAGCAAATAGACATTTCAAATTTGGGACTATACAGTCATAGAGCACTTTAAAACACTATGCTGCTACTTCTCTTGACTCAGTTTTTCGAGGCACAGATTCCACAAGATGTTGGAAACATTGTACACATTGTACATTGTACAAATAGCTGCACCCAGACAGAATCAATCGACAGGAATGAAACTTGGTGGGTAGGTTTGATATCGTGAGACATACCAATGATTCAAGTTTTCAGCAAGTGTGGACATTCAGCGAGCAGTGATGTCCTCCATTAGTCATCCTGTTAGCGCCAGCACCATTGGCAGATGGCTGCACCACGCAGGACTACATGCACACAGACCGTTACAATGACTGACCTTAACACCACGTCACCGTAACCAAAGACTGCAATGGTGTCGTGCCAGACTGCCATGGAGTGACTCAGAATGGCATCTTCAGTGACGAGTCCCGCTTTTGTCTTGGTGGAGACGACCAACGAATCCGTGTGTGGAGGCACCGTGGTCAGCACCAAGATGAACGGTTTGTTGTCACGTGTCACACTTCCACAAGGCCTGGTGTCACTCCACCTCCACCCCTACCGCACCATCTGCAGGAACTGTGTGAGGATATTCAAGCTGCATGGGATGGATTATCACAGGACACCATTAGGAACCTCTACAACTCCATGCCGAGACGTCTGGCATGTTGGGTTAGCAAACACGGCGGCCTGACGCCATACTGAGAGACAGACTTCTGTATGTGTAGCTCAATAAATATTGATCATATCAGTCTAAATTGATCATCATTTATTGATCCTGGTAACCTTTATCTTCCTTCCCAACAGACCTGCAATCCCACACCTCCTTCTGGGTGCAGATATTCTTTTGATGATGAGGTTGTTATTATTATTATTGCTATTTGTCTGACAGATTTATGTTCATACAGCACAAGCCAGGACAACATCTGTGGGCGTGTCAGTTGTTGAGGATAGAGAAGGCAACCATGGCGACACCCACTGGTCTGCTGGAGAACCTCTTCTACGCCTTCTTATCTCCAGTAGTTGGTCCGTGCTTGCTTTCTGGATATCAACAAACATATGGAATAACAGCACAAACGCTCGCAGGTGATCTATACGCTCCGCCATCTTGGTACTACTGTGCCAAGCGCTGTACAGCGCCCTCTGTTTTGCTGATGAGGTATCCTGGTGCAAACCTGGTGCAAATGCAGGCCAGTTACCTATGTAGCACCAATGTTCTAAGAAGCCTGAAAAGAAACCAATTCAAGCACGAGGGTTCTTTTGGACAAAAAGGCCCATCAGTGGTTCTTGCTTGTGTTCTTATGGTGAGGCTCTTAAAGATTTCAGACCAATCTTGAGAAGCATGTGTTGAACCAGGAATCATTATTATCAGGAACTGTATTACAGCGAAACTGCTTTTGGGACTGTTGTAAAACTTGCTATATGAGTCAAATGAAACAGAACTGAATTTCCAGGTGAGAGTTAATTGCAAGTCCTCAGTCTTTGGTTCCCTCCAAAGGACAAAAATCGGTTCCAGTTTTCATTTGCATACCCCCAGCTCAACCCATTATCCATCACCCTCAATCGTCAGCATAAAACATGAACACATTCCAGCTGAAACGTGCAACAGCCCGAAGCAAAGACTCATGAATAACTGCATACTCGGAATAATAGCCCTTGGAACGGATCACAGCAAACACACATACATTGAGAATCTATCCTGGATCAAATGATCTCGGAATCCAATCACCTTGCTTCCTAGTCCCCGTTTTGGCCTGCTGTGTCCTGATCAGCACGCGCTCCCCGTGCTGAGCCGATGCCGCCGTCATTTTAATGCTGTTTGAATTTAGCAGAGGGATTTCCATTTTGCCGAATAATCCCTCATTTAGAAATCTGATAGCGGGCCGAGCAAATCCGCATAGACGTGCGAGAAACGTATCTGATTTGTCATTTCCCTAAATAATAATTCCAAATAGGTTTACTCAGGCTCTTTCCGCGGCTGGGCTGCGAGGAATGCAAAGCAGGAACGCTACGTTGTTGGACTGCAGGATTGCTTACACTTGAAGGACGCAGGTCTGCAGCCAAAGATCAGGCCTGGAAGTACAAGTGGGAGTTTACGGAGAGTCCAAAGCGGGCTTGTGGCTTGCAGCTTGTGTTTCCTGCCGCTTGAGACGTTTTGACAGCTAGTAACCATGCATAGCTGGAACGTACCCACACCCCCTTCATGGTTTCACCTTGCTGGGGTACAGCAAGAAACTGTAGTTCATCTCTCTCGATGCACAGTTTGTGCTGTGTGATCTGGGTATTAAATCTAATTTTCCGTTTATTAGATTATCGAACTTATATTTTAACTTATATAAGATTAGTTAGTTTGGGTTGGTGGACGATTCTCAGCCCAGCAGTGACACTGAGGTGTCTGTAGCCGAGTGTCCACTGCTGGAGTAATAAACTATTGACTCCCTTTACTCTGCTTGGCAGAATATAATAGAGATGCTAGCCTTGTTAGCCTCGCTAGCCTCTGATGTGATTCCTCCTGTCACCGTAGTAACCCGACTGCTGTTGAGACCGATGAGGATGAAGCTATGAAACACGCTTCACGAACAGCTGTTCTAATGTGGAGCACAACCCGTACTGCAGCGCTGCTCCATCCAAGCATGTAGCTAGCTAAAGCACTTCCTTTAACTGGTTTAACTGGTCCAGTATGTTGCAGTCATTTATACCAGCAGCCACATCATAAGAAGTAGCTCAATACGGTATCAGACTCGGTATCAGTGAGTTCTCAGTACTCGGTCTGGAATTAATGGTATCGATACATCCCTAATAGAGTTCTATACATTCAGTAACGTCACTCTCTTTCACGTTCAGAACTTCAGAGAGTAGAACCGGTTCTTTCTTTTCCTCTCTCTCTCACACACACTCTCTCTTTCTTTCTCTCTCTTAGCGTCACTCTTTCTCTCACTCTTTTTCTCTCTCTCTAATTCTCTCACTCTTTCTCTCTCACTGTCACTCTCTCACTATCTCCCTCTCTCTCATACTCCTATACTCTTTCTCACTGTCACTCTTTCTCTTACTCTCTCTATTTTTCTGTCCAACTCTCTCTCTTTCTATTTCCCCTCTCTCTTTATCTCTCCAACTCTCTTTCTTTCCCCTCCCTCTTTCTCTCACACACACTTTCTCTTTCTTTCTCTCTTACTGTCACTCTTTCTTTCACACTCTTTGGAAGTGCAAAGCAGGGGTTTCTAATAAAGTGGCCAGTGAGTGGAAGCACAAGGTAGGGGTTTCTAATAAAGTGGCCAGGAAGTGGCAGTGCAAGGTAGGCATTTCTAATAAAGTGGCCAGGAAGTGGCAGTGCAAGGCAGGTGTTTCTAATAAAGTGGTCAATGAGTGGAAACACAACGTAGGTGTTTCTAATAAAGTGGTCAGGGAGTGGAGGTACAAGGTAGGTGTTTCTAATAAAGTGGCCAGGGAGTGGAGGTGCAAGGTATGTGTTTATAATGCAGTGTAGTGTTAATGCATTAATGTAAATCATCCCTCCTTTCATTTCAGATCCTCATATTGACTTGAATCTAAAGCTGCAGTGAGGAAACACTGAATTATTCAGCAGTGCTGAGAAACCTCCGAGAGCTCCCCTCTGATCCTGTTCGCTGTATCCGTCCAGAGACAATGCCAAGCCTTAATGCAATAAGCTACACGCCACTCCTCCAGCATCCATGCTAATATATACAAATCAAATTATACATTCGGGTCTGAATGATGCGCCGTCTGCTGCCGAGCCCCGCGCCGCCGCGCTTGTTCCTCTCACACTGTAAAGCTTTGGCAGGATCTTTGCCTTCTCTGTTTGCTGTTGATTGGCTGGGTCGGGCCGAGGACGGTGGGGGTGCAGCGGAGAGGTACGAGCAGAGGGAACGAGGGGATTTCCAAATAACAGCCCGCTGGACCATAACCAATCCCATCATGCACCAGGCCCCACATACTGCTTCATCACTACAGCACTGGACTCTCAGAGTACATCAGAAACCAGACCGACCCAGTGAAGAGAGAGAGAGAGAGAGAAAAACAACACAAGAAAGAAAGAAAGAAAGAAAGAAAGAAAGAGTGAGATAAAAAGAGGAGAGAGAGAGACACAGAAAGAGACAGAGAGGGAGATAAAGAAACAACAGAAGGGAGAAAGAAAGAGTGAGAAAAAGAGGAGAGAGAGAGACAGAGAGAGAGAGAGAGAGAGAGATAAAGAAACAACAGAAGGGAGAAAGAGAGAAAGAAAGAGTGAGATAAAAAGAAGAGAGAGAGAGAGAGAGAGGGAGATAAAAAGAAGAGAGAGAGAAAGAGAGAGAAAGAGTGAGATAAAAAGAAGAGAGAGAGAGAGAAAGAGTGAGATAAAAAGAAGAGAGAGAGAAAGAGAGAGAAAGAGTGAGATAAAAAGGAGAGAGAAAGAGAGAGAGAATGGATGGTTTGTCTGCTTTATCAGACAAGTGACCTCCAAGCTCCATGAAGCTAATATGAAAGTATGAAATATTAATAAAACACTGTAGATGACTGTAGATCTCTCTCTCTCTCTCTCCTCTTTTTATCTCTCTTTCTTTCTCTCTTTCTCCCTTGTGTTGTTTCTTTCTCTCCCTTCCCATCTCTCCCTCTCTCTTCCCATCTCTCTTGCTCTACCTCTCCCTTCCCATCTCTCTCTTTCTTCCCATCTCTCTCTCTCTCTCTCTCTCTCCCCCTCTCTCTCTCTGTGCTCGATATTAATACAGATATATTTCCAGTTTCTGAATTCTGTTTATTTAGTCTGGAAAATCTCCTCAAAGCGTCTCTGACCTCTGCGGCGTCCGGCTACACGGTGTAGTCTCAGTGTTGTTTGGTTTCAGGGTTCGCAGCAAGTCATACAGGCTCCAAACCACATCTACAAGTCTGCACCACCAGGGAGACATCTCCAGAGCACATTCGGGTTTTAGTGTCTGTTAGCTACATTAGCCTCATAAAGCCAGCGGTTTGGGCAGTAAACGTGTCTTGGCTGATGGACGACATCTGGTCATAAAGGTCATAACTGAAAAACAAGCCCATGTTATAATTACTGGCATGGTGACGGTCAGTCAGTCACTGTAAGTAACCATGTTGAACCGGTTTAGACCGACGGACAGCACCTGGTACAGGTGAGACTCAGACCTGAGCAGTTAGCAGCGCGTTTTGTGGTGAAACACAGGTGAGCGTCAGGCGCACAGTGCAGACTCGAACCAACGCAGCATTAATAAAACATGCAGGCCTGCGAGGATACATCCATCTTGCATTAGCGGCCTGAGCACCGTGCCTGTGACTTAGCATTCACACCGACGTCACTGTCACTGCGTGCCTGTCGCTTGGTGCAGCCAGCCAAAGGGGCTGCTTTTTCCCCTGGTGGTACTTGCGTGTCAAGTTTTATTCCAGCCGCATGTGCTATTGAGCATTTCTCAGGAATTGACATCACTTCAACCCAAGGACGCTCTCCGTGTTTGTGCGCATGTGCGTGTGCGTGTCTGAGAGCGGAGTGTCCTTGGTCTAGTTCCTGTTGTAGAAGAGCACAAGCGCCACCTGCTCTTACCTGAAGCTGACTTCACTGTCCGATGGCAGATGCTGCTGATGCAGGTGTCTGATGTTCTGTCTACATTAGTGCTCTAATAACGTTTGTGTTGTACATACAGGTGTATGCACATGTGTGTATCATCAAATTTACAATGTAAAGAACTACAGCCAAAAAACGGAATGAACTACAAACACTCATCATCGAAGGAGTGAAACTTGGTGGGTGGGTTTCACGTAAGCAAGGACGGATACCTGTCTGACTATATCAGGTCGTGCTTTCCATTCTGACTCCTGCTGTTGTGTTGGTAGCATCCTTTCCAAGTGGTTCGGACGCAATCCGAGCAGTGGGAAGAGTTGGAGAGGGGTTGCATCGCAGGGTTCCTGAAAGCGGGATGGTCATATTGACGTATTGCACTCCATAACGGTCAGGCGGAAACTACCATAGCACACAGCTGGTGGCAGTGGATAGAAGGCACGCACCAGTGACATGAAGGATCTGGGAGACCTACACGAACCACGGAGAGAGAGAACCTATGAATTGTCTGACATGCACAGAGTGACCCGACAGCCACGATTGCGGACATTCAGCCCTCCATGAGTCTTGTTAGTGCCAGCACCATTGGCAGACGGCTGCACGGAGACCATTACAACGACTGCCCCTTAACACCATGTCAACGTCACCAAAGACTGCAATGGTGCCGTGCCAGACTGTCATGGAGTGACTCAGAATGGCAGTGACGAGTCCTGCTTTTGTCTTGGTGGAGACGACCAACGAATCCGTGTGTGGAGGCACAACGGTTTGTTGTCACACGTCACACGTCCAGAAGGCCTGGTGTCACTCCACCTCCACCCCTACCGCACCATCTGCAGGACCTGTGTGAGAATATTCAAGCTGCATGGGATGGATTATCACAGGACACCATTAGGAACCTCTACAGCTCCATGCCGAGACGTCTGGCGTGTTGGGTTAGCAAACACGGCGACCCGACGCCATACTGAGAGACAGACTTCTGTACGTGTAGCTCAATAAATATTGATCATATCAGTCTAAACTGATCATCATTTATTGATCCTGGTAACCTTTATCTTCCTTCCCAACAGACCTGCAATCCCACACCCCCTTCTGGGTGCAACATCAGATTATTCAGGAGCCCACCAAAAAAGAGAGAACAGCTCATTTCTTTCTAGGACCAGATCACAGGGTGTACATAGGCGGATAACACCGCAACAGGGCACCAAAGTCATATACCTTGTATGTAGAACATCAAAGAACCATTTTGAGGAGTAAATAAATGCAATATATGGCACAATTAATGATCTTTACATAGCACGTCTATTGCTTTTGTGTCAGATGAGCAATTTTTTCCATAACATGGGCCCTTTAATTCAATGCAAGCTCATAACCCATAATGGGCAGTGATTGATTTCAGAGCCGTAGCTTTCTGTCTGACATGTTTCATTGTGTCTGAAACACTCCGGCCATATTATCATAATCTTTTTAGTGCCGTAGCCGACAAGAACCTCTCAACCCTTCACCGCAGACCTTTTAAATGGGGTAATTTGGACTGTAGAGGTGCATGATGACTATAATGGATTACTCTGGCCTTAAAAGGCCTGTTGAGCCGGAGCCAGGAGATAGGGATGGGCTATTCTCTGTTGGGCCTTGTTAACCTGCGTGTCGGTCTTAATGGGCGTGAGAGCAGCCAGGAGGGTCACAGGAGGGGTCCGGTAATGCCGGGTCCAATGTGCCAGAGATATCTCGGATAAAACAGAGCAGGGTGGGCGGGGGAGGGGAGCGGTAATTGCCAAACAGCTGAGAGTGAAATGTCACAGAGTCATTTTAAAGGAACAGTACAGCGAAAAATCACATGTCACACTTTTCTCCCTTCACCTTAACAGGTACTGGGGTCTAGGAGGCTAGCTTCTTTGGTTTTGCACTGTAGCCAATAAGATAAGAGCGCTTCAAGCCCAACAATTAGCATTGTGCTAACTCAAAGCCTCAAAGACACTGTTAGGATTGGTTGGAGATATAACAGAGCCCACATTCTACATAGCTCTTGTATTTACTACCATAGCACGCTGTTGCTGGCAGTGGATAGAAGAAGGTACACACCAGTGACATGAAGGATGTAGGAGACCTACACAAACCACGGACGGTCTGACATGTGCGGACTGACCCAACAGCCACGACTGCAGACATTCAGCGAGCAGTGATGCCCTCTATGAGTCATCCTGTTAGTGCCAGCACCACTGGCAGACCATGCACGCAGACCGTTACGATGACTGCCCTTAACACCACGTCAACGTCGCCACGTCAAGGACTGCAACGGTGTCGTGCCAGACTGCCACAGAGTGACTCAGAATGGCAGCGGGGTCATCTTCAGTGACGAGTCCCGCTTTTGTCTTGGTGGAGTCGACCAGTGAGGCACCGTGGTCAGAACCAAGATGAACGGTTTGTTGTTACACGTCACACGTCCAGAAGGCCTGGTGTCACTCCACCTCCACCCCTACCACACCATCTGCAGGAACTGATCTGCAGGATTATCACAGGACACCATTAGGAACCTCCACAGCTCCGTGCCCAGACGTCTGGCATGTTGGGTTAGCAAACACGGCTAACTGGTGATCATAGGCTTCAATTACTTGTTAGCTACATTAGCCTCATAGCTCCAGTGCTAAACTAAAGCAGCGGCCTTCAGGCACCAAACATGTCTTCACTGATTGACTGCATTTAGTATAAGTGTGAGACCTACACAGATTTGATAATCTGCTGAACTTCTCCTTTAATCCTGTTGACCTGCCTTGTCATACGCACCCACACGGAGCCCTTTAGAGCCAGCATTTACAGCACTTCACAAGCACAGACAGCACTTCTCAAGGAGAGCTCTCACCCTGCATGTTTCATCCGTTCCAAGAGGACGCCGAGTGCATTATTAGTATTATTAAGCAAATTGCAAATTAATATTAAGCTGCTGTCCTTTACTTTAGCCTGAATTCATGTTAGCTTACAAGATGACTGTACACCTCCTGTGGCTCCCGTTAATCAGCAAGTCACATTCAAGGGTGGCCATGTCCTTCTCGCGCGGTCAATACAGATTAGGAGGATGTATACACAGAGGAAAATACAAACAGAGGCTAATATTTGCAGCGAGGTCACATGACGCTGAGACAAAACTCTGCAGATGAAAGGGTGGAAGGCTGTTGATTAGAGACGCAAGGGAGCAGCAGAGTTTGAAAGTCTTACTTTATGAAACTTGGAGATTTGCATCATTCACTCAAATGCTGTCAGTCTCGCCAGACTGGATCTTATAGCGAGAACGTCTAGCGACGTTTTGGGCCAAATTTGGGAATGCAAAGGGAGGCTCAAACAACAGAGTATAAAATCAGTTCATAGATCTTAAAAGATCTTAAAAGTCTTAAGATTGTTTAACTTATTCGCAGGCTTATTTAGCTTAGGCTAATGACCTGAAGTTGGCCATGACGCACCTTGCCCAGTGACCTCTAGGACATTTAGCAGTTCCTGGGTGCACACTGTGAAAAGCCTGGCTCACTAAATGAAACAGGGTTACAGACAGAACTAAAAGAGTGAGTGTGCAGCTTTAGCTTATTGCTAGGCAGATGCAAAGCTATCCCATGTGGTTTCCAGGTGGTTGCTAAGCAATTGCTAAAGTATCCCAGTTAGTTGACAGGTGGTTGCTTTGGTATCCCACTTGGTTGCTGTGGTGTTGCTAGGTGGTTTATGAGATATCCCAGTTGGTTACTAAGGTGTTGCTAGGCAGTTGCTATGGTATCCCAGGTGGTTGCCAAGTTGCTGCTAGGCAGTTGCTAAAGCATCCCATGTGGTTACCAGATGGTTGCTTTGGTATTTCACTTGGTTGCTATGGTGGTGTTAGGTAGTTGCTATGGTATCCCACTTGGTTGCTAGGGTGTTAGTATGCAGGCGCTATGGTATCCCACTTGGTTGCTAAGGTGTTAGTAGGTGGCTGCTATGTTATCCCAGATGATTGCTATGCTGTTGCTTGATGGTTGGTAAAGTATTCCAGGTGGTTGCCAGGTGGTTGCTTTGGTATCCCAGGTGGTTGCTAAGGTTGTTGCTAGATAGTTACTATGGTTTTCCAGATGGTTGCTATGGTGTTGCTAAGCAGTTGCTATGGTATCCCACATGGCTTCTAAGGTATTGCTAGGTGGGTCCTATGGTTTCCCAGGTGGTTGGTAAGGTATCGCTAGGCGGTTGCTATGATATACAAGGTGGTTGCTGTGGTGCTGCTATGTGGTGCCATGGTATTCTAGGTGGCTGCTAAGGTGTTGTGAAGCGGTTAATATGGTATCCCAGATGGTTGCTAAGGTGTTGCTATGGCATCCCAGGTGGTTTATGTACAATATTAATATTACTACAATTAATTAACTATTAAAATCTAAACTGGTTAGTACATATAATACACAAATACTACTAGTACTAATTAATATTGTGTAATAACAGTGTCGTGCATAGCGCAATCATCAGTAAGATCATTTGAAATCCCTTAGCTCCTCCCCCTTCCACTACATACAACTTACAAATATGGTTATAGCGCATCATCCAGGTAGTAACCATACAGAAACACCCGGTGGGTTTACACTGCCTAAGCTCTCTATAAAGTATATAAGTTTCCATGCTTGCTAGCTATGTTAGCCTCCTAGCTCCTGTACTAAACCAAAGAACCAAACTACAAACCCCAAATTTGGCTAACGGACTACGTTTGGACTGAGTGGGACGTTTGAAAAGTTTAAGACCACTTTAGGGTTGTATTAATGGTGCTGCGCTTGGGGGACACGGAGCCTGGCTCAATTCTCCCTGCTACAACCCTGTCACTGCTCCTCCACTCCATCCTTCTTTGTCTACCAGTCTAACAATTCCAACCATAAAGGCCCGTTATTCTACCCATCCTTCACGCTATTCCGAGCCGCCCCTAATGGCTCCTTCAAGCTTAGAAAAAATAAAAAATAAAAAGAGGCACCCGCTCGAAGGCCATTCATCCTCGTGTTTATGAAATTGACCCGCGCCTTACAGGCGATGCGTGATGGCCATCGCGGCAGGCTGAAAGCTGCTAACCTTGAGCCAGCGGAGGGAAGCGATCCCCACCGAGACCGCCAAAACCTTTCATTAAACAGCATTTTAGAAAAAGAAAGGGCCTCGCTCGGAGTGGCTGTGAAATATTGATACGCGGAAAAATCCCCAGGTGTCTCGCAGTGTCTTTTCCCGATGAATTATTTGTGGAGCGAAACATCAAGAGCTGTTCTTTTGTGTACAGATTTTCATTCCCCGCTGTCTTTGGCAGATGCCCCGCAGGCTTCACGGCCGTAGAGTGAAGGCCCACGCGAGAAACCTTCCAATGGAAAGGGAAGGTCTCTCGGCGAGGGGGCCCAATTCAGATCGCCAGACAAAATTTGAGACCTTAAGAGAGACAACTGTCCTCTCCTTTCCTGGGTACGACTGTCCATCTCCGTCATGACTGACCACAAAGCTAGCCAACAAAGGCATCTGATATAAGCCAATATAAGCTGCTAGTGTTCTCCTCCAAGCGTGTTGAGCTCGCCAGTGTTGTAGTTCATATCTAGTGCACTATGTACAAAGCAGTAGCCTTCGGTTCTAGCCTCAGACCCACCGCTAACAGAAGTACAGATCTTTCGACAACTGTGGGGACTTTGTCAGTTCCATTTGCATGCCCATGGAATGATTCAAGTTTCTGACGTAAGCAAGGACGGGCCTTATCTCTGTACCTGACTGACCCAACAGCCACGATTGCCTGTTAGTGATCCTGTTAGTGCAGCACCATTGACAGACAGCTGAACCACGCAGGACTACATGCACACAGACCGTTACAACGACTGTCCTTAACACCACGTCACCGTCACCAAAGACTGCAATGGTGTCGTGCCAGACTGTCATGGAGTGACTCAGAATGGCAGCGGGTCATCTTCAGTGACGAGTCCCGCTTTTGTCTTGGTGGAGACGACCAACGAATCCGTGTGTGGAGGCACCGTGGTCAGCACCAAGATGAACGGTTTGTTGTCACATGTCACACGCCCAGAAGGCCTGGTGTCACTCCACCTCCACCCCTACCGCACCATCTGCAGGACCTGTGTGAGGATGTTCAAGCTGCATGGGATAGATTATCACAGGACACCATTAGGAACCTCTACAACTCCATGTCGAGACGTCTGCAACATGGCGGCCCGACGCCATACCAAGAGACACTACTTCTGTATGTGTAGCTCAATAAATATTGATCATATCAGTCTAAATGTATCATCATTTATTGATCCTGGTAACCTTTATCTTCCTTCCCAATAACACTGCAATCCCACACCTCCTTCTGGGTACAACTCCTTTCCGGTCAACTTTAGGCAGTTCTTTGTCCTGGTAAGTGACAAAATGCATTAGAAGTCTGGTTTGCAAGATGGAAACCGGAACAAACTTCCTGCCGTGATAATGTCAACTCGATTACATGACAAATTATCCCACACCCAATCTATCCTAACAGTGTGACCTTTCGAAAACAAAGATTGTCTGTGAAGTTGTAGAACTGCACAGCAGCAGCTATGAAAGAACACACTTGTGGGCGGAGCACGGACAACTGCCTCTGCAGGATGATGACTTTATTGGAATCTTTGGCTACAGGCTCCTTTGCATTTCCCCCTCATGCATATATTCAGGTCACCATTCAGATCCACTGTTAGTAGGTCAGTGGGAGAGTTGAGTCTGGACTCAGTCAGGCGTGATCCAGACACGGCAAACTGGGCCAGACAGATCTACACACATCATGTGTAGGGTTTCTCCTTCTTTGCCAAGCATGAAGCCTTGGAAGACAGTTAGTTCTGTTTAATACCCCGTAAAGACGACACAACCTTTACATGCTAGTCATGTTTATCATGTTTCTAATCAGTCATTCCACTTATATAATAGATAAACCTCATACCTCTAACTCTTATTCCAGATCAGTCACTACACACTCTGTAGCCTGAGGTTTTTGGTTGATCCTTGTGTTCAGCAACACCTTAGCAACAACCTGGGATGCCATAGCAACAGTCTAGCATGACCTAAGCCACCAGCTGGGATAGTACAGCAACGCAACCGCCTACCAACACCTTAATAGCCATGTGGGATACCATATCGATAGCTTAGCAAAACCTTATCAGTCAAGCAGGATAGTCTAGCAGCGCAAAGGCCCATTACCACCTTAACACCCACCTGGGATACCATAACAACTTCTTAGCAACAGCCTAACAACCACCTGGGATACCTTAGCAATGACCTAGCAACACCATAGCAAAACAGCATCCTAGCAACACCTTAACAGCCAACTGCACTACTATAGCAATAGCTTAGCAACACCTTAGCAATGACCTGGGATACCATAGCAATGGCCTGGAAACACCTTAGCAACCACATGGGATACCTTAGCAATGGCCTAGCAACACCTTAGCATCCAACTGGGTTAGCATCTCAAAGCCACAGCTTATTAACACCTTAACAACTGACCTGGATACATAATTTCTCAGCAACAGCTTCTATAACCCTTTAGCAACACCTTAGCAATGACCTGGGATACCATAGCAATGGCCTGGAAACACCTTAGCAACCACATGGGATACTTTAGCAATGGCCTAGCAACACCTTAACAACCACCTTGGATACCATAGCAATTTCTCAGCATCATCCTAGCACCTACCTGGGGAACTTTAGCAATGGCCTGGGATAGCACAGCTGCAGTCTAGCAAGACCCAAGCAAGCAACCAGGATAGTGATACAAAGGTCTAGCAACACCTTAATATCCACCTGGAATACCTTATCAGTGGCTTGGCAACCAAGCATAACTGCTTAGCAACAGCCTGGGATACCTTAGCAATGACCTAGCAATGTGTTAGCTGCAACCTGGGATAGCACAGCAATGACCTAGTATCACATTAGTAATGGGGTTAGTATAGCAGGGGCCTCGAATCACCTTAGCAACTACCTGGGATTCCAAAGAAACTGGCTAGCAATACCTTAGCAACTACCTGGGACAGAAAAAAGTACCTGGCATAGGAGACAAAGACCTAGCAACATCTTAACCACCACCAGGGATAACTTAGCAATGGCTTAGCAACACCTTAGCAACCGCCTGGGTTAGCATCTTAATGCCATGGCCTATCAACACCTTAACAGCCACCTAGGATATCAAAACTTGTCAGCAAAAACCTCGCAACCACCTGGGAAACCCCTCGTGAGGGAGGGGTGGCATCTTCGTTGCTGGAGATTTCGGGTGTAGGAGGTGTGCGACTGTGTCATGTAAATCTGCTAGTAATTATCATTTAGCACAGAGGTTCATCAGAAAAAGGTCTTTACAGACATCTCACAAACATTACTAAGGAGGGTTATGATCATTAATAACCCCCTGAAGTGAAGAGTTATTAATTAGTCGATATAGTACTCAAATCTAATCACATATTAGGGCTGTGAAAGCATTAGAGTAATTAATCACGTTTGTTTGTGTAGTTAGTTATGATTAATAACTCAAATTTAACAGAACAATTTTTTCCCTACTTAAAAAGCAGAAATTTAGTTATTACTATGGCAGCTGTCAAACGATTAAAATAATAATTAAAATAATTAAGATTAATCGCCTTCGTTAATCATGATTAATCGCTCACATTTAACTGGAGAATTTTTTTTTTTTGAAAAGTGGAATTGTGGAGTTATTACTGTGTTTGCCTATTACTGTTCAAATCTAATTACATAATGAGGCCTGTCAAACCTGTCAAAAGATGTATTTAACTGCAATTAATTAAATTAGTGGTTAGTTATGATTAATCGATCAAATGGAACAAAATTTTAGTTTCCTATTTAAAAAGCAGAAATGTATTCCTTAGTGTCATTAGTCATGATTATTCGCTCAAATTTAACCGTAGAAAATTTAAAAAGCAGACGTGTAGAGCTATTGCTTTTACGTTATGTTATTTAAGTCTAATTACATTATGAGAGCTCTCAAATAGTGAATACTCAATAATCAAGATTAATCACATTAGATTCACGATTAATCACTCAAATTTAACTGTGGAAAAGTTTTTATTTAAAAAGCAGACATGCAGAGCTATTCCCTTGTTACACTATTTAAATCTAATTACAATACTATCTGAGCTCTCAAATTATGAAAATAATCAAGATTAATCAAATTAGATTCACGAATAATCACTCAAATTTAGGTGGAGAGAGTTTTTTTTTTTTCAATTTATAAAGTAAAAGTGTAGAACTATTACTTTTACGTTATTACTTTTATGTTATTTAAGTCTAATTACATTATTAAAGCTCTCAAATCATGAATACTGCATAATCAAGATTAATCACATTAGATTCATGATTAATCGCCCAAATTTAATTGTGAAAAAAGGTGTTTTTTTAATTAAAAAGTGTTGAGCTATTACTTTGTTACACAATTCAAATTCAATAAGATTATTATATGAGCTCTCAAATCATGAAAATAATCAAGATTAATCAAATTAGATTCACGATTAATTGCTCAAATTTAGGTGTACAGAGTTTTTTCCTATTTTACTTAAATCTAATCTTATTTAAATCTAATTACATTATTAGGGCTCTCAAATCATGAACTTAATTAAGATTAATCACATTAGATTCACAATTAATCACTCAAATTTACCTGTAGGAAAGGTTTTTTATTTATAAAGCACAAGTGCAGAGCTATTACTTTGTTAGACTATTCAAATCTAATTACAATCATGAATATAATCAAAATGAATCAAATTAGATTCACGACTAATCGCTCAAAATTAGGTGTAGAGACTTTTTTCCTATTTTACTTAAATCTAATCGTATTTAAATCTAATTACATTATTAGGGCTCTCAAATCATGAATATAATTAAGATTAATTACATTAGATTCAAAATTAATCACGCTCTCCCAAACTCCACTTCCCAGAGTGCATCACCCAATGACATCACACTGTCCCCATCCACATGTCCCCAGTCTACCAATCACTCCGAGTCTAGTTCGCCGGAGTACTAACCCACCTGTTTCTAATCACCCAGTCTGTTTATAAGCCCTGCCCCCCCCCCACCCCCCCCCCTCACACACTCATTGCGAAGGTTTGCCAAACCCCATTTGCATTACTGAGCGTTTCTTCCTCGTTATTTCGACTCTGGCTTTGACTCCCATTGTTTCCTGACTACCACTTTCTTCCTTATCCCTGTCGGCTTTCTCGTTTTGATCCTCTCTCTGGCTTTCGACCTCCTTCCGTTCCTCTGTCTACTCTCCTTGTCTAGTCCTCCTACTTTGGTTGCCTCGCTGCCCCTCTATCCTGGTTCTGACCTTAGCCTGTCCCTCGACTCTGATCCTGCATTCTCCCTTTGTTATGTTTGGTTGTGTTTTGGTGCTGTGTTCAACAACCCGATTGTTCAATAAAGCTCATCTGACTTTTAGCTCTGTGTGTGTCGGTCCAAGTTCTTTGTTCCTGACATAAAAATAAGTTTTCAGAATGTATTTATTATTACTGCCAACAATTTTAGAAGATGATTATTTGTATTATTCTTTTTACTTTCAAAATGTTCCACAGCACGGACATTTTTCTCTCTGTATGAATGAATTAGGAGAAGGAATTACGAGGTCAATAACCCTGTCAGGTTGACGATGTCCTTTAGGACATCAAGGGATCAAAGGGCGGAACTTGAGAGAGTTTGGAGGGGCGAGATGATGCACCTCCGTCTCTCCTGCTTCCGTGTATGAAAGCCATGTCACCAGATAGATTGGTCATGTCTGGACACGCAAATCCAATCTGATCAGATACAAACGACAGTGTAGACAGTCGTCTCAGAAGATCTGATCTGAAAACCTGAACACAGCCTTACCGGCTTCGGAACACTGTAGCGTACCGCAAGAGGCAACACCAAACCCCATTCATTTCACCATAGAGAAACCTGCTAACCGGCTAACGGCCATGACGGCCTCCCTACCGATACCGCCGAATTCAGAGGAAGAAGAACCGGATCAGCGTGTGGCACAACATCTACGAGCTAATGAGTTGCATTAGTGGTCTAGGTATGTCTAGAACCTGAACCTGAACAGAGCTGAATGTGAATGTGTGTGAGTGAGGGGGAATGTCCACACAGCGGAAGTTATTTTCCCCCTCCAACGCGTCCGCGGACCCTCTCCTGAAGCCCACCCAGCGTAATGCTCTTCCCTGATGACATCTTTCATTCAGTATGCATGTCCACTGAGGACCACAGCGCAGCCCACACGTCACACAGCAGAGTGGTTCAGCAGGCCGCTGCGGCCCGGCGGAGGGGAGGAGAGTAAAGCAGGTCCGGGGGTCTCGCGGTGAGGACTGGAAGGTGGTGTAAATGTTTGATGACCATCAGATGGTTGATCTGACGTGTTAGACGGAGCGCGTCTCAGAAGGACGAGATTTTCAGAGCCATGTTATTATAGTACAGCAGTGAGGCGCGTTCAGGCTCTCTCTCTCATCTGTCTGTTAATCCATCCATCTTTCATCAATCCATCCTGTTTTCATTTTCTTTCTTTCTTTCTTTCTCTTTTTGCCTGTCATTCTCACTTTCCGTCCTCTTCCTTTCAGACCGTTCTTTTTTTCTTGATCCGTCTCTCTTTTCCTCCTCTATCTCTACTTCGTTCTCTCTCCCCTCTCTCTTCACTTCTCTCCTCTTTCTCTCCTCTTTGTCTTTCTCGCCATCTTCTGTCTCTCTCATTTTTCTCTTCTCTCTCTCTTTCCCTCTCTCTTCCTTCCCCTCTCCCTCCTCTCTTTATTTTTCTCCTCTCTGCTTCCCTCTGTCTCTGTCCTGTCTTTCTTGCTGTGATCTCTGTCTCCTCTTTCTTTTCTCTCTCTCGTCCTCTCTCTACTTCTCTCTTTCTGTCTTTGTCCTCTCTCTCTCTTTCTACTTCTCCTTTCCCCTCTCTCTTTCTTGCTGTTATCTCTCTCCTCTCTTTCTTTTCTCTATCTTGTCCTCTCTCTACTTCTCTCTTTCTGTCTTTGTCCTCTCTCTCTCCACTTCTCCTTTCCTCCCTCTCTATTTCTCCCCCTCTTTCGATTTCTCTCTCTCGTTCCACNGATGAACTCTGGGCGAGCTGAAAGGTCTCCGCGGGTGAGGGAAGCGTCAGACACTGAAAAGGTGAAAAATGCTTCTTTCGTTTCCGCGCGCCGCCTGACAGATTCATCGCCCTTCATTTCCTTCATGTCCTTGAACCACATGACAAAGCTGACAACACGAAGAAACTCAGTTTAAAATCAGCAGCTCAAAATTCAGAACCACAGTAACCCTTTACAGACCGGGCGGGAAACGGCCGCACCTGCTGTCTAATCTGAACTGAACGCTGAACGTGATCTAACCAAGCTGAGTCTACCCAAACGCAGGACCGGGTTTCACCGTCGGGGGGTCTTTTACTGTTACAAACGAGATCAATTACGAGCGTTTCTGCAGTGACGTGAATTACGGAATGTGTAATCCGGAATCTATCACACCCTAACCAATCCAGTTATCAAGCCTGCTGTAATAGCCATTTCTGAGTCCACCACATATAATGGTGGTACTGTCACCTCTTAGTGAACCACCATGGTGGGTTAAAAAGGATCTAAATCTTTCACCTCCAATCTCGGATGTTAAGACCAAAGAGAAGAGGAAATGGTTGCAGCTGGCAGTGTAACCCAGTTAGCAGACAGTGTTGGGCCGATTCTGGCTTTCATCTACAAGTGTTCTCTGACTTCCAGGTAGATAGTAGGCATGTGGGCAAGATCTGGGCCATATCCAGGGCAAATCCTAGACTTACTCACTTTAGAGTATATGGGCCAGAGTTGGGCCACATAAATTAGTTTTGTAGACTTTATGGTATATGGGCCAGAGTTGGGCGACATCTGTTAGATCTTCTGAATGTTCAGTATAGGGGCCAGTGTTGGGCAACATCTATTAGTTCTACTGACTTTGCTGTACAGGGCCCTAGTTGGGCCATATCTGTTAGTTTTACTGAATGTATAGGGACCAGTGATGGGCCAAATTTGTTAGTTCTATTAAACGTACAGTCTTGTGGCCAGTGTTGGGCCACACCTGTTAGTTCTACTGAATTTACAGTATTTGGGCCAGAGCTGATTTTCTGTACTCTGATATTGCTCTTGGCCTCTAACGGCTTCCAGACAGTACTTAAATCCTGGATTGTAGTAATACATTATGTCATGGTTTAGTGTTGGGATCTTTTACCATCATCTAATCCATTTTTGTGATATTTGGCTGCATACAGCCAAGCAAGCTCTCTGATTGGTTAGGACCTCAGGATCTGAACTGAAGGCCTACTGTGTCAGATTAACTGTGGAGCCAATAAAATGGAGGTTCAGCCATGAAGCAGCAGACCACACAATCACAGAGGTGGACCTTTTGGAGCACTACATTTCCTGTTGCATCATTGCTACAGAATTCCAAACCTCTGGAAGCAACATCACCACAAGAACTGTGCATCTGGAGCATCATGAAATGAGTCTCCATGGCCGAGCAGCTGCACACAAGCCTAATATCACTATGTGCAATGCCAAGCGCCGGTTGGAGGGATGTAAAGCATCGTCACTGGACTCTGGATTAGTGGAAACGTGTTCTCTGGAGTGATGAACCATCACTATCTGGCAGTCTGGCGGACGAATCTAGGGTGGGTGGACGCCAGGAGAACGCCACCTATTGGAATGCATAGTGCCGACAGTAAAGTTTGGTGGAAGGAGATAATGGGGTCTGGGGGGTTTCAGGATTTGGGCTCCTCAGTTCCAGTGAAGGGTGATGCTACAGCTACAGCTTTCAAAGACTTACACCAGTTTAGGGAACATCCTCTCCATAAAGACATGGTTTAAGGAGTTTGGAAGCCCACTGAACACCTTTGGGATGAACTGGGATTGGGTTGAACGTGGCCAGTCAGATTACAGATCTGGAAGCAGTGTTATTTATTAGAAGACTTTAGGCCGTGTGAGGGGAAAACCAGGAAAAATAGCCCAACCAGGAGTCTAAACTACAAATCAATCACCCTGAAGTTGAGTGATTGCCTCTCTTGTGCTAATGCTTGATGGACTATTGTGCTCAGTGCACTTGTTGACAGAATGAGGTATATTTCTACACAAGGTTAGCCACCCGTGCTGGAGAAAGCGCCCCAGCTGGGTAATCGGCAGGGCTTTTAAGCAGTTTTACATTCAGTTGACACGACGTCGGTCATTAGCGAGCTCCTCCAGCACTGTGCCAGCGAGCGATGACTATAGCACTTGTGCGGTGTTAAATCTCGACACAAAGACCGAAAGAAATCTGCTTAACAATTCCGTCTGCACTCCTATGCTTCTGATTACGTGGCTGAGATGGCATCTGTCACTGTCACTCCTGATAAACAGGAGTCCGCTGCCCCTGTTGGTGAACGGCTCACTGTGGATGTTTTTGAAGTATGCTGCAGGTTTGTTTTTTTTTTTGTTTTTTTTCTCCTGCATGAAAGAACTCAGGTGAAAGCAGTCATTTGTCTTATCTCACCCCCCCGGTGGGCCTAGGAGAAGTGAAAGTGCTTGTAATTAAGGTAGCCACTTAATGTAAAACTGATTAAATAAACATTGCATCGCCTCCGGGTCTGCTGGGTCTCACTACAGCGTGAAACGAGAAGGAAGGGAGTAATGTTGTCCTTTCTCGGGAACAGATATTTGCTAGTAATGCCTTGAAAAATTGCTGATGATCAGATAATAACAGTCTTTTGGAGTGTAATAAATTACAAGAATGTGTTTAACATTGAAACACCATCTGCTCCAACAGTAAATAGACACTAGCTTTGCATATTAGACCAGGGTAATGACTAGCATGGGAAGCTAATGGTTTAATAATAACTAACGAGACCCAATAACTGCACTGGTTACACTGGTTTAACAACAACAAGTATAATAATTATGACTGTATTCTAGATTAGTAACAACTGTAATAATTAGCATCGGATGCTAGTTTAACAATAAGAGTAATATTTAGCATTGGACGCTACACTAATTAATTGATACCTGTAACGGTTGGACTCCACACTAGTTTAGCAATAACTGCAATGGTAGAAACCTACTACTTCATTACTTGAACAATAACTATTACGATAACATCTGGACACTATGAACCGTAGCATAATTAGCTATAATAGTTAACACCAAACTGCCCTGCAATGGACTGGAAGCCTGTCCAGTGTTTCCCCAAGTTGGCAGGTATAAAAGTTAGCATGAGGAGGACTGGCTACTAGTTTAGCAATAGTTTGATATAACTAATTATAGGACAGGACACTCGTTTAACGTTAGCAATAATAGTTAGAATGGACCTCTAGATTAGCCATAACTAATAGTTAGCATTAAACACTAGCTTAGCAAGAATTTGAAGAATTGCTATGGCAGAAATGAACGCTAGTTGAATATAACTATTATAAATCAAGACTGGACACTACAAAAGGAAGCATTAACAACTATAAAAGTTAGCACCAGACAGGTATAAACGTTTGCATGGGTAGGACTGGCCTCTAGATTAGCAATAACTTGCCCTGAGATGGACCGGCAGCCTGTTTCCATGTTTCCTTCCGCCCAATGCATCAGGAAACGTAAAGGGCAGAGCTTCTCACGTCTGGAGAATTCAGAAAAAATGTGGGAGGGTGATGCGATGGCGGCTGTGGTGGTGCCAGGACCGGAAATGGTGTATAAATGTCAGTTCAACCCAAACCTGCCCAAATCTGTCCAAAAAATAAATGTAGTAAATAATGTGTTTATTTGTTTGCAGTTTGAATAAAACCCTCATCAGAGTCCAGCTTGGTATGACATAAGCTTCATCACTTCCTGTTAGTAAGAAATGATGCAGTACGCTAATATGCTAATGTATGCTAGCATGCTAATGTATGTCAATCTTATTAAGATTAGTTATAGCATATACTGTGTGGTATTAGCCTAGGTCTGATAGAAAGTGATTTGGTTGGACCAGAGGACCGCCAACTTTGCCAGCAGTGGGCCGCTATCCTCTTGCTATCAGGGTGGATCATGGTTCTCAGGAGTCCTGACAAACAGGTCCATGTACGCCTCAGGCGTCCAGCTTTAGCTACAGTCCGGCTGGAGGGCAGCTTGATTGAGTTTGCTAACAGAGTACGGTTAGACACATTGCACCAGGCTTCAGGTCTTGTGGCATTGCTATTCTAACGTCTCGGTTGTTTCCATACCAATAAGTGTCCGGCCTGCTGCAGAGACTCCTAATTGGAGCTTTAGAGCTTTTGTCTGTCTAGCCAGAGCACGCGGTGGGCAGCAGCACGATAGGTTAAGCCAGAGAGGCTTATTTCAAATGGGAAATAAAGGGGGAAAAACCAAAATTGATCCCTGGCTAGTCAATATTCAACAGGAAATCAGACGGAAAACATAGCACTTTGACCTTATCCGATCAGGTTTCATTCCGATTCTGTGCCGAGTCCATTGACGTGTTTCGCAGGAAGCTGATCGCGACGGCTACATTTTTCTTTCATCCCCAACAGAGACCGTGTTCTTTTGAAGCCCCCACATTCTCGTGCCCAGCTGCCGGCAGGATACGCACCTTTGTGTAAGATGTGAATCAATGTGGCATTCAGGTGGAACTGGGACCACCTGCCGCAAAGACCAAAGAATTGTTTAGCTCAGAGGCTTTGAAGTAACGCAGAGGAAAAAGCAAGTCCGGGTACAATCAAGTCGTGCCATCTTCTAGCTCTCAGTGGTGAAGCTGCTTGGTAGACCTGAACTGGTAACTTATGAAGTGAAGGGTTTAGATTAAACAGTGCCGTCAGCCCATGTTCATTAATATAGGACTGAAAACGTTCATGACATGACCCGCTATATATGATGGGTGACCAAACGTTCCTCTCCACGTTCAACAATCCACGACTGTATAGAAACGATACTACTAATCATAAACACTCCTCTTAGCCAATCATTAACATCTGCTTTGGAGCCATTTTCCACACATGGAACGAGACATTCCCTGCACTGTAGCACCTCTTCCCAATCTATGGATCCCATCACTCACACCCCGCAGGTATTTATAGACCCATCATCCTCGTGCAGCGCCATCTGCAGGAGCCTGAAGTTACTACCACCTTAAATTCACACACTCAATTCACACACACCGATCAGCCATTACATTAAAACCATCTCCTCGTCTCTAAGTTCACTCCTATATGGTACGTGGTCAGCTCCATGTACCACATAGGAGCACTTACAGACTGTAGTCCATCTGTTTCTCTGTAGACTGTATTACCCTGTTCTTCAATGGTCAGGACCCCCACAGGACCACCACAGAGCAGGTATTATGGGGGTGGTGGATCATTCTCAGCACTGCAGTGACACTGACGTGGTGGTGGTGTGTTAGTGTGTGTTGTGCTGGTGTGAGTGGATCAGACACAGCAGTGCTGCTGGAGTGTTTAGACACTGTGTCCACTCAGTGTCCACTCTATTAGACACTCCTACCTTGCTGGTCCACTTTGTAGATG
>CM067486.1:1613282-1625889 GCA_034552555.1 Semaprochilodus insignis
CCTGCTCTGTGGTGGTCCTGTGGGGGTCCTGACCATTGAAGAACAGGGTAATACAGTATACAGAGAAACAGACAAAGCTCATGTTGTCCGGTTGGTTCTGGACTTTAATCTTCTGAACCTCGTTTAAAAAAGCTTCTCCCTTTATTCCCTCCTTCAGAAAACAGCCCGAGCTCCTCTCAGTAAACGGAATGTTAACTGTTGAGGTGCATTGTGGGGAACATCAAGCCACACCTGCACACCTCTTTTTGTGGAGCCGCGCTGTGAATATAAACTAGGGTCAGACTAACGTTGATCCTGGAAAACAACACGGTGCACGTCAGCTCCAAGTCTTTGTTTGATTCATTGGGAAGTTGGCCACAGCTCTGAGTGCACGTCACGGCCCGCTGTCTCCCGCCAAATCAGCACTCGCATCTCCAAAAGACCAACAGCTCAGAGACAGGCACGCAGAGAGCCTGCGAAAGCATCGCGTGCCATATGTCCTCGTGGCTGTGCCTGCGATGTTCACAGCTTTTGGAAATCTAATTACTTTCTGGATATCCACAGAGAGCGCGAAGCTGGCGTCCTCACTCTGAGCTAAAATAACACTCAGGACCCTCTAAACACTGCTCCCCACCCCCCATCTGATCCATCGTTATGTGCAGAAGTACGGGTTTACCAAGATACATATCAATATCAAATATAAACCTCTTAAAATCTGGAAAACCATAACAGGGAATTCTGTTCATTCTGTCCAAGTCTTTGCAAAATGAAATGGTTGACATGTAAAGTATTTAAGGTGCACTTAAGGTGGCAGTGCATTTCAGGGGGTGGTGCATTTAAGGTAGTAATGGATTTGAGGTGGCAGTGGATTTAAGGTATCAGTAGATCTAAGGGAGCCATGAATTGAAGGCACCAGTGGATTTAAGGTGGCAGTTTATTTAAGGTAGCAAAAGATTTAAAATAAAATGTCATTTTAAAATATCACTGGCTTTAAGACAGAAGGAGATGTAAAGTACCACACACACACACACACTTTACACAGCACACACTCCACACCACACACCATACAAACCTCACACCTCAAATACTCTCCACACACACCTCATGCACCACACATCTGACTCTTTAAACATTACCCATGCATTTCACACTCCATACTCTCCACACACACCTCACAGTTCTCAGACTCCACACACCACACATTTCACTCTCTTTACACACACCATAAACACACACCTCACACTTCTATCACCTCACACCACTCCTACCACACACTCAATACACCACACACTTCACACATATGTACACTCATTATTTGATAGGTTCAGGTAATGTCATTTTACATATCGCTCCTTTAAATAAGCTCTACAAGACTTGCCTAGGTGGTTCCTGGCACTGTGTAACGGTTATCTACAAATGGACCTACCTACCTAAATATATATATATATATGCAGTGCAGATTTGCATACCACACCTTTAAAGGCCCTTCTATACATGTGGAGGAACGTGTGGAGGACGCTGCAGTGCGTAAATGGGGTGAAGGTTATGATGCAGTCAATATGAATACTAAATAATCTCTATTATTGCAGCTTAGTTTCAGTATACGGACCATACGGACTATCAGTTTTGAAAGTTTGTTGTTTACAATATTGTTCCCAATACACAAACAAAACTATGATACTATGATCTCTTCATGGATCATTCCGAAACAGGAGACGCGTGTTTGCGTTCTGCCCATCAGACCCCTGACCACTGCAGAAGAGGGGACGTCTTCCTGGCTTTGATGTCCCGTCATCGATTCACATCCCACGCAGAGGAGGCTTCATTAATATTCATCTTTAGTACATGTTTCATTTAGCTTTAATAGGAAGTTCTGTTATTGCATATTTGACTGTTGATTTATACATTAGGGGTCGGCTGTCTGGTCCGCTTCCATCTGTGAACGTACTGCTTTTAAAAACAATCTGAAACCAGAATGAAGTGGAAATATGGGCGACTCAACGCCGCACTTTAAAAAAACAGCTTGATGAAAAATGCACACGTTTATGAATTTATATAATCTTCCCCTCACACCAATTACAGGCTTTGAAAACAGAAGAAGTGAAGAGCAGTGCTGCTACTGTTTATTTCATCTATGCTAATGCTCTTCTGTCCATTTGTAGGTAACTGCATGTTACACAGTGCCAGAAACCACCTAGGCAAGTCTTGTAGAGCTTATTTAAAGGAGCGATATGTAAAATGCCATAACCTGAACCTGTCAAATTCATATTCCAGAATGTTGTGGTGTCCGCCCCTATGATAAGAAACAAGAAGAAGCACAGTCCTTCCAGTCTTGAAGAAATGTTCATCGAACTTCCGCCCATTACTCTCAAAGAGTGTCTCCAGCGGTGGAAAGCAGCACCGATGTAAACTCTTGTTCTGCTTCTACTTATATCGCCTTTTTTAATTGGTGCTGAACGTGGTTTCTTGCCAAGAACGGTCTGTGGTTGCGGTGGTGGCAGTCACCCGCCAAGAGCTTCAGCCATCAGTGTGTTTACTGCTCCTTTAATTGGCTACCTGCTCTTAAATGATCTAACCTGAAGAAGCACCTTCAACATGATTGACAAGAGGTTAGAATACACCGTCGGGGCAGCAGCAGACTTTTTCACGCTCTCATGTTGGACTGATTCCACTCCTACAGCTCTCCAGTGACTCACTATTGCACTCTGCAGGTACAAAGTGGTATTACGAGACAGGACGGGCCAGGGCTAGCTGGTTAGCATGCTAACTTCAGTAGATACGTCTGTAACACCATGCGTAGATGTCTTTTAAACACAGCCAAAATTGTTATTTCTTCAAATTCTGTTAAAAATTTTAGTTAATTTTGGACTGTTTCAAACCAGAAATTTAACATATCGCTCCTTTAACAGCTCACCATGGCTTGACAAGAGACAAGTGTGAGATGATCTAATCATACAGTTTGATTTGCACAATGCTAATCTATCCAGTTTACTTGTTCGCTACGTGTTAGCCTTTTAGCTCCAGGCACTGAATATGGCAGGAGAAGCACCAGAAATGGTGTCCATTTGATTTTCCACCAAACTGTTCATCTTGCGTTCATATTAATGGACATGCTTATTTTGAACAAAGCACGGTCCAACTCACGCTGCAGGCATAGTGCACTTCAGCCACTGCGTACTTCACCTTGAAGTGTTCTCTTGAGCAGGTCCTGCAGAACAGACTGACAAAGGCAGCTTTAAGGAGCGCTCCTCCGGGAGGGAGCATGTGAGGGAGTGTGCTGTAACTCCGTTTGGGACTCCTTTGCTGTTCCAAAGAAGGGGGGGGTGATGAAACAAAAGCTCTGTCCCAAATTGCATCATCAAGTCTACTGCTACAGCAACACATTTACACAGCTCCCTTTTCTGCAAACTCTCTCTCTCTGTCTCTCTCTCTCTCTCTCTCTGTCTGTCTCTCTGTCTCTCTCTGTCTCTCTCTCTCTCTCTCTCTCTCTCTCTGTCTGTCTCTCTGTCTCTCTCTCTCTGTCTCTCTCTCTCTCTGTCTCTCTCTAAATATAGACAAAAGCACATCCTATAGCTCAAGCCACTAGCAGCAGACATTCTTTGTTTCCTACAGGTAATTGGGGTGTATGTAAATATTGATACACTTGACTATGGCGATATTATGTTTTGTGATGATGTATTGATTCTCAAAAACACAGTATTGATTATTAGTTAGCGGTTTAATGTAGATTGGTGGCAGACAGTGGGTCATTTACTATATGACCACTACCATTATAATCTATCTTTGGTCATTAGAATCCCCCTCCCCAACGTAAACAAGTAGTGTGAGGTCGCACCGCTAATGTTAGCATTAGAATCTCGCCCTAGGGTGTTTCCTGCCTTCTGCCCAGTAAGCAGAATTGAAACTTGGTGTGTGGGTTTGACATCGTGAGACAAGCAAATGATTCAAGTTTCACACTCGGCTGTGCTTGTGACATAAGCAAGGATGGGCCTTATCTCTGTACCTAACTGACTATATAAGGTCGTCCTGCTATGTGTGTGTTCCATTCTGACTCGTGCTGTTGTGTTGGTGGCATCCTGTGCAAGTGAAGCATACCTCAGAGAAGAGTTGGAAAGCAATTCCAGGAGTGGGAAGAGCTGGAGAGGGCTCACATCATAGGGCTCCGGGAAGCGGGATGGTCTTATCGACGTATTGCGCACGATGCCGGTCGTGAGTATACTACCATGGCACGCTGTTGGCGGCAGAGGACAGAAGAAGGCACGCACCAGCTACATGAAGGATCCAGGAGACCTACATGAACTACGGAGTCGGAGAACCGACGAACTGTCCAACATGTGCGGAGTGACCCATCAGCCACAACTGCGGACATTCAGCGAGCAGTGATGCCCACCATGAGTGATCCTGTTAGTGCGGCACCACTGGCAGACGGCTGCACCACACAGGACTACATGCACGCAGACCGTTGCGGCGACTGTCCTTAACACCACGTCACCATCACCAAAGACTGCAATGGTGTCGTGCCAGACTGTCATGGAGTGACTCAGAATGGCAGCGGGGCATCTTCAGTGACGAGTCCCGCTTTTGTCTTGGTGGAGACGACCAACGAATCCGTGTGTGGAGGCACAGTGGTCAGCACCAAGATGAACGGTTTGTGGTCACACGTCCAGAAGGCCTGGTGTCACTCCACCTCCACCCCTACCGCACCATCTGCAGGAACTGTGTGAGGATATTCAAGCTGCATGGGATGGATTATCACAGGACACCATTAGGAACCTCTACAACTCCATGCCGAGACGTCTGGCATGTTGGGTTAGCAAACATGGCGGCCCGACACCATACTGAGAGACACTACTTCCTTCTGGGTGCAGCGTTTTTATAAGTTGACCAGACAAAACATGAAATATCTGTTATACTGTCTGCTATTAAATAAAACTCTGCTGTATGAATGCCTGTATTTTTGGATGAACTTCTCCTTTAAAGACTGCGGGTACATATCCAGCAGCCGCTCAGTCATAATTACCAAAACGCTGCTCATGAGATGAACGGTCTCCTGGGTAGGGGGGGGGGGGGGGGGGGCATGAGTGAGTCAGATTAAAGCCATTTAATTCACAGAGCCTGGGGCCTAAATGCCCCATGTGACCACCCGAGCTGATGGATCCCCCACTGGTGAAATAGATACGCCTGCTGACCAGAGCCAAACCTGTCCGCAATTTCATTCCCGCCTGTTAAACTTCAAAAAGGCTTTCAGCTGGGTCACCTCAGCCTACCTGTGCTCACAGGATGAGAGACCTTTATTTAAAAAGGTCAGTGGCCCAGTTACACTCACTCTCGGACAGTAAAATTATGAAATCGAAATTACACTCATTTTAACGATAATCGCCGGCATTGCAGCCGTAAAGTAGCCTGAAATTTACTGAACGTACAAACCTGTGCTTCGAGTTCAGCTGTGGGAAGCTTAAATAAAATTCATGCTGTGAATTAATAGCAACACTGCAGCACCAGAACCATGATGGCAAAGCGCTCTTTAATGCGGCGAATGGAGCCTAATGGCTAACAATGTTAGTTAAACGTTTTCCTACAATACACAAACACACACACACACACACACATTACTGAGTACTGACTGGTTGGCTAGCATTACAGCTACTAGGTGCTGATTTGTGGGCTAGCATTGCAGCTACGAGTGCTGATTAGTTGGCTGGCATTACAGCTATTGAGTGCTGACTGGCTAGTTAGCATTATGACTACTAAGTGCTGAGTGCTAATTGGTTGGCTGACATTACAGCTACTGTGAGCTGATTGGTTGATTAGCATTACAGCTACTAAGTGCTGAAGGGTTGGTTAGCATTACACCTACTGAATACTGATTAGTTGATTAGCATTACAGCTACTGAGTGCTGAATGGTAGGTTAGCATTACAGCTACTGAGTGCTGATTAGTAGGTTAGCATTACAGCTACTAAGTGCTGATTAGTTGGTCAGCATTACAGCTACTGAGTGCTGATTGGTTGGCCAGCATTACTGCTACTGTGTGCTGACTGTGTGCTGACTGGCCCAATAGCATACTGATTTATTGGCTAGCATTACTACTCTTGAGTTCTGATTGGGCTAGCATTAATTCCATGGAGTTCTGATTGGGCTAGAGATACTGCTATTGAGTGCTGATCGAGCAGATAGCATTGACTGCTGCTGTATGCTAACTGATTTCCCAGCTGATTAGTTGGCTAGCGCTATGGCAGATTGGAACTGTTGGCTAATATTACTACTGAGTACCGACTGCAGTAGCATTACTGCTATTGAATGCCTATTGGTTGGCTAGCATTTCTTCTACTGGGTGCTGATTGGTTGACTAGTACTCCTGCTATTGAATGCTAAATGGTTGGCTAGCATAGCTGCTGAAAATTAATTAACTGTTTTTGTGATTTCACAACACCAACTAATTTACATACATGCACCTATTCAGGTCATAGCCGTTTAGGTCCGGCTATTCACTCTGAGGTTACAGCCAACCAGAACAGAGAACATGTGTGTATATATCAGTCTTAAAGGCGCAGTAACAGCCTGTTTAATATAAAGTCATAAACAGAATTTGGAAAATGATGGTGTAGAAATGAACTGCGACTGTGTATAGGACATAAAGCACAAATAACATGCAGGAGAAATCTAGATTATAGGCACTTTAAGGCTGAACTGTGTGATTTGAGGTGAACAGCTGACAAGTTGGTATGGTTTAAGCCTCCAGTGGGGACAGAGGTCACATTAAAGGTGCAGTAAGCAGTATGAGTTTTGTTATGACTCGGATATTAGTGGTACATTTCTGGTTACAAGGCCGGCCTCCAGTGCTGTCCTTTTCTAATCTGTATTTCTGTCACGGCGTTTAATGGAAAATTATGCTTACTGTACCTCTGGGCTATTCTTAGCCTAACATTTGCCCAACGCAGGTCCAATTTCCCCAAAGTGTTAAGCACATTACAACTGTTACAGAGTGCTGAAAGTGACGCTGGCTATAGCGTTTTATGATGATCTTTGCGTTATGGTGCCTTTGGGGAACTAACCTCATTTCTGAACTGCTGGAAGTGGCCTATGGGTCAAATCTGGATCAGTGACATCACTCTAAAGGTCAAGGTATCTTAAAGGGCCCATATTCAACATTCTACAAAAGCATGTTTTTAATATGTGGACTGTATGTGTAAGCAGAAACAAAATACATACAGAAGTAGTGTCTCTCAGTATGGCGTCGGGCCGCCATGTTTGCTAACCCAACATGCCAGACGTCTCAGCATGGAGTGTAGAGGTTCCTAAAGGTGTCCTGTGATAATGCATCCCATGCAGCTTGAATATCCTCACACAGTTCCTGCAGATGGTGCGGTAGGGGTGGAGGTGGAGTGACACCAGGCCTTCTGGACGTGTGACACGTGAAAACAAACCGTTCATGTTGATTCTGACCACGGTGCCTCCAAACACGGATTGATTGGTCGTCTCCATCAAGACAAAAGCACCACCCGTCACTGAAGATGACCCGCTGTCATTCTGAGTCACTCCATGACAGTCTGGCGCGACACCATTGCAGTCTTTGGCGATGTTGATGTGGTGTTAAGTACAGTCGTCGTAGTGGTCCGCATGCAGCGAAACTTGGTGAGGAGGTCTGGCATCGCAAGTTTCACGCTTGGCTGTGCATGTGACGTAAGCAAGGACAGGCCTTATCTCTGTACCTGACTGACCCAACAGCCACGATTGCAGACACTCAGCGAGCAGTGATGTCCTCCATGAGTCATCCTGTTAGTGCAGCACCATTGGCAGACGGCTGCACCACGCAGACTGTTACGACGACTGTCCTTAACACCACGTCATTGTCACCAAAGACTGCAATGGTGCCGTACCAGACTGATCCTCAGTGACGAATTCCGTCTCCAACGTCCTACAACTCCATGCCTAGACCTCTGGCAAGTTGGGTTAGCAAACATGGTGGCCTGACACCATACTGAGAGACACTACTTCTGTATGTGTAGCTCAATAAATATTGATCATATCAGTCTAAATTGATCATAATTTATTGGTCCTGGTAACCTTTATCTTCCTTCCCAACAGCACTGCAATCCCACACCTCCTTCTGGCCACACCTCCAGCTTTTGTTTTGATGATGAATGTTAATTCAAGGGTTCACTTGCTTGTTCTAGCCTGCAGCGTGGGTGTTACTCAATGTGCTCAGTAAAAGACATGTACAGCTGATTGTGTGTTATTAGTGTAGTTAGATTGTGTTTGTCTGGAATTGTGACCTAGATAACCATCAGAACTCATTCCGGGCAGGTAGTTTCACAGAGCTGGCTTGCTACTTCTCGCAGCTGTATGTGGAACTGTCTCATACCCCACTGAAGACTACACCTGTGGACGCTTATGCTGCCCAACTGCTGAGCACAGCTGTTTTAAACCACACGCGGCTGCTAGGCCTGTGAATAATGAGACGGCTCTTCCAAGCTTACAGCCCTCATAACCAACTAATCAGGTACAATAAAGCAGCTCAGCTGTCACTGCGTATATTCAACTGGGTCAGCTCCTTATTATTAAAGGCAGAGCTCTTTACTACAGTGCCTTGAAAGTAAGAGTGGTAATGGCACTGATTTCAAAGCTTGACAGCAATCTCTGCCTTTTTTTTTTTCTTCTCAGCCCCCCCATCCTCTCCATAGCAGCTCATTATAGCCGAGCAGGCTTTTCAGGGGCAGAAATCTGCGCCAAAGTGAGCTCAATTACATACGTCTATCTGCTGTGACATTCCGAATGGGACATGTCATAAGTGCTCTATAGCTCCGACATCTGACTACAGTACATGCATGATGACTGATACCTCACAGGATGATGGGTACAATGTGAAACACTTACATGTCTAAGCTCTTTTCAAAGGAATATTAAGTGAGCAGTAATGGCCCCCATGAATCTACACAGCTACACAGAGGTTCTGTTTCATCCAGGCTCCGCGGAAATATCCCAAAGATACACATGCTAATATACCAGCTACCGAATACCAGCGCGAGGAGGAACACGCAGAGCTGATCTGAATTTTGAGGGTATTCGAATTTCGTGTTCCACCTTCTGGAATGGAAGATGGAAATGTGGAGCACAAGTTTTTTTAAGAAGGAGCTGGCAAACAGGAAGCCAGCTTCAGCAGCTACTGTGTTAATACCAATGTTAATATATCCCATATGCACTGTTATTTAGTCATAGGGTCCATCCCTGTTCAGGTGTAGAGTCCACCTCTATTGGGTTGTAGAATTCACCTCTGTTCAGGGCTAGAGTCCAGTTATATTCAGCTATAGAGTCTACCTGTACTGAGCTGTAGAGTCTGAATCTATTCAGTTGTGGAATCTACCCTTGTTCAGTTGTAGAGTCCACCTGTATTTGGTTGTAGNAATCTATTCAGTTGTAGAATCCACCTTTGTTCAGTTGTAGACTCCACCTGTATTCAGTTGTAGACTCCACCTGTAATTGGTTGTAGAATCCAGCTCTATTCAGTTGTAGAGGCCACCTCGAATTTGGTTCTAGAGTCAACATCTATTTGACTGTAGAGTCCTCCTCTATTGGGTTGTGGAGTAAACCTCTATCCCGTTTTAGAGTTCATCTCTGTTCAGCTGAGTCCACATGCATTCAGTTGTAGAGTCCACCTTTGTTTGGTTGTGGATAACAGAGAAGACACCAAAAGAGATTGTACCCTGTCAGTTGGTGGCAGAAACCAGCCAGGGCCCAGCGAGAAAAGGACATACATGATACATGAGCCCACAGAACTGATTTAACCGTTGTGGTGATGCGTGTTTGTTCTAACACTCGGCATTTCATGCAGTGGGTTTCTCACAGCACTGAGCGAGAGAGAGAGTCATCACGTTTATAAAGCACTTTCGCAGACTAGAAGTTCATGGACGGAGTAGTGTGTGAGCTCTGCAGGAGTGTGTGTGTGCTTTAAACAGCAGGGACATTATTAACATACGTGCAGCGTGTAATCCAGACAGCCAATCAACAGTCTTGATTTTGGAATAAGCATGCTTATTGACTCATGGATGCTGATCAGGGCAGCTACTTAGGTACCGCAATCTGTGCGGCATGAAAAGAGCAGTAGACAAGCGTCGTTTCCTAGTCTAAACAGCGGCTTTGGTACAGGAACGCTGTGACGACTTAAGATAGCATACACAGACCAGCTTTAGATTCCAGCAGCGTTCAGTGTCTGAAATGATAAAGATCCCGAGAGCAGGTGTACCAATCCGGGATCAGATATCTGGCCTGCTTATGGTGATCTTAATCACAGAAATGACCCTCGATCAGCACTCCTGCTCTCGGACGAATAGCACAAGTCGTCCCAGATGTATCGCGACCGGTGTTTCATAAGCGATTGTGCAAACCGAGTGGAAAATGCTCCGTAACTGGGCCGTAACTGCCCTCGCGCCCGTTTTCCATTACTCTCCTCCCTGCTTCTTAATGATCACGGACGGATGTGCAATTAAACCAGGCGAAGGCCGCTTTATTCCGATGAGGAAATCAACACATTAAAAAACAACAAATGTGTTGGAGAGAATGAAATTACTGCTGTTCATTTATTTATGAGGAAATTAGTTTTGAAAGTGTGCTGCCCGGAATTCAATATGAAAAACCATAAATAAAATATGAATCCTTTCATCATCAGGAGCCTCAATGCAAGCCTAAACAAGGTGCCTGCAGTCAAGGAGAACTAGCAGTCGCCCCTCTTCAACTAGTGGGTGTGAAGGTAAGGCACTTTTACCTGTTGCTCTGCCTGCTTTGAGAGGATGTGTCGGTATACTTGCTCTGATGGGAAAGGGTACCGGACCTCTCCTAACATCTGTCCTGAGGGGAGGTGCCACTCTAGCTGAAATGAAGGAAGGTGGTACTCCCACTGTCCTGAGGGGTGGTGACACCTTACCTTTCCTGAGGGGAGGTGCCACTCTAGCTGAAATTAAGGAAGGTGCTACTCCCACTATCCTGAGGAGAGGTGTTACCTTTCCTGTCCTGAGGGGAGATGCCACTCTAGCTGAAATGAAGGAAGGTGCTACTCCCACTATCCTGAGGAGAGGTGTTACCTTACCTGTCCCAAGGGAGAGTGCCACTCTAGCTGAAATGAGGGATGGTGCTACTCCAACTGTTTTGAGGAGAGGTGCTACACTACCTGTCTCAAGGGAAGGTGCTACTTTACCTGTCTCAAGAGGAAGTGTTACCTGTCCTGAGGATAGGTGGTACTCTGCCTGAAAGTAGGGAAGGCGTTACTCTACAGGTCTCAAGGGGAGGTGCCACTTTACCCAAAAGGAGGGAAGGTGGTACTCTACCTGTCCTGAGGGGAGGTACCACTCTATTTGAAATGATGGACAGTGCTACACTACCTGAACTGAGGGGAGGTGCTACTCTACCTGTCCTGAGGGGAGGTCCCACTCTATTTGAAATGATGGACGGTGCTACACTACCTGAACTGAGGGGAGGGGCTACTCTACCTGTCCCAAGGGAGAAGTGTTACCTTACCTGTTCTGGGGAAAGGTGGTATTCTACCTGAAAGGTGGTACTCTACTGGTCTTGACGGAAGGTGTTACTTCCTCATCTGAAATGAGGAAAGGTGCCACTCTACCTGTGCTGAAGGGAGGAGCTACTTTACCTGAACTAAGGAGAGATGCTACGCTACCTGAACTGAGGGAAAGTGTTACCTTACCTATCCTAAGGAAAGTGGCACTCCTGAAAGGAGAGAGTTACTCTACTTGTCTTGAGAGAAGGTGTTACACTACCTGAACTGAGGGCAGGTGTTACTCTACCTGTCCTGAGGGGAGGTACCGCCATAACTGAAAAGAGGGAAGGTGCTACTCTACCAGTCCTGAGAGGAGGTGCAACTTTACCTGTGCTGATGGGAGATGCTACTCTTCCTGTCCTGAGGGAAGGTCCCACTCTACCTGTCCAAAGGGCAGGTGTTACATTACCTATTCTGATGCCCCGCGACACTGTTTGTCTTGGCCATGTCTTACTAAGCTGTTGGATCTTGCCTCAGTACGTTGTGGCCACACATTACAATGGGCAATGCCTGCGCAATGCTGCTCACGTTTCCGTCACTTTTCGCAAGAAACAGCCGAGTTAAGTAATTGATCCATTTCCGCCAAGTCCGGAATTTCAATCAGCTCCAAAACACGCTTTAACCGTTTAAACCAAATCAGAAGACGAGCATCAGAGATCCTTTAAAGCCCTTTCCTTATTCCTGCAGACGGGCTTCAGAAGGTAGTGAGGACTGTTAGAGTACAGACGCTGATTTAACAGTATGCAGAGCTGAGCACCAAACTTCACCTGTGGGCTGTTAGTCCACACTGCATCAACACACGTACAGCAGCTGTGTGAGGAACACCACTCACCCTACCCACTCACTCACTCACTCACTTACTCACACTCACTCTTTCACTCACTTACTCACACTCACTCACTCACTCACTCACACTTTTTCTCTCTCACTTACTCACACTCACTCTTTCTCTCACTCACACTTTTTCTCTCTCACTTACTCACACTCACTCTTTCACTCACTCACTTACTCACACTCACTCTTTCACTCACTCACTTACTCACACTCACTCTTTCACTCACTCACTTACTCACACTCACTC
>CM067486.1:1630740-1643242 GCA_034552555.1 Semaprochilodus insignis
TCATAGCCCAGTTAGAACTTAAATATATATTTATTATTCCCCTTTTAATAATTATTAAAATGTCTTTTTACATTCTTAAAGTTCTTGTGCATTTTGTAAGCTTTGTCTGTTTTACGACAAAAATAAATAAATAAATAAAAAAAATCTCGTCACTGTTGTCAGTCGACTTGAAGGTTCTCAGTGGACTCAAAGGGTCTCCAACTGACGATTCGACTCGTCGACTTCTAGAGGGCAGCCCTAATTACTACGATACCCAGCATGCATTCTTTTGATGATGAGTGTACATTAAATGCTAGTTTCAGGTGGAATATGCCGATTTAACATCTAAACATCGTTTAAGGCAAGTGTGACAACGTAGGCATCCAGTTAGCGCAATGCTAATAGGCTTCCAAGTTTCCCTTAGTGAAACAACTTCTGCATCATAGCTCCACTGCAGAACAACCAGAAGCTGACTTTACAAGTCCTGGAACTGTATTTTGAATAAGGAGAAATTTGTATGCATCGTTTGCCCACCCATTCCTAATTCGTAGCCTCTGGGTCTAAAGGTAGCACGACAGTTATGAACGTTTTGTACTGAGACACATGGCCTTGATTCTGGCTGTACTTAAGAAATATGACTGGCCTGCTAAATGGTGGCTCGTAGAGAGCACGGGGTCCGTAGGTTCAGAGTACCTCAGACCAAGAGATCGTTGACAAGCATTTGAAACCTGAGAATCCATAGCCTTGTGGTACGAGGTCTGTTTCCCATGATGCCCATGGGGGATAAAATGCTTTTAAACTGCTTTTCAGTAACCTTAACCACCAAGCTACCTAGCCTCCAGGGGACCAGAGTGACCATACCACTCATAACAGAAGTGCAGAACAAGAGCGGTTCTGTTAGCTGGTTGGAATGGAGAAGTAGACTTGGACCCAAGAAGGTGTACAGTAGGTACTCTGAAAATAAAGGCTTTCAGTCAGAACCCTGGGCCAAATTGCACGGCTTATGAGTTATGAGCTACACTGTGAACTAAGATCCAGTTACGGCTTTACAGCATGAAGTTCATATCACTGTACTTCCTTAAACAGTTGTTAAACTGGATGAACTTATGAAGATATAGTAGCAAGCTAGGCAACCTAGCAAGCTAGGCCTAGTCTAGATATAAAAATAGCTAGCTAGCTTACTGCATTTACACATGATCTGACAAACAATTTTGTCAGATTGTTGCTTCCACTCCTTCTGTCTGCCTTTATCTTTCAGCTCAACTTAAGAAGCTAGCTAGCAATCACAGACACACACTAACTATACCAAACAGCAATCCAGCTAACACTCACTATAACTGACATTGTTTACGACACATGTATGGAAACAGTGCAAACTTGAAAATGCCATTTGTTAATTTTTATAGACAGTATATCACACAGTGTCAGAAGAAATATAATAGAATAGACATAATCAAGTCTACCTGGGATTTCTTAACATTTTTGATGCATGTGTGTGATGATATAGGCATCCGGTTAGCACCGTGCTAATCAAGGCAATACAAGTTTAGTTAGCTACATTAGCTTTATAGCTGTGGCGCAAAACTAACCAAGCCAATTTCTGTCTCCAAACTATGGCTGTGTACAAAGTCGCCTGCTGCCATACAACACAGTACGCAAAAGCAGCAGACGAGAATGGCTAGTATGTCAGAATACACCGCATTCATCAAGCGGTAGGCAAAATATCCCCAAATGACATACTGAATCGGGAGAAGTATAAGACTGCAGCACACTATGCTATCCCATGATTCAGCTGCGGAAGCGTTTGAAGTGTAATTAAGCAGAAAAATAAAAATAAAAATGATTAAGATTATGTACAACATCAAGTAACATTATTAGTAGCTTTGTGGAGAACATCAAGCCCATTGACCATTTTCCTGAACTGTTATCAACATAACCTGTGAGGTTCTAAGGCTAGAAGGTGAATGCAAGCTGACAACTTCATATCATATTAGCTACCTAGTTAGCCAGCCAAGCTACCTGGCGTGCCAACAATAAAAAACTCTCATGGGAACGGAGCTTTTAGTGACTAGTGGTACGTTCACAGTGGTGGTGTGACATGTTATGTGAAGGGATGTTGACAGACATAAAGGTTGCAGACGTGGTGCGTCAGAGGTTGCGTGGATACTACATACTAGCATATTGATGTACCACACTGCTTTACTGGTCCAGGAGTGTGCACTGCGTCCACTGGTAAGAAGGTCATTTCAGACACGGCCCTTGCCTTGGATGGTCAACTTTGTATATATACATATTGTATATTTACATATATACACATATACATACACACACATATACATATATACATATATATATATATATATATATACACACACATACATACACATACACATACACATATATATATATATATATACATACATACATACATACATACACACACACACACACACACACACACACACACACACACACATATATATACACACACACAGTCTGTTACAAGCTTCAAATATGATCTAGATAGTCCAAAATAGTTAATGTGAATCAGCATACTACAAGAATCCCCTATGGGCGCTAGCAGCAATTAGCATTATCATAGAGTCAGAAGCCTTTTGTTGGCACTGTAGGTAATGTGTCGTGTGTGTGTGTGTGTGTGTGTGTGTGTGTGTGTTCTGGTTTTATTACAAATTCAGGACATTTTTTTTGTCTGAAAAATGTATGAACACACACACACACACACACACACACACACACACACACACACACACACACACACACACACACACAAAATCAGACCAAAGATGGAGGAGAGGGCTGCCTGGTTCACTGGAGGCCCAGGATGCCTTTGAAACGTCTCAAGGACTCCTTTGATATTAAAGCGTATGGCCAACCTAAGCAGTTCCTCTGGCCGAAGAGCAGCATGCTGAAACTCTGGGATCCTGTCGAAACTAGCGCTGTTTAAACAGGAATCTACCTCCGATCTCCCTCCCCACCCTGTGAGGTGGAATAAATCTTACCGATGCACCGCACGGCGCCACCCGCTGGGACTCACCGGGAAAGATTGCTTCTGATAACAAATGATACAGCAACACAGACTACTTTTTGGCCTCTGATACTCTATTAATTCCTTTTTGCAGCAGTGTGATGTAATTTACACATAATTAGTTCCGTATATACACTAGGGGCCAAAGCAGCTGTATTACAGCACTGCTAACTACGTCCAAATTTAGCTCCAATAGAGTGGCATGCAAATGTTTGGGCACCCAGCTTATGATTTCAGATTCCATGAACAGCTAAGTGAAGAAAAGATGTCCTGATTTACAAAAGGCATGAAGTTCAAGACTTGCTTTCCATTTCTTTCCATCTTTTACAGGTTCTAAATAACAGGAATGAAGAACAGCCTGAGGCAAAAGTTTGGGCACCCTACATGGTCAATTGCCTGCTTGTAAAGGTGTCTTTCAGTTCTGTTTTTTCGGGCAGCCTTGCTAATTCTTCCTTCTAGAAGGCTTCTAGTTCTGTGAGATTCTTGTCCCGTCTTGCAAGAGGTGCTCTTCTGAGGTCTTTTCAAAGATTTCTTATGACGTTTAGGTCGGGAGTCTGCAAGGTCCATGGCAAAACCTTCAGACTGTGCCTCTCGAGCTGCTCCACTGTGGATTTTGAAGTGTGTTTAGGATCATTATCCTGTTGTAGAAGCCATCCCTATTTCATCTTCAGATTTTGTACAGATGTTGTGATGTTTGCTTCCAGAACTTTCTGGTATTTCATTTAATCTCATCTTCCCTCCACCAGTGAAATGTTCCCCATGCCACTGGCCGCAATACAAGCCCAAAGCATGATTGATCCACCACCGTGCTTAACAGTTGGAACAGTTCTTTATTAAATTTTCACTTTTTCCTTCAAACATGTTTGCTCATTGCATCAGCCTTGTTCAGATGTTCCTTTGCTTTCCTGCAAACTTTTGATGCTGAATTTTGTGGTGATAATCCGGGAGAGGTTTCCTTCTGATGACTCCTCCATGAAGGTTACATTTCGATAGACCTTCTGCAGGGCTTCTGCAGTCAAACAGGGATTACGATTAACCTTTCTAACAGTCCTACCAGCACTTCTCTTGAACAGTCTTCTTGGTCTTCCAGACCTTAGCTTCACCTCCATCATTCCTGTTAACTTCCATTTCTTAATTACATTCTTAACTTCGGAAACGGCTCCCTGAACACGCTCTGCTATCTCCTTATAGCTGTTTTTTTTTTTTTTTTTTTTTTTTTTTTTTTTTTTTGAGTGCCGGACAGCTGCTTAGAGGAGCCTATGGCTGCTGATTTGCTGCTTGAGGAGTCAGAGACTGTGTCCCAATCGCACTTTAATACTAACACTAATAGTGTTTGGGTATGTAGTATATGGGTAGTATATGAGTTATGAAGGTCAAAGTTGGGTATACTCAAAAACCGACAATGCACACTTAGAACCAGTTGATGTTTGAGTATGGTAATGATGGACACTATAGTCCCACAACGCAAGAGAATAGGAAATAGAGGAGCTGCTGATGTCTGGAAAATTGGTGGACGGCGATTTGATGGCAGCTGCGGTTTTGGTGGGACCAGAAATGGTGTATAAATGTGAGTTCAAGCCAAATCTGTCAAATCAGCCTGTAAAATAAACATATACTAGTAAATAATGTGTTTATTTGTTTGAGTTTCGTAAAAAAATCTCCAACAAAGCTCCGCCTTCAGAGTTCAGCTCAGTATGATGTCAGCTTCGTTACTTCCTGTTAGTAAGAAATGATGTGCTATGTTAATATTGTGTATAGTATGTGACCAAACTGAAGACCTGTAGTGCACTGGAGATACCCGGATGGTGTTCTACTCCAGTCAGAGTTTCTAGTATACAGGTGGAGCTGTCTTCATGGTGTACTGCATCCCATCATGCACTGCGGCCTCACCAGCTCTCAGCCTGCTTCAGCCAGAGGAAATGGCGGTGGGTAACACTGGGGAGTATAAAAAAAGATGTAAAAGATGAACTCGCTTTAGAGGATCAGTTTTAGAGGGAAATAGCCGAGGGGAGCTAACAGCTAGGCTAAACGTGTTTCAGGTGAACTGAGCAGCGTTAGCAGCAGCTAGCTCTAAACAGTGGATACAGTAATAACAGCTCTGAGGTAAATGTGAGGTAACTGGTCATGTGACTGTATTAGTACACTACACTGTAGGTCAGAACTTGTTACTGTACCGTATACTACACACAGGGGGCGTATACAGTATGCAGTACATACTACTGTAGTCTGTAGTGTGCAGTATGGTGTAGTGTGCCATTTCGAATACAGCCTGTGACCAAGCCACAGCCCTATCAAGCTAAACAGGGTCTGAGATAATTGGGGCGTCCAAAGTGCTACAAAGACTTTTATTCATTTTAAAATTGTGCAAAACTAAAAAATAATGCACTAATTTTGCTTATAATGTTGACAGGAATGGCTCATGTCTAACTTCATGCCTTTTGGAGATCAGTTCATCTTGTACTCGCTTGCTTATTCACGGTGACAGAAATGTCATTCCGGTGTATACAAACTTTTGCAGGTCACTGTATACAGGTCAAAACATAAATACCTACACTATATTGCCAAAAGTATTCGCTCGTCTACCTTCACACGCATATGAACTTGAGTGACATCACATTCTTAATCCATAGGGTGTAATATGATGTTCCACCCTTTACAGCTACAACAGCTACAACTCTTCTGGGAAGGCTTTCCACAAGGTTCAGGAATGTGTTTATGGGAATTTCTGACCATTCTCCCAGAAGCACATTTGTGAGGTCAGACACTGATGTTGGATGAGAAGGCCTGGCTCGCAGTCTCCGCTCTAATTCATCCCATAGGTGTTCTATCAGGTTGAGGTCAGGACTCAGTACAATGCAGTCAGACAAGTATCGTTCTCCTGGCAACCGCCAAACCCAAACATGTCCACCGGCTTGCTAGACGGAGAGAGGCGTGATTGGCCACTCCAGAAAACACTGCTCTAGAGTCCAGTGGCGGCGCTTTACACCACTGCATTCCACGCTCTGCATTGTGCTTAGTGATGTAAGGCTTGGATGAAGCTGCTCAGCCATGGAAACCCATTCCATGAAGCTCTCTACACACTGTTCTTGAGCTGATCTGAAGGCTACATGAAGTTTGGAGGTCTGTAGTGATTGCCTCTGCAGAAAGTCAGCGACCTCTGCACACTATGACCCTCAGCATCCGCTGACCCTGCTCTGTCGTTGTACGTGGTCTACCCCTTCGTGGCTGAGCTGCTGTCGTTCCCAATCAATTCCACTTTGTTATAATCCCGCTGACAGTCGACTGTGGAATATTTAGTAGGGAGGAAATGTCACGACTGGACTTGCTGCACAGGTGGCATCCTATCACGGCACCACGCTGGAATTCACTGAGCTCCTGAGAGCGACCCATTCTCTCACTAATGTCTGTAGGAGCAGTCTGCATGTCTAGGTGCTTGGTTTTACACACCTGTGGCCATGGAAGTGATTGGAACACCTGAATTCAATGATTTGCATGGGGGAGTGAATACTTTTAGCAATATCGTGTATGTACTTCCACTCACTGGCCACTTATGGGAAACCCGCAATTTGTGCTTTTCACTCACTGGGCAATTTATTGGAAACACCTGCCTTCTACTTATTGTGCGGGTCAGATCAAAATAGCCCTTCCAGATTTCTCTCTCATTCTCTGTCCCTCTCTCGAGGAATGACTAACCAATAGCAGCATGGGGTCAGTCTGGCCGAGCGCTGAAGATTTCATAACATCTGCTCAAGTTGTCTGCCAATGTTTACCAATGACGTTCACACAGAGAGAGAGAGAGAGAGAGAGAGAGAGAGAGAGAGAGAGAGAGAGAGAGAAGTCCAGTAAGTGAGCTCAGCCTCATAATGTGTTCGCACAGGGCTTGACCATAAAGTGCCAGGAATAGAACAATGCTCCCTATACCCTCATCTAAAAATGCTTTGCTGGGGTTTTTTTCTTTGCAGACTCCGGAACAGCCGTATGACTCATCCTGAATTTCATTTCGTTATGTACAGAAATAGAACCACCTCATATCCTAAAATTGAGTTTTCTGTGTCTTTTTAAACTGAAACTGTTTGCTGTTCTACGCAAATGTTGTTAACTCCTTAAATGGCCACCAGCCATGTGAGGAAAGGTCCATGTTTCCATTTCTCACTCCTATAACATTAAGAGGCCAAAAGATGTAACTACGCTCGTCTGTATGAAGGGAAAGAGTGATGGGGTGTGAAAAGCACTGGCCCCCTGTTCGGGCAGTGTCTGAGCTCAGGGTGAGTTTTAGGCTCTAAACTTCCTGTACTAGCTGGAATATTATCCAACGGAACACTAAGCACGGTTGTAAGTCGCTCTGGATAAGAGCGTCTGCTAAATGCTGTAAATGTAAATGTAAATGAAAACCCTTAATACAGCATTCACTGCCCAGTCCGTACAGCCCATATGCTGAAATGAAGCTGCAAATCCAGCCTGCTTTGTTTACATTGTTTTTGTGATGTCATGAACACCAACATATCCTCCTATTTAGCCTATAGCAGTTTAGCTTTACCCATTCATCCTACAGCAGTGGAGCCCCACCCATTCAGCCTACAGCAGTTTAAACCTGACCATTCACCCCACAGCAGTTTGGCCCCACCCATTTAGCCTGCGGCACTGTAGTCCCACCCGTTCATCCTACAGCAGTTAAGACCCACTCCAGTTTAGCCCCACACATTCAGCCTACAGCAGTTTAGTTCCATGCATTCACCCTACAGCAGCTTAGCCCCACCCATTCAGCCTAAAGCAGTTAAGCCCCATTCATTCAGCTTACAGCAGTGTAGCCCCACCCATTCATCCTACAGCAGTGTAGCCCCACCCATTCAGCCTACAGCAGTGTAGCCCCACCCATTCAGCCTACAGCAGTGTAGCCCCAACCCATTGACTCAACTACAGTTTAGCACCACCCATTCAACCTACAGCAGTTTAGCCCCATTCATTTAGCCTACAATAGTTTAGCTCCACCCATGTATTCTGCAGCAGTTTAACCCCACCCAATCAGCCTACAGCAGGCCAGCTTCCTTCCATTCAGCCTACAGCAGTTTAACTCCACCCATTAAATTGTAGAGCAGTTTAGCACTATCTATTCGGCCTATGGCAGTGTAGTTTCACTCATTCTACAGCCGTTTAACCCCACCCATTCAGCCTACAGCAGTTTAGCTTCACCCATGCATTCTACAGCAGTTTAGCTCCCACCAATTTAGCCTACAGCAGTTTAGCCCCACCCATTCAGCCTACAGCAGTTTAGCTCCACCCATTAATTCTACAGCAGTTTAGCCCCACCCATTTAACCTACAGCCCTGCAGCAGGTTAGCGCCTTCCCTTCACCCTACAGCAGTTTAGCTCTAATCCACTCAGCCTACCACAGTTTTGCCCCACCCATTCAACCTACCACAGTTTTGTCCCACCCATTCAGCCTACAGTATTGTAGCCCCACCCATTCAACCTAAAGCAGTGTAGCCCACACCCATTCATTCTACAGCAGTTCAGCCCCATCCATTGAGCCTATGGCAGTTTATCCCTACGTTACAAGGAAAAATAGGGGCAAATGTAAAACTAAAAACTAGGGGCCAAACTGTGTTTCCAGGACCACTCACATTGTCTCAAAGGTGTTTCTGTTCTGTAAGGCCTCAGGGAGGAAAGCAGGGCCAGATTATATACTGTGAAGCAAGTAATAAAGGATTGGGAACAAAGTGAAAATCAATCAAAACACGCACAAGAAACCACAGGCACAATGACGAGCTCTGAATCAAATTCCTTCACTGCACCAGGAGAACACCACGCTCCTTCAGAGCTGAGAGTTACAGCAGCACAACATTTGCTGACATCACATGTAACACGACACCTACGATTCAGACATAATACTGTACATAATACATTTAACCCACAGATGAACTAGTGGTTAACACACTAACGCAGCCATCCCAAACCCCCCCCTCCTGATGATCTGACCTGGTCTTAGCCCAAAGCTCAAGGCTGGACAATGGCTGCTACTTGTATTCCAGCTGCTTGTACTTCCCAAGAGAGGAAGAGGCTGCTACGTTTAGTGTGGAACGATATTAAAGGGCCCATATCATGTTAAACGAAATGTTCCTCACTTGGGTGTTTCATTCACAGATGCTGTTAAACTTCCAAACCATACCATAAACTCCCCAGTTGATATTCAAACACTAAGCTCCAAAAAAGCCTGTTCTGAATTCATTGTGCTTGTGATGTCACAACATCTGCCTACAACAGTTTAGCCCCGCCCATTCAAGCTGCGCTTAGGGTTAGTCAGCACCCAGTGGCTACATTTAGCTAGGAAACAGGAACCGTCTATGGGGTTCTGCTGCTGCACTGCGGGTCTCAGCCCCTATACCAGCTTGCCAGTTCTCTGATACAGCACTACGGCACTATCAGTCAGTTGGCCTACTCTTGCCCCTTTGGGCTGTTTGAACAGCAGCTATATTTCACACTGGGCGTGGTTTCAGAGCCTTCAGTGGACACGCCCCCTAGTGTTCCAAAGCAGAGAATGCTGCTTATTCTGCTATGTTTCATTGCTGGGTGACTATTTGCAGGCAGCCCTTCATGTACCCCTGCAATATTCCAGCAGGATAATGCCCCGTGCCTTCTGGCCCAAGTTGCCCAGAATTGGTTCGAGGAGCATTCTGAAAAGTTCTGAGGAATTGTGTGGCCTGTACGTTCACCCAACATGAGCCCAATTGAGGCACTCCACTATCATGCCTCATTCACGTCGTCTTGCCATGAACACACTGACCAGTGTTCAGCCTCACTCACAAGACAACACCTCACAACTTATATAGGTGTGGCCGTCCCCCGAGATAGCACCACTTCATTATCAGTTTACACACTGCTATCCCATGACCTTGGTATGTCAGTGTATGTAAAGGTTCTCTCTTCTGATTGGCTGCTTTATAGTGAGACGCAACATGTGGAAATAGACCAATTAAATAAAATGAGCCTCTGTGTAAATAAGCTCCGCCCTCATACTATTGAGGAAGCTATGCTAGTTACATGGCGCTAAAGCTAGTAGCTAATGTTACCTATACTAGCTACTGGTTTTCCATCTGGACATCAGCACACGGTAGATTAAAGTTGATCCTCACTATGGAACTCTCAGTTTAAGATGATCTGCTTCAACCGGCAAACACGGATACAATCAGACAGCATGGCTGCTACTTACAGGCTGCAGTTGGGGTTGTGATGCCAATAAAGGTGGAGCTGCTCCTCTCTTCAGGGTCAAACGCTGAGCGGAGCTGCTCCACATTCCCCATGAGTTTGGGAAACTGTCCGGAGTGAAATGTCCAGACTGCAGGATTAAAGGTGTGTCGGGATCCTGTTAAAGATGTGGGAGCTGAAGTTCCTGTTTGCCATCATGTTATGCAACTTTTCTGTTCCACCTTAAATGATGCCTCAGTTGCATTCTGGTCCCTGTACAAGCTGCAGTATTTAAGGTGGGACGGAACATTGGGGTAAGAAGCTGGTGGATGGGAAGCAACTGAGAAGTGGCATTCCCTTCACAGCCACATTTTCGTTGCTGTTGGGTGGGCGGAGGGGGGGGGGTCAATATGAGGTGAGCCGGGACTGTTACGTAACAGTTACTTTAGGAATCTCCCATTTTACCCTCCTCTACTGCAAAAATCGGGTAACCTACTGCTGATACCGGTATTCTGTATGTGGTCTGTTCCGTGTGCGTGCCGTATGTCCTGACCTGCTATTTAATATGTCTTCTTTCCTGGATGTTTTGTTGCCAATTGAATTTCACTTCTAAGGATAATAACAGGGCACCCTGACTTGACTCAAGTGGACTTGAATTAACTCCGAGCCTAATCCACCACACTTGATCAGACTGATCAATATCTTCCTGAATTAGAGAAGTCGGATCAATATCTTGTGAAGTCTTTAATGAACTGGGTCAGATGTGTTAGATTAGGGCCCTGTAAGAAGGCAGGAGGAGGGATGGGGAGCACTGAACTGAGGACGTAAAGTGCAAGCGCTTCGTTTTTCATCAGCCAAGTGAGTTTGCAGGAGGCAATGAGCCAATAAGGAGACTAACAGCAAATCCACAATTTGCCCGTGGCCAGCAAACGCATGGATACTCTCAGGTGCTGACGTTTTACTCCTGGGACAGCCAACTGCACTGCATTATGCTTTCCCCGTGTTAAGGCACGTGAGGAATTCGCTGACGAGTCGAATCCAAACTTTTCCTGTAGTTTTCCAATTAAAAGATTTTCCCTTTTTTTTTTTTTTTTTTCCCTTGTCCAGACTATCCATCCATCCATCCATCCATCTATCCATCCATCTTATACCACTTAATCCAGCTAGGGTTACGGTCACAGAAGGAGAAGCAGAGAAGACCTTCTCCTTCCTTCAGCTCGTTCTGGCGAATCCCAAGCTGTTCCCAAGCTAGCTTAGAGGTATAGCCCCTCCAACAGGTCCTGGGACGACCTCTGTGTCTCATCCCAGTTGGCCATGCCCGGTAAACCTCCAACAGGAGGTGCCCAGGGGTCATCCAAATCAGATGCCCGAACCACCTCAATGCGGAGGAGCCACATCCAGATTGTATCCAGATTACTTGTTGGTAGTCTGGACTTCTTAGAAGGGTGGTGGACTGCACTCTACTCAAGGAGCTCAGTCATCCGGGAGGAGCTCAAAATAGAGCCACTACTCCTTCACCTTGAAAGTGGCCAGTAGAGGTGGTTTGGGCATCGTATTCAGATGCTCCCTGGACACCTCCTGTTGGAGATTTACCGGGCATGGCCAACTGGGATGAGACCCAGAGGTCATGCCAGGACCTGTTGGAGGGACTATATCTCCAAGCTAGCCTGGGAACAGCTTGGGATCCCCCAGAACAAGCTGAAGGAAGTTGAGCGGGATAGGGCCGTCTGGTAGTCTCTGCTTTCCCTTCCGAAACCGTGACCATAGCTGGATTAAGCTGTATAAGAAGATGGATGGATGGAAGGATGGATAGTCTGGACAAGAAAAAAAAAAAAACCCACACAAAATCAGATTCAAGCCAGATATGGACATGGTTTGAAATGCAATTTCAATCAGATTTTTAAGGATTTGTCTTAGTCTGGATGCCCCCGGACATTCGGATTTCAAAGTGTTATGTATATAATCAACATCAACAACAACAACGTCGATCCCAGAGTGAACAAAGTGCTGGTATTTGCTGCATGTGAAGGGAAGCAGCATACACAGGTGCACGTGCCCAAAATTACTTTTCGTGCTCAAATGAATGAATTTGAAGGGAGATGTGTTGAATGGGATCACCTGTACAGGTGCATATATGGGAGCTCCATCACATCAGATTCACAGAGTTATATTTGTACAGCCGAGTGTTGCACAAGACTCCACAGATGGTGCCCAAACCTAAAGCGAACATGTTGGCACTAGCAGTTTTCACTTCCAAAGTTGCAGCATCTCTCTGAAATTCTGCGATGGAGTTCT
>CM067486.1:1643742-1664269 GCA_034552555.1 Semaprochilodus insignis
GATAAGACCCGTCCTTGCTTAAATCACATGGACGGCTGAGCGTGAAACTTGAAACATTAGCATGTCTCACGATGTCAAACCTACCAAGTTTCATCCCTGTCGGTTGAAAGAAGCCCACCCCTGAGCAGTTGTTGTTCATTTAAGGCTGGTACTGTGTCCTAAACCACACTGACAAGTCTGCACCACCTTAATGAAAACATGCCTGTGGTTTGATGCATCGGGGATGTACTTCTAGAAAAGATTTGGGTGACTACTGAGTTCTAGTGTTGGCTAGCATCGATAGCCTCACAGCTCCAGCGCCAAACTAAAGAAGAAAAGGTTGGAAACCAAACGTGTCTTGGCTGATCTGGGTTAAGTGGGGTAACTGCCTACATTACATTTTTTCGCTGAATCAGTTCTTTAACTTTTGCACATAGCTCTTAGTCAGAACATGAAATGAAGGCTCTCCACCCCGCCCCCCTCCCATAAGCATTTTGGATGAACCACATCTATATTCCACTTGCGTTTCCCTCAAGATAAAACTCTTCCCTGTTCCTTCACTTTGAGATGCCCTCGAATTGCGTTTAGCGGCTTCATAATTAGTTTCATTATATAAGGTTCCTAATACGATTGCCCGTGCATGAGCTGTACTCTTATGTCATGGCTGAAGAAGGAGAGGGAAAAGCCGTGCAGAAATAGAGGCAGCGAGAGAAAGTAAGGCTAGGAAGACAGGCCCGTTTCTGATAAGTGCTAACTAGAAAACGTGTTGATCTGCGCAGCTGATTACAAAGCATGGAAGTCCCGGAGTCCCTCTTTGCCTGTCGATGCCCGGAAAGAGAATGGGATGACAGCAAGCTCATTCTCTACAAAGCCCAGCAGAAGCAGTGCTCTCAAGGAAAGAGGGATCCTTCTTTCACGAGGCTTTAATCAATGAAAACCAAGGCGGCCATTATCTGCTTGGGAAGTCTTTGATCCACACGTATCTTTGAAATGGAAACATGGCGTCGGCAGAATCCTCTCGGCAGATCTCCTTTACTTCTTCATGGTGCTACGGTTATTTTACTGCAGTCCGCACCCACATTTAACACTCGGCAGGACAATTACCCGGCCTATTTAGGCTTTACTCTTTTACGCTTGGTTTGAAGCTGAAGAAGAAGGCTTGGCGATGATCTACCTATCTCACCTAATGATGCTATCTAGCTATTCTGTAGGGCTCCTCGGGTTGTCATCAACTTTAGGGCAAAACAGGACTATAGCATACATTAATTCGCCAAAAATATGTGGACACCTGGCCATCATTCCTCTATGAGCTTGTTGGACGTCTCCTTCCACTCTCCAGTTTGCGGCTATAACAGCTTTCACTCCTCTGGGAAAGCTTTCCGCAATGTTTGGGAGTGTGTCTCTGGGAATTAGCCCCCATTCAGTCAAAAGAACCTTCGTGAGGTCAGGTACCGACGGCACGGTCGACATTCCAGTTGTGTTGGTTGCACAACTTTCAGTGGTGTTGAGGTCAAGGCTTTGTGCAGGCCACTAAGGTGGTTCCTCCACACCAAACTCATTAAACCATGATGTCTTTATGCTTGCTGAGCTTGCTTATAGACACTGATAGTTGTCCGGGGCAGATTTAGCGAATAGTTTGCAGTGGTGCCATGTTTCACTGAACTCAGTACGTTAGTGTGACCCAGTCTAGTGCCAGTGTTGGTCTATGGCTGTGTGCTTGATTTGGTACACCAATCAGCAGTGGGTGGTGCTGAAATGCCTGAACTCAATCATTAGATTTTTGGCCATGGAACATACAGACAGTTTTTAGTACAGCCATCAATCAGAGGCCAATCAGCTTTTCAGTTCAGGTTAAGTGTCCTAATGGCTCAGATGAGTTGCACAACTATTGAAATATAATACTTCACCTTTCCCACAGGACTCTATAGCTGAGTTCCAGGGTGACCCCGCTAATGACGTGGCATTAAGAGCGAGTAATGTGGCGGTAACATGTTTGCGCATTCATAAACAAGGATTACCCTTTGTGTTTTACCACATGTGTGATGTGATGCATGTCCAATTTCTTTTAAATATGACATATTGATTTATAACACACACACACACACACACACACACACACAGAAATGTCTGATACCCTCTGGCAGTAATAAGATAAAATGCAAATTTGAATTTGAATTCAAACAGATCATCAGTAAGCGACACACAAACCCAAAAAAGACAATAGTCAAAAATAAATAAATAAATAAATACATAAATAAATACATACATACATACATACATACATAAATGATAACATAAAATGGCATACACCAAAAGTTATAACTGCAATAGACACACAGTGGACCTTAACTGATCATAGGGAATGGGGAAACAGGCATCAGGTATCAGGTATATTTAGCAGATACTGGTTGTTTAAATGTCTGTCCTATATGAGTCTGCAGCTTCTATAGTGGACTTAACGGCTCTCCTCTTTTCAACTCCTTATTCACATGTCAGTCTATAGATGAAACCAAGCTTGACCTTGACCTTTAATGGTAGCTTGTCAATATGGTTGGTGAAGAATAATGGCCTGTCTAAGCAGATAACTGGCTGTTTATACGCTGTAAGCTGTTCCAGGGTGGCTCTTTCATTTGTGGTGAATTTACAGTAGTTGCAAAGCCATTGGGGACTTGGAGGTAGCTATCCTGGACTCAGGGGCATATAGGATGGTGTAATGATCTTATAAATAAATGGAAGAAAGCATTACTGGCAATGTGAATATTATTATTACTGTATATACAGAGAGAGAGAGAGAGAGAGAGAGAGAGAGAACAACATAGGGCCTAGTATTGACCCTTGAGGCACACCTTAAGTAACCAGACAGGTCAGCCCATGACAGTCTAGCACGACACCACTGCAATCATTGCAGGTGACATTGACCTAGTGTTAAGGGCAGGGATGTCAGTTGTTGTAGCGATCTGCGTGCATGTAGTCCTGAGTCGTCCAACTGTCGGCCAGTGGTGCTGGCACTAACAGGATGACTCATGGAGGGCATCACGTCTCACTGAATGTCCGCAATCATGTTCGTTGGGTCAGTCCATGCATGTCGGACAATGAATCAGTTACACATACATATCGTCGCTGTCCAATGAAAAACATGTATCTCCATTTTTGACGTTTTTTACTTTTATGTATCATTTGATCACATGAGCTGCTGTTTACACCATGTGTGAATTTCATGATGAATGGACCAATAGAAATGGCCCAAAGATCGCTTGGAAAAAGTCTGGTTCCATTGACTTACATTTGAATGAAATTGGGTTTTGGCCTCTCCTGTAAAGTTGCTATTTTGGAGATACTTGTTTTTCATTGGACAGTGACGATATATATATATTCATTGTCTTACACGTCATCATTTTTTCAAGATTTCTTTCCATACACCTGCAGATTCGGCTACTTCCTTCACACTATGGTCTTTGGCACACCCAAATGCAGTCACTCTGTTTAGCCGATCATTAACATCTGCTTTGGAGCAGGTATTTATCTAAGCCCCATCAATTATTAAGCCCCATCGTCCTCATGCAGCGCCATCTGCAGGAGCCTGAAGCTACTTCCACCTTAAACACGCAAGGTTAGCTTGCTAACACCAAGTAATGTTTAAGGCTAGCACCCGAGGTTGCATGGATACTACACACTAGCATGGTGAATGAGCTTACTTTACTGTGGGCTTTACTGGTCCAACAATGCACACTGGGTCCAGTCTAACACATGCAGTCTAAGTAGGTGATTTCGGACACAGCCACAGTTCCCTCAAACTCGTTAGTCACCGAGTCAATCACAGCCATTGCTGGCGCAGTGCCCGGCCGTCAGCGGCTCATGACTGATCTCTTGAAATCCGACCACACTGACTATTTCCAGCATTGTGAATGGATCTGCTGCTAGCATGAACTCTTTATTCCATAATCCGAACTTCTGATTCTGACAGGCGGTGCCTGTATGTCACCACACTGCTGTGGATAACTGGTGTTTGAGCGCGTATCACGACGGTTAAGACTAGCAAAGACTGCACGAAAAGAGCGACGCAGCAACGCAGGCAGCCACATAAAGAAGTGCAGCCATGAATCACAAAGAGACTCCTCTCTCCGTCTTGCACTCCCTCCCAAAAGCGCTAGACTGAACAGATGAAAGCAAGACGTGAGGAGCTGAAGTCGGCTCAGCGCCTCTTTTATTTCCCCCACTTTAAACCTTTAAAAGGATGTTTTGACGTCAGGTACCGGGGCCTCCAGATATAGCTCCCAGTCCCGTAAACAGGCTGCCGTGTGCGTCTCCAGGCTATTCTAGTAGCGGAGCTCCGGTTTCAGTTGTTCTTCTAATTTGTCTGCCTTTAAATATGCCCCCCCCCCCAGTGTGTTTAATTCCCGCACCTCCCTACCGTCTCTTCTTTCTCAGGCATCGGGCTCCATGCTCCCGGAAACCTGCTATGCTCATTAAACCACCATCCTTCATTTGGTTTAATTGCAGTTTGCTCGAACATGAAAAATAATCTCGGAAAAAAAAGGTGCCCTTTAAAGTACATATTTGCAGGCGAGTTAAATGAGGATCGTGTTCCATGAAATGGTGATGAATGCTTCGGGTTTCCTTGGAGTCATTCATTAGAGCGCTCTCTCTTTCTCTGTCTCTGCCAATTTACTTTTGTCACTCTCGGAGAACAAGAGAGAGCGAGATGCAGGGAGAGATGGAAAAGCAGAAGATGAAGGAAGCAGAACTCGAAGTGTGAGTATGAACTTGACGTGACCTGGCTGTTGTTGAGCTCTGATTATGAATGTAAGGTCAGGATGTAAGGTCAATACGTCACATCTTAATAAGGGAACAGGACTGCCCAACCCAAGCCCAAACCCAACCAAGAGTGGACAGAAATCTTTCAATCAAGGTGACCAACACGGTTCTGTATTTAGCAGTCAACAGTACATTTATGCAGGAGCCTATAGCTACAAGCACATCCGAGCTGGCCCTTGGCATAGGCTGTATAGGTGAATGCTAGGGGGACCAAGTAAAGAGGGACCTTATCGCTGTACCTGCCTGACCCAACAGCCGCCATTGTGGACATTCAGCATGCAGTGATGCCTCCATGAGTCATCCTGTTAGTGCAGCACCATTGGCAGACGGCTGCACCACGCAGGACTACATGCACGCTGAACGTTACGCCGACTGTTCTTAACACCACGTCACCGTCACCAAAGACTGCAATGGTGTCGTGCCCGACTATCATGGAGTGACTCAGAATGGCAGCAGGTCATCTTCAGTGATGAGTCCCACTTTTGTCTTGGTGGAGACGACCAACGAATCCGTGTGTGGAGGCACCGTGGTCAGCACCAAGATGAACGGTTTGTTGTCACGTGTCACACGTCCAGAAGACCTGGTGTCACTCCACCTCCACCCCTACCGCACCATCTGCAGGAACTGTGTGAGGATATTCAAGCTGCATGGGATGGATTATCACAGTCTGGCATATTGCGTCAGCAAACATGACGGTCCGACGCCATACTGACAGTATACTACACTACTTCTGTATGTGTAGCTCAATAAATATTGAGTCTAAATTTATCATCATTTATTGATCCTGGTGACCTTTATCTTCCTTCCCAAGCTAACAACATAGCAGCTGCCAGCCGATATGTGGAAAAGGCCGAAGCCCTCTGGAGCCCAGGGGAGGAAAAAAAGACAAGAAGAGGACGAAAGATGACAAAAAGACAGAGGTAATGAAATGTGATTAATGAACACTTTATCTGTTGCATAGTAATAACTACCGTTGCAGCAAAGTAAGCTAGCTTGATAATGCTTGCTAATTAAATAACTAGCTAGCTAGCTAGCAAGAGTTAGCATCAGTTACTCCCACCCTAGATCTGTTGGGAGAAGTTGGAAAGACTATTAAGGTGTTATAAAGGGAAATAACCTTCATCATTCTGAGAAATACACTTTCTCTTCTGAGTGTGCTGCATAAACCATCCACTGTCTGCCTGAGGGAAACATTTACTGCCATCTTAGCCTAGTTAGCTAGCATGTGTTTGTTTTAGTCATTAACTGATGTAAGTTTCTTAGTTCATTCACTGTATTTGATATGTATAGCAAACAGCAGCATCATGTGAGAGACGTGCTCACTGAATAAATGCTCTGTGTATGAATGCTAGGTGTAATATACTCTTGTGAGTGTTATAGGCTATAATGTGGCTTCAAAGGTGCTGTTATTACCCAAGTTTCACCATCCAAAGGGCTAAGGTGGCCACACGTCTGGTTTTAGGCTGGACAGTCCGCTTTTTCAGCTCCCTGACTCACGAATGTCATCCGTTCCACCCAATTAAGTGAGTAAAGCATCATGTATGTGCTCTGAAGCACAAACACATAGACAAACTAAACCAAATGGAATTGAAACTCAGTTTTGGATAGCTGACACGTAGGCTTGATTTGCTTTGGTCACAATGTGATGATGATGCCGTTGTTACTACAGTGTACCTTAACAGGCACTATCATTGGGAGTGTTTAGTTTGATTCCATCTCCGGTTGGTGTTAGTTGGGTTTGGGTCAGGACAGAAGTTTGTTTGGATTCAAAACTTAATGCTCTCAGTCTGTATTTGGGTTTCAGGCCTGATTAAGGTTCCAGGCGGGAGAACGGAGAGGCAGAAGAAAAAAGGAAAGTCAGACTTGGAAAGGAGAGATGAAGCTAATTGGTGGTGGAGAGAGAAGGAAAAGCATAGGGACATGCAACGAATAGGAAAGATGTTCAAAGAGAGAGCGGCTGTTTTGACAGTAGGCCAGGAAGCCTGGAGCGACCGTGTCCTGGCCTGCACCCCCCTGCAGCCTGCAGCTCGTGGCTCTGGGTCTCGACAGCCTCTGGAGCCTGCCGGAACCTCTTGGCTCACTCTCACAGCATCCTAGCTCAAAGGCCTCAGATCCAGCTCTCTCACACGTGAAGATGCGGTCCCCTTGCTGCCATGCGCTAAGAAGATTAGAACCCTCCGCTGGCAGGCAGCGCAGTCCGACTGAGACCCAGTAAGCTGAGTGGAGCAGGGTCCGTCTTTGGGAAACCACAGCATCAAGGGGTAAACGGGATCTTGATTCCTCTAACTAATCGGCGGGTGAAGTCTGAGCCATCTGATATATTTACCCACGATCCTCAAGCTCAAACGATTGAGCGGATTTGATGGGCAGATGCGTGCTCACCCAGAAATGGTCCACGGCCGTAATTACGAACGGCCCTCTGTCAAGATTCTGTTGCATAATAAGTGAGATGATTTATGCGGCGAAGGCGTGGGATTTGGCGTCACATCCATTTTGAATAAAATAGGGCCGGCGGGGGATAAATCCAGATGAAATACGAATGACAGACGTTGCTGTTTGGCATCTATAAAGGAAAATCCCAGTGATAACGAACAGCTGTCCCACGTTATGGAGAGGAAATGTGGTTTCAACCTGCTGAAAAGACGGATTTTGATTGGGTTTGGCTTTCCCCAGATTAGACGCCCTCTCCAGCCCTCCCTCCGCACCATCTGCCAGATTTACCCTATTTCATTTCTGTTATTAAGCATGTCACTCACGGAAGAGTATTAGTGTTAAGGAGACGAGCGCTCGGCCTTGTCTGGGGACGGCTAGTCTAAGAGGACGTGGACTCTCTGATGCTGGTGCTTGCTGGTCATGGGGAGCAGTGACCTAGCTAATACAAATGAGAGAGCTTTGTTTCTCCACAGATTCCAATGAGTCAGATGCTCTTTTGGTGAAGGTCAGCGACTGTCAATGCAGGTGAGTCACAACGAGGCCCACAAATGTGATGCACAAAAGCTCTTCAGGATGAAGTTGTGGAGTGTCACAGTCAATAACAATAGCAATGATAATTCATAACCTTTTACCTGCATTGGTCAAATTTGCCCTTTATTTGTTCAATTATTTTCTAGTGCCTAAACATTTCTATTGGGGGAGGGGGTCAAATGTTTGGGAAGGACCAAAAATTGAAGACAATGTGTAAGTAAAGCAGGTGGGTAGGTTTCAAAAAATGTAGAAAGGTAGTCCTTACCTCGTGTTTAAGGTGGTAGTAACTTCAGGCTCCTGCAGATGGCGCTGTACGAGGATGATGGGGCTATAAATCCCTGTGGGGTGTGAGTGACTGGATCCATAGATTGGGAAGAGGTGCTACAGTGCAGTGAATGTCTCGTTCCATGTGTGGAACATGGCTCCAAAGCAGATGTTAATGATTGGCTAAAAGGAGTGACTGCATTTGGGGGTGTCAAAGACCATAGTGTGAAGGAAGTAGCTGAATCTGCAGGTGTGTGGAAGCGTACGGTCATACGGGTCTACCAGCAGTGGCTAAAATCCCAGTCAACAGGGAATTCTCCTCGGAATTGTGCCAGGGAAGGCATCCACCAAATCTGGCCCAACTACACAATTCTTTGATGCAAGAGTGTCTGAACATTGATGTGGTCTACATCCAGTCCATGTCAAACCCAATCCCGGCTGTTATTGGTGCTCGTGGCGGGATTACACACCACTGGGTACGTTTCAGTCACAGGTGACTCATTTAATATGAAAATGTGTTTTATGGATCAGAGTGTGGGCTTAGGGGAACGTTCTGGTGTGCCAAAATAAGCACTCCAGCCCTGTTCTAGATAGAGTAATAGTAAAGGCATCAAATCTATGAAATATGGAACTTCTGGAAATTCCAGAAATTCTGGCCATTCTCCCAAATATAGCTGTTTACACCCATCACATTACACGACCAGCGCTTTAACGAGGGAGAGGCACACCTATTAATTGTGATATAATTGTTTGTATGATATTATTGATTGATATCATTGGACTTCCACTACATTTCTGAATACAAAGGCGTGCATTTTAATATTTACAGTTGCTTCCAAGACAACTGTAATGCTATATTTGAAGTCAACCTACGTAGGGACTTCATAACACATTCATAAGCACTGTTCATACAGCAGGACTTGAACATTTACAAATGACTTAACCGTCGGATGACAAAAGATGGGTGTTTTATAGAATAAATGACATTGTATTGACAAAAGATACTATAAACTAACTAATGACGGATTTGATGGATGGATATTCCATTTATAACACTCTTATGAAGCTTCATTTCCAAATATAACTTGTTAAGAGCACTGCATATCAGTATATACTGGATTCCCAAACAAAACTATTGTACTTGAGTGTAAATGAAGTAGAAATGTCTTTGGTAATATATAGTTTTATTTATTTATTTATTTATTTATTTATTTATTTATTTATTTATTTATTGATTTTATTTTATTTTATTTTATTTTATTTTATTTTATTTATTTATTTATTTTTTTAACTTCTTGAGTACAAAAGTAAAAAGTCACATGCTTTTAAATGTACTGAGATTTTGAAAGTAAACTTCTGGGTAGAATTGAATATATAATGCTAAGTGAAAAAGACTTTGCAAAGCTTTCATTCTATCAAATGTCCATTTCTGACCATGTGATAAAGACAGTCAAAAATTGTCCAGTAGTAGACTTTGTAAACTGTGCAAATAGTTAAAACATTATATATCTAACTAACCCAAATCTTACAGGTCTCTGCTTGTGGCCCAGTGAACCAGTAGCGTTTCATACATATGGTAGTCATGATGGATGGGATAGCTGATTTGATACACGGCCCAATTCTTCATAACACCATGTAGGATAATAGGACAGATACTGAAAGTTTTGGGCCGTTGGTAAATCACAAAAGCTGTTAGCAGTCCGCACACTTCATTACAATGGCTGCTGAGTGATGGTGCATCTGGGAGTCCAAAGGGTGGAAACCGGGCCTTTGTAATCTTCCAGGCAATCAGAACACATCTACTTGTGCCTTTGCTCCGCCGAGGTGTTTTGGGAATTTGGGCCAATGCTAAATCAACCGCCTCGGGTCACCTTCGGAGTGTCCGTGAGACTTCACCTACACCGCGCGACAAGATTGCATTTTTACGGCGTTCGCCGGCCCCGGAGCACGAGGGGACATTAATCAGGAAGGGTGACCAAGTGTTTGCCTGCGTGCATATATGTGGGGTTGTTTACACCAGCGCGGATTCTCATTCCTCCTGCGGACGTGTATATTTTGTCCTGTGCCCCAGTTCTGCTCCCTCTGTTTCTGCTTCATGCAGCAGCTTTTGGAGGGATATTAATAAAAAGGGAAACAAAGCGCTTCCAACATGCTGTGGCTAATCAACCCACCGGCCTTGGGATCGGGATTGGCAGCGGACGGGCACGTTACACTCATACCACCAGTAATGCCAAAGCCAAGGGAGATCCGAGGGCTCCGGAGTAGGAGGATGAAAGACTTTTCAAGAAGAAGCTCCACTGGCGTGTGGTTAGCGCCAACCCACACAAGCTAACTGGGTTCTGTCTTCTGGGAGTTTAACGTTCGGTTCCGGTTTTGTTTGCTTAAAGTGATGCTTCGGCCAAAAATCAAATTACACCAGACCCCCCACCCGCCCCCCCCACACCCCCAATTTGATTAGACGAGACGTGTTAGCTTCATTCTGGAACTGCAGGACTAACATGATGCTAACAAGTAACAGAAGCTTAGTTCAGTCTTGCTTATGTTGTTTCTGACACCATACGACATAATGTGGTCTATACAAGTAGATCCAAGAATGCTGTATAGTTAAAACATCAGCAGTGCCCTGAATTCTATGTGCATTTGAGCATTTTTATGCTAAATTTAACTCCAAAATGTTGGGACAGTACGTGAAATACTAATCAGAACAGAAAGCAGTGATTAGTGAATTTCGTTTGACCTGTTTTCAGTTGAAAACAAGACAAAAACACAATCTTTGATGTTTGTGAACTTGGTACCTTACTATACTACACTATACAATTTAATACTATACTACACTATACCATACCATATCATACCATACTATACTACACCATACTATACTACACTATACAGTCTAATTTTATACTGTACTATACCATACTATACTGTACTATATTACACCATTCCATACCATTCCATACAACACTGTACAACACTATACAATTTAAGACTATACTATACTATACTATACTATACTATACTATACTATACTATACTATACCATACCATACCATTCCATACCATACCATACAACACTGTACAATACTATACAATTTAAGACTATACTATACTATACTATACCATACGATACCTTACTATACTATACTTCACCATACTATACAACACTATACAATTTAAGGCTATACTATACTATGCTATACTATACCATACAATGCTATACCTTACTGTAATATACTACACCACACAACACTATACAACACTATACAGTTTACTACTATACTATACCATACCGTACCTTATTATACTACACTATACAATTTAATACTATACTACACTATACAATTTAATACTGTACTGTGCCATACTTTACAATACTGCACTACACCATACACTATACTATTCTATACTATACTACACTACACAATACTATACCATACAATAATATACTATACTATACTACAAGTCTAATATTTTGGCCAATTTGTTTAATTTAGTTGTATTTTTGCAGAAATATTGAAAATTCTAGATGGTTCACAAATTCCCTGTGTGCATTTATGATGTGGTTCTACACTGAGTGGGGTTGCTGATGTTTTGTGTTTGGGGCTGGTGAATCTGGTGGCGACCTCTCCCATGAGCTCAGGGCGCTGTATGTGCCCTTTCTGCTTGTGTTTTTGCACTCACTTACAGGGGCTCGGTTTATGTGGCCAACTGGTTTAAAAATGGCTGTTTTTCACCATTGCCATGTAGGAAGTGTTACACGGTGGTGTGAACTCATGGCCCACGGTGTACTACTTGGTCCCTATTTGGCCCATTAAAGATATCACGCCACCTCTGTTTTTGTTGGTTCCAGATTGGTGTGCTGTTAATCTAATAGCCTCAGACTTGTTGCGTTAAGATTAGCACCGCAGCAGGTCATCTCACTACCTGAGATGCACTGCTTTAGGTAACGGGTGGCTAATTTAAAATCACGTAAGGAAAAGAATTAGTTAACTCTGTTTTTAGCGTCTTGCTGGTTACGTACCGTAACTGTGTTAATTTGCGCTCGGTGAGCGAAGTGTAGACACCCATGCTCTTTGTTAGAGTTAATCGCTGTCTGCCTGCCGGAACACAATCGCTATCATTCATTACCGCCGACAAGCTAGCGGTTTGATGTTGTAATTATTCCTTGTTGGCTTTTGAAAGCGGTTGGGCCTCCTACTGTGAGCCTTTTTTTATGGAGGCTTAGCTAACAGGACTGGAGTGTTAATGTTTCTGCTGACAGGAGAGTGTTTTCAGGAAGAGACGCGGCTTCATCAAGGCTTTATTTCCCACCTCGTGAATGATGAAACTGACTACATGCTGTACTGTTACGTGATAGCGCTGTTAAGTTGCCACACTTTATGATTATAGCTGAGTGTACTGAGTGGTTGGCCGGTGTTATTGTATTTGGATCATCATAGCAGGAATAGAACCTTTCTCATAGTTACAGCATCGTCACGTGAGGTTGTCAATAGTAGCATTATTGACGTCAACTGTAGTAGCTTCCGCCTGCATCGTATAATTGAGCGCTCTTCCGGTTTTCAGCCTCCCCTAAAAACCGGTACACGGGTGCTTTGCAGAGACCTCAGTAAACGGAGCGTGTTTGAAAGCACATATGTGTACATATGTATGGCATTAGCAGCATTAGCACCCTGAACATCACAGAGGGGACTCATGTCCAGCGAGCTTAATAAGTGGAAGAAACATTCAAGTAAAGTACAGATACCTAAAAAACTACTTCTACAAAGTACTGACCTCTGGCTGGTAGGACACCCAGTTGCACTCAGAAGGAGGTGTGGGATTGCAGTGCTATTGGGAAGGAAGATAAAGGTTACCAGGATCAATAAATGATCATAAATTTAGACTGATATGATCAATATTTATTGAGCTACACATACAGAAGTAGTGTCTCTCAGTATGGTGTCGGGCCGCCGTGTTTGCTAACCCAACATGCCAGATGTCTCGGCATGGAGCTGTAGAGGTTCCTAAAGGTGTCTTGTGATAATCCATCCCATGCAGCTTGAATATCCTCACACAGTTCCTGCAGATGGTGCAGTAGGGGTGGAGGTGGAGTGACACCAGGCCTTCTGGACATGTGACGTGTGACAACAAACTGTTCATCTTGGTGCTGACCACGGCGCCTCCACACACGGATTCGTTGGTCGTCTCCACCAAGACTAAAGCGGGACTCCATGACAGTCTGGCACAACACCATTGCAGTCTTTGGTGACGGTGACGTGGTGTTAAGGACAGTCGTTGTAACGGTCTGTGTGTATGTAGTCCTGCATGGTGCAGCCGTCTGCCAATGGTGCTGGCACTAACAGGATGACTCATGGAGGACGTCACTGCTCACTGAATGTCTGCAGTCGTGGCTGTTGGGTCAGTCTATGCTTGTCGGATAATCTGTCGGTTCTCTCTCTTCAAGTAGTTCTCCCAGATCCTTCATGTTGTTGCTGCATGCCTTCTTCTATCCACTGCCACTAATAGAGTGCTATGGCAGTATCCCCATGACCTGTTTGGCACACAATATGCCGATAAGACCACCCTGATTCCCGGAGCCCTATGCTGTGACCCCTCTCTGAGGTATACTTCACTTACAAAGGATGCTACCAGCACAACAGCACGAGTCAGAATGGAAAGCATGCGCAACAGGACCACCTAATACAGTCAGTCACGTACAGTGATAAGGCCCTTCCTTGCTTACGTCTCATGCACAGCAGAGCATGAACCTTGAATCATTGGCATGTCTCATGATGGCAAACCTACCCACCAAGTTTCATTCCTGTGGGTTGATTCCTTCTGGGTGCAGCTATACTTTCCATGATGAGTGTATAACTCATATCATAGGCCTGCTCATGATTCATTTGTCATGTGATATAGTGCTTGTTTTACTCCATATAAGTAACAGTATATTGAGTAAAAGTGAAAACTGAAAGAAGTGAGTCACCCTGACCTGACCCACACACACACACACACACACACACACTCTCTCTCTCTCGTGGACACGACTGTTAGAGTTCTATTTTGGAGCATCTTAAAGTTTTCAGGCTGAGCCTTTAAGCGCAAGGTGTCTGCTGGTACAAAAAGTCCTTGAAGCCGAAAGAAAGCCTTTAAAGGCCAGTCGCCTTGATCACCAGCTGAGTCTTCCTTTCACCATGCCTGGCCGTATAATGAGGGCAAATCCAATCAGCGCTTTAATAGCCATCAGAAAATGTGGAAATCACAATGTGAAAGTCCGCCGGTTAGGACGCGCCTGACCTTTTCAGGGCTACGGCCTCGTGCTGTGAACTTTTCAATCTGGGTTTGAGTGATTTCTCTTTGGGACAGGCTAAAGGCCTCTGAAAATTAATTACAGCAAAATCAATTACTGCTGTCTCTAACCTACCCCCCCCCCACCACTCCGCAATCCACCTCCCGCCCACAAAGTCGGCTCGGAAACAACAGAGAAGATTGCAAACAAAGGTGTTGCACTTGAGAGTTGGGTCTGGTTTTCCTGACGGAAGTTGGGATTTGATAGTAGGGTCGATCAGGACTCTGTGTTCTGGATAGTGGGACCCAAAAGTCAAAGTTTTTCAGTACAAATTAGATTATCCACCTTCAAGTATCTGAACGTTTACATACATTTCAGAATTTCTTAGTGTTTAATATGCCCCTCTTTCGCTGTCATGACAGCACACACTCATGTTGGCATGGTATGTGTAAGTTGGTGAACAAGCCTCTGATTGGTGGACGTTTCTAACTGAAGAGATATATTCTGGTAATAAACTCTCGTTTATGAAGTTGTGGCTGTAAACACGTGTGCTTGGTAGATCCTGTTGAGGTTTGTGGCTCCTCTCTAAATGACAAACGCTAATGCTAACTGCTTTTTTCTGCTGCCCCCTGCTGGAAAAACTCCAGGCTGCTATATGTGAGATCCACAAGTATTATAGAAATAATAATTAACTTTTAATTAATAGTGAACTTTTATTAGTTTTAAAACTAGTCTTTTACTTTTCTCAGGTCTCCAATTCTCACCAGCATGATTACATTCATTCCAAAGCATAAATAAAATATTATATATAAAAGAATACTTTTTTTTTGTTGTTGGCTGTATCTTCTCCTAAATTAAAAAAAAAAAAATCAGCCAAGAACTTAACACTATTACATTTAAAGAAAGCATAAATAAAACAGCATATATATATATTCTATAAAAAATTATTGGGCAATAAAGTTCATACATATAATATTTTGTTGTTTTATTTATGCTTTTGAATTAACATAATCATGTTAAATTATTGACTGAATACAATTTTTGAAATTTAGGTCAATAAAGTGTTCATATATATATAACAGCAAATTATATATAAAAAGTTTTTGCCCAAATTTCAAGAATTCAGTATTTTTTTATGGTTATCACGGGTTCTTATTAATATTATTTTGTGACATCCATAATAATAATCACTGTTAATCTACAAGTATAGAAGACCGTATACCTTATTAACAGAACTGATAGGGCATTTTGTCACTACCAAAACAGTACAAACAGTACCAAAACCAAGTGTTTGTTTGGGTAATGACAATTTTAGCCCATTTGGAGTAGAACTTAAAAACTCCAGGCACTACATGACAGTTGTGCATCAGACATAAAAGTTTACCTAACAGCAGAAGATCAGTTTCGGTGGTGACACTGACATCCTGACTTTGGGACACGTTTACTTCAAAACAGTGGGATCTAACTCACCATGTGGCCACGAGGGACAGGGCTGTGGCTAAATAAGACCCTCTGAGTTTCGGTAGTGACGTGTAAACATGGAGCAGCATTCTCTTTTCAGAAGTAAACTTGAGTCTAAATCTTAAACTTTACTTCAATAAAAGTATCTCGAAAAAACATTTAAAAAATACTGTTAACACTTCACATTAGGTGCTGACTAACTAACAGGAAGTAACGCTTAAATTAACAGGAAGTAGTGAATACATTAACAATGGTTAACTAATGTTAAGTGAATGTGTAATAACTGTTAGATGTTTACTTAACATGTAAGATTAGTTAAGCACGGTAACCACTGTTAATGTATTACTCAGTACAGTATAGTATTGTACAGTAGTATAGTAATAGTATTAAGGGTGCTTTACATTAAGTGTTGGCTAACTAACACAAAGTCATGCATTAGTTAACAGGAAGTAATACATTAACATTGGTTACAGTGCTTAACTAATGTAAACATCTAACAGTTGTTACACATTCACTTAACATTAGTTACCCATTGTTAATGTATTACTTTGTGTTAACTAGTACATGACTTCATGTTAGTTACTCAACACATTACTAGTGCCCCCAATACTATTACTATACTAGAATATTATACTACTGTGTTAGGGCTTACGGTTTTGGGACAGCCACCACCCCAATTGTAAAACTATTTATTTATTTATTTATTTATTTATTTATGTATTTATTTATTTATTTATTTATTCAGTTAAGTCATTCATTAATTAATTCTTTTTAATAATGTAATTGTTTGTTTGTTTGTTTGCTTGTTTGTTTGTTTAATTTTACTGCAGGACTGCAGTTTGAGCTAGTTCATTAGAAGGGTCCATTTCTAAATACACCATACTGTGATATACTTCATAATGAACCTGTCAGAAATATTATGACCCAGGGTTTGTAGAATGTCTATAGAAAAGCTTGAAAACCATCCATACAAAAACGAACATGAAAAGCTGAATTAGCATCGATTAAGACGCAGCGCACCCAGATCGGCCCTTTCTACCCATAACACGGCCAAGTAGCTTGTGCTTTGAGTTCTCCACTCAGTACAGCCAGGTGAAAAAAGTGATTTTGCTCTTATTTTGCCCTGCAACTGATCCTGTCTGATCCTCTGCAGCTCTAAGAGATGCACAAACATTTGATCAGCCTTGCCTTCCCCTGATTAGAGCTCTTTTAAAGCACGGGGTCCTATAGAGGGCCGGAAATCTTTGAACTGCTCTCAAAGCCGACTGCGTTTGATCCTGCGAGGAGGTGCCACCGTGTTTATTTCGTTTACGTAATCTGACTCAACATGATTTGACAAGAAAAAAGTGCATTTGAATATTCTCCCCTCTCCGTATACAAGCCCGTTTCCAAAACAGTCGGGACGCTGTGAATGAAACAGAATGTGGTGATGTGCGAATCATTTACACCCTATTTTACATCGATGTCAAATGTTGAAACTAAATCATTTTTCTGGACGAAACGTCTACAATATTCATCTTGGGTGTAATGTGGAGGTTGAGGCAGGTTGCAAGTGCAAAGTGGTTTTATTAGGGGTTGTCCAGTAATCACTATCAGAAGAGGCAGGGGTCAAAACAGAGGCAGGCATCATCAGAGACATATCCATAAAGACAAAATCCAGAAACCAAAGCAAGGGTCAAAACCATGGAAACCAACACGAACACGAATCAAGAACAGCAGAAAACACGGCTCAGAACTCTAGTGGGAACACGGAGACTTGGCAACCAGGCTGAACAAACCATAGAGTATAAATGGCAGCTCTAATGAGTCCTAGATCAGCTGCAGGTGTGGGTGGAGCAGGAAAACCTGTGCAGTAACACACAGGCAACAGAGAGGGCGGTATGTGACATTGGGTGTCTAAGGTGGTAGTAACTTCAGGCTCCTGCAGATGGCGCTGTACGAGGATGATGGGGCTATAAATACCTGTGGGGTGTGAGTGACGGGATCCATAGACTGAGAAGAGGTGCTACAGTGCAGTGAATGACAGTAAGAAACAGTACCCAGACCCGGATAGTAAGCACGTATAGGCCCGATGACTTAATAAGGCCAACACCCCACTGTCTGACTGCCACTATCGGTCCACCCCAAATCACCCAGATGAGTCTGAAAACTAGTTACCCCTTACCCAGAACAGTAATCTGGGTTGTCTGATAGTGGACCAGCAGCGGCAGTCAGCAGGGTGCCTTATCAAGCTAGTGGAGCAATATGCTTGTTATCTATGTTGGTAGTTACAGAAAAGATTTGGGTGACTATTGACTCCTAGTGTTTGTTAGCCATGTTAGCCTCGTAGCTTCAGCGCAAAACAAAAAAAGCACAATTTGGACAACAAATGTATCCTACTTGATTCGCTATATATGAAGTACACGACGTGGACAAAAGTATTGGGACACATCTCTTAATCACTGAATTGAGGTTTTATCATTCAGTTTTCGTTGCCACTGGAAGTTACAGAGCGGGGTCGACGAGTGCTGAGGAGCATTGTGCGTACTGACTTAATAACTGCAGAGTTCCAAACCTCCTCCGGCATTAACATCAGCAGAAGAACTCTGCTCTGGGAGCTGCGGGCCATGGGTTTGTATGCATGAACAGCTGCATAAAGCACAATGCCGAGTGTCGGGTGGAGTGGCGTAAAGCGTCGCCACCGGGCTCTGGAGCGGTGGAAACATGTTCTGTGGACCAATCACACTTCTCTATCTGGCAGTCTGATGGACGAGTCTGGGTTTGGAGAACGCCAGGAGAAAGTTACCTGCCTGACTGCATTGTGCTGACTGTAAAGTTTAGTGGAGGAGGGATAATGCTATGGGGGTGTTGTTCAGGAGTCGACCAAGCCATTTGGGACAATTGTATGCTTCCTACATTGTGGATAAAGCTTGGGAAATATACAGTTGACAAAGTAACTATAGCAGAACCCAAACAAGATAAGACAAATGCACCTAATTACGATTAATTGCCTTTAAACAAATGCGAGATCGTAAATATAGCAGAACCCTTTTTGGTGCTAAGACAAGGTGCGACTAATCGCAATTAACTGAACACAAAATGCAATTAAAAGCAATTAATCGCAAGTCTTTTGTGTAGTTAATCGCGATTAGTCGCACTTGTATTGCGACTCATTGTGTTTAATCGTTCAACAGGTCCAGTTCTATACTGCGGTACGTTGTTGCAGCTGTTGTATATAAAGCTTTCCTCAGCTCTTCTCTCAGAACTCAGTCCATAGGCCACTTGGGAGCGCATGCATTGGGTTGACATACTCATCATTTCACCTTCCTCTTCCCGCCCACTCTTTCCACTAATCAGTCTCTCTCTCTCTCTCTGTCTCTCTCTCCCCCTCCCTCTTTCTCTCCATCTGCAAACGACCCGCTGAGGGTGCTGTTGTCTTCGTTCTGCGCCGTCGCCGGAAGACTAAGCAGCAAGATAACGAAAAGCAGCCCCCAGTGCAGAGAGACGTCCTCCTGCTTATTCCTGCCTGGCAGCTTGTCTTTTAATTAAAGCTTCATCTGGCTGACTGGACTGGACTGGGCTGGACACCGTCTCAGAGCCCAAATATCCGCATTTACTCCGCATTGGCTCGGCTCGCTATCAGCCTAATTGGCTCTACCACTTTTCAGAGAAAGTCACTTTGCTTCTACTTCTTCTTCTTCGCTTAGGGAGGAGGCAGCCTGTGTTTGTTTCTGTTATCTTCAGCCCCTCCTCCATCTCTCCCTCTCCCCCTCTCTTTCTAACTCTTTCTATTTGTCTCTTAAACTTACTTTCTATCGCTCTCTCTCTCTCTAGCTTTCTCTCTCTGTAACAAACACAGCTCGTAGCTGGGGGCTGCGTATCTCTGCAGCTCCCTGTGATTCACATTATTCTTTCTTGTGCCTGACAAGGGAGTATATCTGGCTTCTGTAGACATTTATATTCAGCCGCGGAGTCGGGAAAGTTATCATCCACGGCCCTATCACACCGCTCCTGTTTGAAGATTTCCACGATCTCCGCCGGGTGGCCCTCATTTCTGCATCAGCCTGTTTGGGCGCAGTCTGTTCCATGCGATGCATAATTTAAGGACTTTTAACCCTCTGTTGCATGATGACGTTGCCTCAGGGCAACAAACCCGTTTTACTCACTTTACAATTCCATGTTGCATATTTCATGATGATGATGGAGGAGACTATGGTTTTAATGAGGGGGAGACTTTACATGCACCCAAAGAGCTTGTTTTTATATCTACCACATTTTCAGACCCGTTTTAGACGTGGTGCGGCATGTAGCTACTGCGCCAAACTACCTCCCTCTGGAAAAGGCAAGTATTTACTATCTTTAGTCCATCCAAACACGTGATTCCTGTCTCTTAGTGAGTGTCAAGTGAATTTAATATTCAGTGTCATATACATCATTTTCAAGTTGTGAGAAATTGCTTAAAAGCGTTTGTTGCCTTAAAGCAACACTGTAAAACAGTGGGATTGATTGGCCATTAGCGAGTTTGGTGTCACCTATACAGCCACATTGGAAAACATTGCAGGTGTTGTTTAGGGATTTCTGCTGGAATTACTTTTACTACTTTAATTTAGAATCATTTCTGCTCATTTTGGAGTAAGTATTTAACATATATGTGATTTTAAGAAGTCCCTTCCAGACAAATAGCTCATGGAACAGTCACATCCAGTATGTTTTGCTGGTCTAATTGGATTTGTTTAGATAATGGTAATTCCCAATCACTGATTCTTATATATTAAGTTCCTTGATTTTTAGGTTTTA